>CM075807.1:61378605-61599241 GCA_037975025.1 Excoecaria agallocha | reverse complement strand
GGTTATCTCTTTTTTGTCATCTCCTGTTATTACAATGTCATCAACATAAACTATGAGGAGAGTGAGTTTACCCTAGTTATGCCTTATAAACATAGTATGATCAGCATTGCTTTGTTGGTAATCAAAATAGATCATGGCTTTATTGAATTTATCAAACCATGCTCTAAGAGATTGCTTCAATCTGTATAATGCTTTCTTCAGTCTACATACATTCCCTTGACTACGTTCATCATCAAATCCAGGAGGGATATCTTTATATACTTTTTCTTCCAAATCTCATTGAAGAAATGTATTATTCACATCAAACCGCTGTAAATCGCAATCAAGATTAGTTGCACAGGACAATATAATTTTGACTATGTTCTTTTTAGCAACAGAGATAAATGTCTCCTGATAATCCACTGCATAAGTTTGAGTGAAGCTTTTTGCCACCAATCTGGTTTTAAACCTCTCAATTGAACCATCAGCTTTATATTTCACAGTAAAAATCCACTTGCAACCAACCAATTTCTTGTTTAGTGGAGAAATAGTTTTCCAAGTCTCATTTTTGGATAAAGTTTTCATTTCTTCAATCATAGCTATCTTCCACTTAGAATCTGTAAAAGTTTTTCTCCAATCCTATGGAATAGAGACAGAAGAAATAGACAAAGCAAATGCTCTATAGACAAAGTTCGATAGAAGATGTTTGGTACAAGATCTAACCCATTTTTTTTTTAAGCAATAGGCATATTCAAATTATTAGTGGAATTAGAGTTCAAAAAAGACCGACTTGACTGACTAGAAGAAGAGAATTCTCGACATAGAGTAGGCTGCATTATGGCTTCTTCTGTTCTATTTCTCCTTGAATATCTCATCAAATTGGGTCTATCCAAACGTCCAATATTCTCCCCTTGGACAGCAGTCTTCTCCTGAACTCCAATAGTCTCCTCCTGAACTTGTTCTCTCATAGAACTCTCTCCTAGGGTAAGGTTAGTCTCCTCTTGCCTCAAAAAACTCTCTCCTATGGCAAGGTTATCATGAGTTATTATAGGAGGTACTATCTCCTCTCTCAGTACTCTCCCCCTAAAGTGGTGATTGGATGGTACCAAAGTAAGGTTCATTTTCTCTAAAAGTCGTATGCATATTGACAAAATACTTTCTCGATAGAGGATGGTAACACTTGTAACCCTTTTGTGTTGGAGAATATCCAATAAACACATATTTAAGAGCTCTCGGGTTTAGTTTGCCAGCATTCCTATTTTGAACAAAATAAACACGTTCAAACACTTTAGGGGAACAATATAAGTATTTTTCCCTTGTAACACTTCTAAAAAACTCTTAAAGTTGAGAGTTTTGAGAGACATTCTATTGATAAGATAAGTCGTTGGTAGAATTGCATCTCCCTAATAAGATTTTGGGAGATTTATAGTAAACATAAAAGATCTAGCGATTTCCTACAGATATCTATTTTCCCTTTTAGCTACTCTATTTTGAGCACCAGTATAAGTACAACTAGTTTGTTGTATTATTTCATTGTACTTCACGTAAATACCAAATCTAGTATTCTTGTATTCTGTACCATTATCTGTTCTCAAAACTTTTAGTTTGACATTAAATTGAGTACAAACCATCTTATGAACATAACAAACCACCTACTACCCGATAATGAAGCATTTTTAATAGATTCCCAAATATCAGAATGAATGATAGTAAATGGAATAGAGCTTCTATTATTACTCAAGTGATAAGAACTCCTAATATGTTTAGCAAGTTCATAGGCATCACAAACAAAAAAATCAAACTTAACATTCTTAAACAAGTTAGGATATAATTTCTTCAAGACAAAAACAGGATGGATGTCCTAACCGTCTATGTCATTGAATAATTTATGTATTCACATCATTACCCTCACTTAAAAAAGCTCGTCTCTTATCAGAACCTTGGCTACTACCATTGTTCAAGATATATAAACCATCTTGCAATCTACCGCTGTTAATCCTCTCTCTTGTTTTAAGGTTTTGTAAAATACAATGTGTATGAAAAAATTTCATTTTACAGTTAAGAGAATTAGTTATAGAACTAACAAATAGTAGATTAGCAGAAAATTGAGTTACATGAACAGAGGATAATTTAATGGCGTTAGTACAGTTAACAGAATCTGTTCCAAATATCGGAGTAAGAGATCCATTTACTATTTGGATAGTATCTCCATTTTTAGCTGGAGAATAGGAAATAAAATTTCTCAAAGGACCTGCCATATGATTGTTTGCATCAGAATTTATAATCCAAGTATTATGACTGGATGAAAAGGTGGGATTTTCTCTCTTACATACTGCCGTACTGTGCATTAGAGTAGCCAAAAAATGCTAAGACAAGGAAAAGAAACAAACACCGAATTTGAAAGGAGAAACCCAAAAAACCAAAATTTTAGAAGTGACCGGAGAGATGCTGGTCAGAGTCGCAGGAGGCTGGTGAACTGGTGTAGACAAGATCCGGTGATAGACAGTGGCCGGAGGAGGCTACATGCGCCGACGCATGGAGGGAACTGCCAAAATGTTCTGGAGGTGCGTTTACTCATGCGCTTTGTCTGACGACGCTGGAATTTTGTGGACCGGCCGAACTTGGCCTGAGCTCTTCTTCAGTGAGGTCGGTGTCGTAAACAGAGGAACGAAATGTGTCATCTTTTACTTGCTGAAAAAATGTCTATTGTAACTCTACTGTTTGCCGAAAAAAATATCTATTGTATTCCTACCGCAGAAGGAAAAACTCAACCTTTAAAAATAGCAGTATGGCTCTAATACTATGTAGATTTTTTGAGAAGTTTTATTATTCTCAATGTATTAACAAAATGAAATTTACATAAATATTTATACAAAAGAATTTAAATCTAACTAGCAAAGGTAAAATATAACTATTACACATCTCTACAAATAAGAAACTAAATATATTTATCAATAGAAATCCATTAAAAATTTGAAGGGTCAACGTATGAAAAATTAAATCATACATAACTGATAGAAGCTTCAAAGGCCCTAAAAATGTTATAAGGTGTTCAGAAATGGTTGAAGTAGTTGAATAGGAGGATCATAATGACTACAGCCCTTGGTAAATTTGCTAAAGATGAAAATGATTTATTTGATATTATGGATGACTGGTTATAGAGGGTTCGTTTCGCTTTTGTAAGTTGGTCTCTATTGCACTTTTCTTGTGCCTATTTCGCCTTAGGGGATGGGTGAACAGTACAAGCCTTCTATTGCTGAGATAAGGTGTTGGCTAACGTAAAACTAAAAAGCTAAGATTGTTTTCAACTGCTTGCATTGGATATCTGTAACTAAACACTGAATATATCTTCAAATTCCTAGCTTTGGTGCCAAAAGGCCTAACAACTTAAAGGAAGTTGTGAAACATTTGTAATGTAAGTATTCATTTCTATATAGCCCAAGCACAAAACACGAAAATGACAATTAAAGAGGTTGAATAATGAACTAATAGTTTTATTTATGAGTGAATTATATCCACATGGTATATTTCCTCATAATTAAATATATTATCCAATAACAGGAATTTTATTTCTGAAAGTGAATTCTGAATTCTTAGTTTAACGAGAGAGATCCCGTTTTCATAAAAGAAATGAAATTCATATTTAGTGTGTAAAAAATTTATCAATCCCCTTATTGGTCATTTTGTAATCTGGCTGCTATTACTTAACAATCAATTGCACCAAAGCTGATTAAAAATAGCTCCCTGCTAATTGCCAAACCAAATAGGCCCAAGAACTCTCCTAAATTTTTGTTGAACATAGTCATGCAATTTGGACCTTTTTCTTCTTTGAATTTCCTTGCTTTCATATTTGATATCTACGTGGTGTGTCCTTGTCATTATCTTTTCTTTTTTCTTAGGTTCATCATGGGGGTGCTGGGACAACAGCTGCGGGTCTTAAAGCTGCAGTAATGGCCACTGCTTCTTCTTTAGATTTAGAGCTTGAATTTCTACATCATATGTTTTCTCTGCCTGCCTTTGATTCTCTTTTGCATGTTTGTTTATTTGGTTTCTGCCAATTTAGTGCCCCACAACCATCGTGCCTTTCTTCGGTGACCAACCATTCTGGGGTGACAGAGTACATGCGAGAGAAGTAGGTCCTCCACCCATACCAGTTGATGAGTTCTCACTTCCGAAGTTGGTTGATGCTATAAATTTTATGCTGGATCCTGAGGTAACATTTGATATACTGAAATTTCTAATTGATGTTAAGATTTGTATTTTTATGAGCTGGCACATTGGAAAGAATTCCATGAATCTATAATTCAAATCATACGGTTCCAAAATACCCATCCATCCTTCAAATCTCCATTTTGTTTTTCTTCACCTCTCCCTTCAGCTTCAGGGAATGTAAGGTGGGAAATGGGAATATGGCCCTGTCTACATACAAACTATATGCCTCTATTCAACTGTTGAGCTGAGCTACTTCTTGACGGCAATATGTTAGTCACTTCTCAGTTTGTTAAACCAGAAAACATTACAAGATTCTCTGTAAAGGTTTGGAAAGCAGCTATTTTTGGTAAACAACAGATATTTTGAAAAAAATTTATATAATAAATAGAAACTGCTCTTCCTTGTATACATCTACAGTTTTTCCCTTTGCTGCATAACTTTTACCAAGGGAGATTGAAAAGCACAGAAAACTGAAATATTGAGAAAACTTGCTATATGTTGGACTGCTATTAGTGATTAGGAACGTGAAGGATTTTATGCTTAAGTTATCCTTTTAGCAGAAAAAAAGCTGAGCGTTATTTTTAGGATATGAGAGAAACATCAAACCTGTTAAGAAATTTGAACTTGCCTATATATAGGATAATTCTCTCATCACAGTGAAAGTGGAATCATTTTAAGTTGGAACAAAAAGGAAATTCAGTCATGGCCTTAATCAAGATTCTAAAGAAACTAACCTGATTGACTTGTGATGCCAGGTGAAGCAGCGTGCAGTTGAGCTTGCAAAGGCGATGGAGAATGAAGATGGGGTAGCTGGAGCAGTGAAAGCATTCTTTGATCATCTTACACCGAAAAAGCCAGAGCTTGAACCATCGCCAGAACCATCTAGTCTTTTCTCCTTTGGTAGATGTTTTGGTTGTGCCTGAATCCCTGCTATGGTTATGCATTGACAGGGTAGCATATGATAATCGAGCTATGCATTGACGGTGTAGCATATGATAAGATTCCTCATCGTCTGTGTGGCTGCTAATCGAGATATGCTAGTTCTTTTTGAGTGCGCCCTACAGAAATCTCCAACCTATATCCGGAAGTGTAATTAACCATTCATTGCACAGCCAATGCGTGGCCATTATTTCAATTGATGAGCTACATTTGCGATCATGTGAAGTTATATGTTCATTCTATACAAGCTTTTTCGCTGTTCTGTTTATATTTACATATATAATTATTTTTTTGGGTCCAAATTTATTGTCATTTATTTGGACAGGATATGATGGTAAAGTTATGGTAGAACTTGAAGGTGAATTCTGTGATCGAGTAATACTTCTACCTTGTTTAGACCAAATACAGATAGATACATTGGAGCTTGATGAAGAGATTAACTATGTAATTTACTTTTGGGGCTCTGATACTTTGTTCAGCCTATGAACGTGTGCGCCCTTCTAGAGTCCCTTGTAATTGAGGGGCTTTATTTTACACCATTATTATTGGACATATTCATATATTCTAGAACAACTCCATATCCAACCTTGTCATGTCTCGTTACAGAGCTGAAGGGAGTTGGTCAGCAAATTTGAAAAATTATGACCGTTTGATTTGTGGTCACGACTACCAACTGGCAACTGCAAGTGGTTAAATTGATCTAGTTAGTGGGGCCCACAAATAGAGAACACACGGACTGGGGAAAGAGAAGCATTGGGTTCTCTGGTTAGGGGCATGACAACGAGGCTTCGGAGGCATGCGAGAGGAATGGAAGAAAAGTGGCAAATTGCATGGAATTAGCGGTGGAAATTGCAGGACCAGTGACTGTTAGCCCCATAACTATTTATAGAAGAGCAGAGGAATGCAGCATAAGAGCCAAGCCATTTGCATGCACAGAGAAACAAAGAAATACTAAAATTTAACACACCCCACTATTGAGTTTCAGACTCAAGTGGGGGACTACTGGTTTTTAGCTTTAAACACATATCTAATCCTTTGCACATTGGCCATTGGAGATATCATCCAAAGCTTAGCTACTCTGACAATCTGACTTCTTCTCTCTTCAAGAATTTAATTTGGCCTATTCATGTTGGTCTTTTCACATTTCTTGGCAAGTAAAATCCACCTCTCCCCTTATTCAATGCTCATTGTTGGAGAGCGTAGTGGTTTTATTCATTGGGGATGTATAATTTCCACCAATGTGTAGGAGACATCATTAATGCTCAACCAATTCAAATTTTGTTATTTAACTAATCATGCATCTTGTTAAATAAATTCCCAGAATTTCTTGACAAAAAAAATAAATAAAGCCTAATGTACAAATTTATTTTATGTTCCACTCATTGTTACTTTCCTCGTTTTTTTATGTTTGACGTTTAAGATAGCTTGCTAAAATCAATAATCTATTAAATGCATTGTATAAATGACTAATTTACTTTTATTAATTTCTTCCTAAAACTTTATTTTTTATATTAATATCTCTATATTCTTAATTAAATGGCTTAATTAAATAAGGATAAATATGAGACAAACTAATTAAAATTTAAAAAGTCATTCATAAAATTTTTTTTAACAACTTCAAAACGTCAAACATATAAAAACGGAGGGAGTATTATTTTGAATTAACTAGCAAATCCTATTGGATCAAGCTATATTAATCAAAGAGCAAGAGAAAGAAAGAAACAGAGAGTTAAACTGGTGCAAAGAAAACCCAATTGCCCATGAAACTGAACATTGTCAGAGAGAAGAAGATAAAGACTCCATTTTCCAATCCAATCCAAGCAACTCTCTCTCTCTTATCTCCTCATTCCCAAGCCCATACAGCACCTTCTGCAAATCTCTTTATATAATTATTGCAATTACAAGTTCTTCATATTTTTCTTCTAAACTTATTAGCTTTTCCTCTGAACTCTCTTTTCTGATCAAACTCATTTCTCTCACTGTTACATACTCTCTTTGGTTATAATCTTATCAGACATGGAAATAGAACCAAAACTTCTTCTCACCAGTCCAATAATAGTAATTCCGAAGAAGACCCAAGAGCAAGGGTGTTTCCTTGTCTATTCTGTTCAAGAAAGTTCTACAGTTCTCAAGCTTTAGGTGGGCATCAAAACGCACACAAGAAAGAAAGAAACGCAGCAAGAAAGGCCAAAAGATCATCAGAATATTCAGCACCGCCGCCGTCTCGGCCTCCGTTGCCAGTGGTTTTTGCACCGAATCATCATCTAGGGCTCTTGCATCCTTCAATGTACATAGCTGCCCATGCAGGCAGCCTGCACTGTTATCCTCTCCATCAATTTTCTGATAGTTTTGGATCCAACGGTGCTCCAAGATTTGATAATAATAATAATAATAATAATAATAATAATAATAATAATAATAATAATGGAGTTGTTTATGGTGGGAATTGTTCAAGGTATTATCAATTTGAAGAAGATGAGAAGAGTTTCTTGAATTGGCAAAGGAGCATTAGATATAATAATAAGGGTTTCAATGGAGGAGGTGACTCTAATAATAACCAGCAAGCTTCTTCTTCGTCCATGGTGATTAACAATGTTCATCATCAAAAACTAGCAAATGTTAATAACAGTAATTGTAATAAAGATCAAAAACTTGATTTGTCTCTCCATTTGTAGCGGAGAATTATTTAGGTTTAGATTGTCATTTCTTTAGAATTTCATTTGCATGTAATAGCTACTAATAAGATATCAATGGCTGACCTTAGAGATTACTTTTTGCTTCACTCAAAATAAATTTAGCATTTCTTTCTTGCTAATTAACTTGTACGTTGATGTTATCATTTCTTTTTTTTTTTTCAGTGAATTATCTAAAAAACCCTTTGAAAAAAAAATATTAAAAAGAACTATAATAATTTTATGCGTGCGTATCTGAACTGCCGAATCACATACATTCTAATAATCAAACGATACAAATATACACGCACCACATGCGCGCACACCAAATTACAACTAAAAAAACTATTATTATGCTATTTTGACTTAAAAAATTTTCTCTAGTAAAATCTCAATTTTAATATGGCGAGTGAAAAAGTCAATGAAAAGAGTTTTATTCTTGTAGCAGATGGATTCAAATCCAGCTCGAATTAGAGAATTGTTTTCCGATATCAATAGTTAAATAAAAAAATATATATATAATTTTAATTTCATATTTGTAAGAGAAAGAGAGGCTCTATGGTAGAAGCTGAAGTACATCGAACAATCAGGAATAGTTTGAAGTCTGAAGAATTAGGATGGAGTTTCTGACTGTCCAAAACTTCTCACAGCCTTATGTCTTATGGCCATTCAATGACTTTATATTTCTTAAGCATTTATAATTCTAATTATATTATCACGCAATGTTGCTTATTTGCTCTCTAAAATATTTAGACATATAGTTTATCAAAATTCAGTTGAGCCATATGATTCCAAGTTCGATTAGACCCATAAATTCGAGAAAAGAAATTGAACCGAGTAACATCTTTTCAATATTACTTGAGTTTTATTTGAATAAGTTGTATAATTATTTTTTTAAAAAGAAAAACTATAGGAAACTCATGGTCATATTAATTTTTCTTTCGTAATACATATAGTTAGAATAGAATAGCGAATTATATAAATTACTTAGCTATAAATATATGTGATAATATATATACAGTCAAATAAAAGAAATATAAGATATTTTTTTATGGAAAAATAAATTATTTAGTTAAGCTTGTGATTTTCTTTTTACATTAATTCGAATATTTGAAATTCACTAACCCAGCTCATGGTATATAATATTCATAATAACTCATAGAAATATAGCTTCAATTAATGAAAAATTGCAAAAAAAAAAATGAAAAGAAAAGAAAAGAAATTATGGATATTGAATATGTGGACTAATATTTGAGGCCCTTTTTCTATCAAAAATAGTAAGAGTTGGGCCACGGTTTTAAAAGGCTCATCACATTGTAATTGAGTTCAGTTCTCTATATGCAATATTTTTCTTCTTTCTGAAATTCGGGTTCTCTTAGTTTGCTAACTGAATTGTCTGAAAAGAAATGTAAATGATATTTTTATGTTGTTGTTAAACTGAAAGAAAATAATATTTCTTAAAGATTTTTTAAATTATTTTTTTTCATTTATAATATTGATACTCTTGATGTTCAATCAACGAGGTATTGCAAAAATATAAGTAATTGAAAATCGAAGAATTGAATCTATTCACTGATTAAAGAAAGTTTTTTGTTTAAAAAATTACAGTACAATTACTTCACAAACTATGAAACTAATGGATTTAAACTTAGAATTAGTTGGTCTCGTGCACGCTGGATACCGGAGAGTTATAGATAAAAATAAAAAGGGGTTAGATATATAGTAGATAAAAAATAACATGTATATTAGGTAAATATTGTCAAAAAAAAAAAACTGAAAAAGTGAAGATATATATAGAAATAAATCCAAGAAAGAAGAAGAGGGCTCTAACTACTATAACAATGAATAAGATTATAATTTATAAGTTATAAAATAACAAAAGCTGGCATTTGGTTAGGTAGTGAACACAAAAAGGATCTTCTCAAAACACAATCACATGATCCTTTTAGGAAAATGGGTGGATTGAGTTGGAATTTATGAAGAGAGAAATAATCAGAGATGGAATTATTATTATTATTATTATTATTATTATTATTATTATTATTATTATTATTAGTAGGCAAATTTTGTTCTCTGTCTTTTTTTGGCTGTCCATAAGTCTTATGGATACTTGAATTAGACTTGGCAATTTCAATGACTAAAAAATATTTGGCATATACCAAGTCCTTGATAGTAAAGATTGAACAAAAAAATTTCTTGACAGCAATCACATTAGGCTCATAATTTCCATCAATTAAAACATCATCTAAATGTACTAATAAAGCCATAAAAGAAGATGATGAAGCTTTGATGAAAATACAATGATCATTAAGGATTTATAAAAGTTATACCGTATAATTTGAGCAGCGAATTTCGAATTCCATGCCCTTAAAGCTTGTTCAATCCATACATACATAACTACATACATACAAGTATGTGTGTATAAGTATAAGGTATGCATGTATTCATCTACAGTAACATCACAAATTTTAGCGACAGACTTCCGTCGCTAAAATAACCCAAACCATACAAAATTACAGTAGCGATATTTCGGAATATCTTTTCATAAATTTAAAATATGAGAAAACTTTAGCGACGAATAAGGCGTCACTAAATGAGTCGCAAAAAATGGCACCCATATTTGCCGCAAATATTTAGCGACTGTTGTTAGAATTCCGTCGCTATCCTGCTAACATGTTGAAATTATCCATTTCTACGACAGAATTGAAAATTAGTCTCTGATTAGTGATGGAATTATTGTTGTCAGTAATTCATGTTTTTTTTTTGTAGCGAAACATATAATAATTCTTTGGAAATATATTTCATGATCTACGATTTTATCATTAATTATCTTTTTCCACTTCTCATATCCATTAATATCATTAGGATGTTTTATACTACCATTGATGAAATAAAGTTTATCTTTGGCCTCTGATGAAGTTTTAATTGCAATACTCCAACTAAGTTGTTTTTAGCTGTTAATGGTATGGTAATAAGTACCATTCCAGGATGATATGAACTCTGCAACACTAGAGGATCTTTCATCAATATTCTGATTGCAATTTTGATTAGAACGACCTGCAACTGGTGTATCTTGATTTCTTGCCATGACTAATTAGAGTATACAGCTTAATCTTCATAGAAGAACAAAAATCACAATAAAGATATGAAGAAGATCTAAGGAAAGCAAAAAGGAATTGAGCTGGATTTAAGAAAAAACCCTAAACTTCAATACCCTACCTAAACTTCGAGCGAGAAGTATTAGAGAGAGAAAAAATAACTGTACTTAGATTTCTCATACTCAAAAAATGGGGTTAATTACATTCGTGGTAATCGAATTTTGTAACTTATAATCAAATGGTCACAATAAATAATTTGTAACATAAAAATTATCAAAATTCTATTTTGTTTCAATTAAAGTAAAAATGATATGAAAATTAAGTTTTTATGTCATCAAAATGACAATTAAGCAGACTACATATAATTATCATGTTATTTTAATACCGATTAACTCTACAAATAAATCATGATTAGTTACTTAGATTTTTTAATTTGTGTACACGTTATTTTTTTTTATGTTTACATAATGACATGAAACGTTTTTCATCTGGTGGTTCAACTTATAAAGGTTATTGATCCTAAAATTACGTGGTAATCATATGTAGTGTGCTTAATTATCACTATGATAATATGAAAAATTGATTTTCAAGTAATTTTTACTTCAATTGAAATAAAATAGAATTTTGATGATTTTTGTGTTATAAATTATTTTATTATAACCATTTGGTTATAAGCTCAAAAATTCGATGATCATAAACGTAATTAACCCCAAGAAATGTTTATAAAGTATAGCTTATGTATTTAAAAAACTAACTAATTACAGCTAACCAATACACGTGGCTAATTAATACAGTCACTATTTAGTTAAAATAAATAATAAGAGCTGCATATTATGTCAACATATATCTTCAATATATATATGTGTGTTAAGGTCTCATTTCAATTTTAAGTTAATAATCTTACCATATAAAATTAAATAATATCACATGTTCGTTGAAGATTAATTTTATTATATATATATATATATATATATATATATATATATAATCTTATTTTGGTCAACAACACAAGAATATAATACACAATACATGCATTTATCAATCTATTCCTTGGGGTTTATGTTATGTAACCGTGAATAATTTTAAATATATTTGAATTACATCATTTTTGTATTTTTTGATTATATTATATATAATTTCTTGAGTTCCATCCGAAACTATATAATTTTTTTTCTTTTCTTTTCGGGAAACAGTAGCTAGATCAAATAACTGACAATTATTTATCTGCCAAATTTTTCATCATAATTTAAATTGAAAAAAATTCAATGATTCATTATCGTTGGACATATAGTGAACAAGAAAATTGATAAAAAGTATAATCTTTATTATAATTCATAATTTTCCGATAACAAGGCACGTTAAATATGACCATTAATTAATAAAAATAATTACTAATAATAGATTAGCTATATTATAAGTAAATGAAAGTAGGATGCATTTTGAAGAGAGAAAATAAAGGAAAATTAGCTTCTTTTTGCAGGGGCCAATCAACTGTACGTATCAATTATATAACTATATAATAAATACGTACAGTATTCAAGTACTCAAATAAATGCATGTCATGTTCACAATAAATACATATACTTATATGTATCTGTGTGAATGGAACTTAATTTGATGTTCTCATAATAATAATAATAATTTGATTGCCTTAATTAATTAGTAAAAATTGACAGATCTACATGCATACTATGTATATGAATGGAACTTGACAATACCTCTGGACAAGAAAATTAGTTTCATTTCTAAATTACCACTGATTTTACAAGTTAATGTTCACAAAATAATAATTATGCATGCTTAGATAATTAAGACTCTGAATTAACAAAGTAATAAGGATATTACCTTAAAAAATAAGATAAAATAAAATGGCAATGTCACGTGTCATTTTAAATCTCAAGTTCGAGTTTTGAAAATAAATATTATTAAATATTTAAAAGAAAGTATTTTGATTTTTTTAATTACTTTGAAAATAAATTTCAGATATAAGATGCTATAAAAAAAATTAATAAAAAAAAAAGAAAACAAAATAAGAATATTAGTTTGTGGTCCAACTCCCATGTGGCCTTGGGTATCATTATAAGTCTTTTAATAAAAGCATACGCGAGCTAATTATACGTATGGTTTAAGGATAATGTACTTTAATTAATAATGAAATTGGTAATTTTATTTTGACTAACTTTATACTCCTACAACGTGAATATGTTCTTTATATAATCTCAAATCTGGCTTTTGGAAGTAACCCGCAACTTTAGGAGGCATGCATGCAAATCAAGTACACGTCGGACTACTTTTAGTTTCTCTAATTATTTTCTCTTTTTTTATTTTATTTTATAATATACTAATTTATCCACATATTTAAACCCAATGACGAGGCAAGTTTTAGGTATTGCTCAGAACCCTAAATCTTTGGCTTGTCCTGCTACAAAGAATCATATATTGCAACAGACTCCATGAAATTTCGTTGATTTGTATAAATAAATTAATATTTTTTATAATTATTGGTATTATTCAATTCAAAATAATTATTTTTATTATTTTTTGTTATTCACAAGATTCAAATTCAGATAATCACCTAACGTGTAGATACATAATGAGAATATTCTGATTCTCTAATCTTGTTCAGCTGCTTATATTATACCCCCAAAAAAAAAAAAACATTGAGCTAGCTAGTTCCAGAAGATTTAAAGAAATTGAGGATATCAGAGTAATAATATTTAGCCATACTTAGTTAGCATTTGACATGTGTACATAGGTATGTGTCTCCCCATGTGAAAATAATTTAAGGAATATTAGTTTTATCCTCACATAACGAAAATTAATTCATACAGTAGTGGTGAGACAGTATTATATTATTAAATTTTGTTTAAATTATTAACTAGACCTACAAATAATTATAGGTACAGTACTTTTCAAACAAACAGAAACAATAAATACATATGTATAAATTATTGAATTATTTAAATTAATACGTCCCGATTCTTCTTTTTTTTTCTTCAAGTTATTATTATTTCTATCGAAGTAATTAAACCAACATATACACAGAGTCAATTATTTTAATAAGTTAAATTAAATTCCATTATTTGTAAATTTGAAACTTTCCAATTAATTACAATACTATCTCTATTACTGCCGGAATTTACCCTTCAAAAAGAAATAAAAAAAATTATATGTGTGGTTTATGATTATTAGTGTGAGATAATAAAATCCAATTTAATAATATATGGATCCATCACTTCAGTCATTAGTGGATTAATGCTTTGTATGTTTGATAGAAAGCCATCGAACTTCACATGAGTGGCCCCTTTTTGTGTTGTGTCTTGCCAATGTGTCATGACTTCATCATGATCTCTTTATTCGATTTATAATTGATTCTGAATTTTAATCAATTTTGTTGGTTCTTATTATGCAGATATTCCAAAACATTGTGCTCATAAGTTCCCATCAATTTCTAACGAAGTTTCCTAAATTGAGATGGAAATGTTTTGGTGATTTAAGCAGTTAAGTTAGGTAGGCATTAGTAAAGCACCAAGTCTATAACTATAACCCAGGTAATTTCTTTGACTAATTGTAACTAATAACCTAATGTCCACCACTCTCCAATAGATAAGATAAAATGGTTGGTGTCTCTTTTTTTATTATAAATTCAAATAAATGAATTTTAAATACTGAATAAATTATAAAATCTCCAAAAATAAGTCCTCATCATGACGGTCAATTCCATTTTCTAGCCTCAAAGAAGATTACTTACTTTGGGTATTATTTTTTAGGCTTAATATATAAATATCAACTTGAACTTGTACACATTTGCCATCTTGCCCCTTAAAGTTACAAGTTTATCATTTTAACAATTATAGTTGACTATTTTAAATAAAATGAACGTTCATTGCTGACTGGACGTCCCATGTGGTGTAAAGTGCACTGATGTGGCATCTGTGGGTGTATCTCATGCGTTGGAGAAGCGTGAGAGCTGATATATCACTGGTTCACAACGTCATTCTCATCTTCTTCTCTCCATTCTTATCCTTCTCTCCTTTCTTAATACAAAATCTCCATCTTCAGTCTCCATGCTCCATTCTCAATCTCACTCAAATTAAATTGTTAAGCCAAACATATGAACATTGATGAATTTTTTTTTTTTAAAAAAGGGGGAAAATAAATTCCAAATTATTGAAAATTTGAATCATTCTATTATTTTTAAAAACCAAAAATCAATCGTATAGAAGATAACATGCCAAAATCAAACCATAGAATCCATCGGGAAAAATTCTATGAACATGCAAAACTCTCATAAACTCAATTAATAAAGAAAACAACAATGAGAGAAAAATAAAATAGAATAAGTAAAAATACTTGTGAGTCTCATTCAACCCGTGTATTGCAAAGAAGCAGCTCAGATATGGCTTTTGCAGATTAGGTATCAAAATTTTGTCTTCAATTCTCCTATGCAAAAAAAGCAACTTAGATATGAGGGTAAATTTCATAAAAAAGAGGGTTATCTTCTTCTGGAAATCAAAAATAGAGCATGGATAGGAAGTACTTAACAATACAACATGGCCTTCAAGAATTGGAAGAAGCTAAATCCATCTGTATTCCCTAGAAAACTTCAAGATGGTATAGAAATTTCACCCCATAAGAAAGAAAACTTGAATCCCAAATCTTCTTTCTTCGAGATTGCTTGAGGTGAATTGGAATTAAAGCCGAAATAATGTTAAATATGCCAAAATTGTAAGATTTAAGAGAAGAAATGGAGTAAATACAATGCAATGTTATTAAAACCGGACCGGATAAAGAACCGACGAGGTTGGGGGTTCTTGGTTCGACCGGTTCAACCGGATTCAATCGAATTTTTTTCTATTTTTAAAATATTATAAATTATTATAATTTTATAAATACTATTGTATAAAAATTAAAAAAATATACATCAAACATTAATATATATCACAAATATCCTAATAATAAGTTACAAAATATAATTTTAATTTTATTATTACAAGTAATTAATTATATATTTTTGAATATCATATATTAGAAATATAAAAATACAATCATATCATGAAAAAAAAATTTAGATGGAGTACTAATGAAGCAAACACAAAAAATATTAACCTTGCATATATGAGTATAATTATATTTAATTACAATAAATTCAAATAGATAATAAGTATATAAAATTATTAAGTGGCATCTTTAGAATTTAAAATACTACATTTTTCAAAGAAATAAATCATAAAAATTTCATATATATATATATATGATTACAATGAACTAAATAGATAATAAGTATATTAAATTATTAAGTGATATCTTTAGACTTTAAAATACTAATTTTTTAAATAAATAAATAATAAAAATTTAATATATATATACACACACATATATTTGATTATAATGAACCAAATATATAATAAGTATATTAAATTATTAATTGACATATTTAAAATACTAATTTTTCCAAATAAATAAATAATAGAATATATATATATATATATATATATATATGGGGGATGAAAAAATACAAAAAATTATAATTTTTTGCAATTTTTAGCCAAAAATCCGATTTTGTTCGGTTCTCTGGTTCAACCCAATTTTTCGGTCCAATTCGGTTTTTTACCAATCCGATTTTGTACAGTTAAACCAATCAATTGGCCTATCGGTTCGCGATTAAATCGGTTCAATCGGCCGGTCCGATTTTAATAACTATGATACAATGTTTTGGATGTTGATTGAGAGACGTGAGGAAATAAAGAGATGGAGAGAAATGGGGCTGAGTGAGACGATAGAGGAAATAGAGAAACGAGAAGAGAGAGAGGAGTCAGCGACGGACAAGCGAAGGTGGAAGATGGCTTCCTCCTCTGTGGGCAACGATTGATCGGATTGTGATTTCAGAGAGAAGGAGAATAAACGAGAGGGAAGATAGAGTGAAGAGAGAGAGCAACTGGATTAAAAAGCCACGTGTATAAATACTATTGGTTAAAAGTGATGATACAGCCACGTCAAAATGTATGTAATTCACGCACTTTCAAAATTAGCAACAAACGTTTATTTTACTAATAATAATGAATTTTAAGTGTTAAAATAGTAAACTCTTAAGTTTGAGGAGTGGCATGGTAAAAATGTGCAAGTATAAGGTGCTTTTTATATATTAAACATACTTTTTATTATTATTCTTTTGAAAAAAAAAAGCAGCACAATTTCCAATTTGATTTTGAAATTGACAGTTTTGTCAAACAAAGAAATACTATTTGCTTAGTACTTATTCTTACTGAATAATCAGTTTTTTTAAAAAATATTTATTTTATTAAATTATTATTTTAATAAATTTAAAATAATATTTATGTATATTTTCTAACTTTATTCTTATATAATATCAATCAATTATTGTCAATAAAATATATAATAAATTAATTAATAATTTTTTTACATATTTTATTATAATAACTTAATTTAAATATTAATCTATTTAATATATTTTTTATAAAAATTAATAATTATTTTAACATTGATAATTCGTGTAATAAAGGACAATTTATTGGCAGTAAATTTTTTTTAGACAAAGTGGAAGAATTAATTGTAACGTGAATGAATTCGATTCCCATTTCTTACAAAAACATGCTTTAATTACCGTTTATATTGGAAAAGAGGAAGAAGCACTTAAAAATGTGAATGTTCTTGTGTCAAGTGAATAATGGTCACTCCAAATTGATGTGGAGAAGCAACTAATTTTACTTATAATTAATTAAGTAGTTGGGGAATGGAACACTAACCCACTTTACTCTACTCCATCTATCATTGCCACTATATCCTCTCATGCCAATTTCACTTGCCACCTACCTATTTTATTGCCTTGCTTAATGTCACATTTTAGACTGATTCAAGATTCAAGAATTTAGGATTTTGAATTTTGACATTAATTTAGTGTTGTCGTTAGGTATTTTGGTTGCTGAATTAGGTATTTTTAGTTAAATAGCCATGAAAATTGACGAATTGTTTCTTTTCTTTTGATGCCCTAAAAATTTTTTGAGAAAATTATCAAATTTTAATTTTAAATTCACAACAAAATTCTCATTTATGTTAAGATTGATTGATCTAATTCAAGCAACTGGACATTTGGATTAATGAAATAAAAGGAATGTAAAATCAACAATGGCGCAGCCACGTAGGTATGAGGGGACAATTGTCTCTCTTATTTTTTTAATTTTTTTAATATATATGTGTGTGTGTGTTAAATAGACAGTTTTGCCAAAATTTTATTTTGATATCTTCTTTTCAATTTATTTTTTAAATTTAAGCATAACTTATTTTTTTTCCACTCTTAATTATAAATCTTAATTTTTCCATTAAAAATCAATACAAGGAGGAACTTGTCAATGAGACTTTTTTAATATTGGTGTATTTTAAAAAACATTTTGAGAATTGGCGTGTTTTTCAATTTATTTGAAAAAATAATATGTTTTTTCATTCCCACAACCATTCGCTGCGGGAATAGAGCTGGGCCCTACTCTCTCTCTCTCTCTCTCTCTCTCACTCTTCCTCTCTTATCCCACTCTCTCACTCTCCTTATACTTCAATTTAAAATTTTAATACTATATTATTAACTATAATTTTTATTATTTTAATAATATTTAATTATTTATTTTATATTTAAAATGAATATAATAGAATAATTATAAAAAAATTTTGCTTTTTAACTGCAATAATTAATATTTTTCAATTTAAATAAAAAATAATCAACTAAAACTATGAAATAAAAAAAACATATTAAAAATCATTTATACAAAGAAATTAATTGGCGACTGTGAAATTAAATTCAATATTAGTTAATTTCTTCCTAAGTCTCCAATTAAAATTAATTAATTATATACTTATCAAATACTAATACCATATTTATTAATAGAATACTTAATTATGCACTCATCAAATACTAATATCACATTTGTTAATCAAATATTAATATCACATTTGATTTCATTATCTCCAATTAATTTTTTTCTTTTTCAAAGTATAAATGACTTTTAATATGTTTTTATATTTCATAATTTTAGTTGATTATTTTTTATTTAAATTGAAAAATATTAATTATTGTAGTTAAAAAATAAATTTTTTTTATAATTATTCTATTATATTCATGTTAAATATAAAATAAATAATTAAATATTATTAAAATAATAAAAATTATAGTTAATAGTATAGTGTTAAAATTTTAAATTGAAGTATAGGGAGAGTGAGAGAGTGAGATAAGAGAGGGAGAGTGAAAGGTTAGGTGAGAAAGAGAGAAGGAAGGGCATTAATGGGTCAACGAGAGAGAAAGAGAGAGTGAGAGAGAGTGGGGCCCGGCTTTATTCCCGCAGCGAATGGTTGTGGGAATGGAAAAACATATAATTTTTTCGAATAAATAAAAAACACACTAATCTTCAAAATATTTTTTTTTAAAATACACTAATATTAAAAAAGTCTCTTGTCAATATAGTCATCATTTGATCTGAAAATCTTAAATCTTAATAAACTGATTGACCATACGTAGGTACCTAATTAGAGACTCCAATAAAAAGAGTATAATGCACATCACAACTTACCCATTAACAATGCCGTGGATTAAGCAGGAAATATAGAAGAATAATGGAATTAATTAACATTAATGATAATTAAATAAATTATGATTCCCTATAAAAAAATTAAATAAATTACTATGAACAACATTTTATCAAAATTTCTCCATAATTGGCGGTGACTTGCCATGTGACTTTCTTCCTGCTTCGGTGGGAACACATAAACATACTAATAAAACCTGCTGCTAACTTCCCACTAACCCTTATTCAATTCCTATACCTATTCTTTTTTTCTAATAAAATTAATATTCTATTTTTTTATATTTATATTCATAAATATGTAATTTCTTCGGTTTCACAAAAGAAGAAGAAGTTGGTCGGAATCGTAAAGTTGAATTTAGGGTGTAATAAATTAAGGAATGGATGTTTGACCAAATGTTGAAAAATATATACTAGTAACATTTTTCATAAAATCATATGAATAGAAATACGCATTGATTACTGGTTAGGCAAGGGTAGGCTAAGGCAGGAAAATAGGGTATAAAACGATATTCAATATTTGTTAGGGCTTTTGTATTGTTGTTTTCATGCTTTACTACATGTATGTGTGGTTAATTTTTTTGAATGCAAAATAAATTTTCATTAATAATATAAAAAGTATATCTAAAAAATACAAATAAATTTATAAAACTTAAAAATACATAAGACGTACGAAAATAATAAAGTTGTTGTAATATATCTCTGAACTTTTTCGACAAAAATAGTAGATAATGGTAACATACCACGGATAAATTGACTTTCAGTGAAAAACTCAGTTCATATATATGTTATCTACCAAAAAATTTATTCCAAAATGATAAAAACTTCCATAAAAGAAGACAATAACCTCTAAATATAGAGGATAAACTTGCATGATAAAAAATTTAAGTTGCATTCAACATTAATTAAACGAACCAGATTTATAAAAATACAAATAAAATCAGGACAAACACGAATATCAAATCTAAAATAAAAAAATTCAAGATCTGAGTTTATTGAAATCAAAATACGAAAAAAATCAAAACTAAATAAAAAATAACGAATAAAATTAAAATTTTAAATTTTATACCGATCTGAAAATTATTATAAAAAAATTAAAAAAATAAAAATATATACAAAAAATTTAAAAACACAAATATAAAATTAATAAAAAAAGTAAGAAGAAAGAGAAGAGGGATTGCCGTCCGTAAATGAACTGACGGCAGCTCTAAAATTAGACAAATAAAATAAAAACTTTTGAACGCAGATAGAGAAGTAGATTAGGTTTTTTTTGAATGTTAAAAGAGAAAAAGATGCTAGGATTTTTCCTTATATGTGGTCCATTTTTTACTCTTACAATATGCTTTACTTAGGTATTTTCTAATTTTGACTACAATCACATTCACAATGCATGCACCATTTACATATATATGTTTCATAACTTCTTCTTAAAATCTATTCAATTGAGCTCCTAAATCTTTAATATTTTTAATTAAGCCCTTACTTGACAAAAATAATTAAATAAATGCCCGTACGGAGCTGATAACATGCAATGTTTCAGAAGGTCAAATGAACAAAATCAAAAGTTTAACGGTGGAATATGCATTTTTCAAGTTCCTTTGTTTTATTTAACCCTATTTTGCAATAAGATACTGATTTTTTTCCCCATCAAATTATTGAGGGTTCAATCAATTAAACAAAAATTAGATGTTCAATTGCTTTATTGAACAAATTATATCACTTGTAGCTCACTATTTACATTCTTTGAACAAATACAGAGGCTGTGTTTTTTTTTCTAATTAATAATTTTTTTTTGAACAATTCTAATCAATAATTATATACCATCTATATATTGTGAGGAAATATTACAAACTATTCAATCCACCGGATCATATTAGTTTTTCTTATATAGTTAGTAATGGTATAGTATATATAATTTATGTATACATATATACAATTTAGTGTTTATTTTATTAATTTAAAATTACTATTTTGTTTAATATAACACTACTTAAGTTAATTAATATATCCCTTAATTTTTTTAATATTTACGAAGTAATTGATAAAATCAGGCTTCAAATTAACCCAACTTCGCTGCAGATATTTATTTTTTTCTAATTAATTTTTGTTTAAACTCATTCACAAATATTTCAATATAAATCCATCATTTGGATATGATCCCTGAAATTGTTAGTTAAAATTCTGTTTTGAGGCTATTAAAATAATCAACTGATATTGTCAAGTTTCTCGTATGCTCTGCTGTGCCGTTTTGTACGGATCCGTGCAAAGTTGTACCATGTGCACAACCTTCTCATGTGAAAATAGTATTATACATTTGTAGACCGTAGAATACAAATTTCAAGAAAATGCATTTCTATCTTGCATGGGGAAAATAATTGAAAGCATTTCTTTGGTTTTCTGCATGTCTGAAATTTTATGATAAGAAAATGAATTTTGGTAATTTAAAATAATTCACACTAGATAATAATTATTTGGATTAATTACAAAAAATGACCTCAACTATAAGATTATTTACAATTTTGGATTTCATCTAAAAATTTTATAAAAAAGTGCCTCACCTTACGATTTAGTACTACGTCGTTGTTTTGTCGCTATTGAAGAATGAATGACTGAATAGCTATGGAACAACGATGTAGCATTAAAATTGTAAGATATCCTGTAGTTGAGATTATTTTTTATAAGTTTTTTAGATGGAACCCAAAATTGTAAGATATTTTATAATTGAGATCATTTTTTGTAATAAATCCTAATTTTTTTATTAAAAAAAATTCTGATGTGTAATGTGATAAATGGTTTAGATATTCTTGATCTTTCCATCCTAAAATAATGGTTGAGATACTGTATTTCGATCGATTTGCAACTGTCTATTTATTTAAATTTAAATAATTGAATTTATTTGAAATTAAATGTTTTGAATTAATCATGTAAAATCTATAAAAGAATGAGAAGCTACATGAGAAAATTATGACCCATGTCGATGATATGCGACTATGGAAAGCATATTAGCAAATGACTAGATTTTAATGAGCATCACTCGATTAAATATACAAAAAAAATCTCGAATTTGATCTCTATTAATAATAAAATTTATAGTTACAATTAGATATTATGAGAGCTTTTCTGGGTCAATAATAATAATAATAATAATAATACATATAGAATTTTGAGGTGCAATCTTGATGGCTCTCGTTGTCGCATAAATTTTATATGTTTGGTGGATAACACTTAATTATTTAGTTTGCCAATAAATTACTTGCTTCATTTTGTTAGGCAAATTAAAAGAAGGGAAAAAATAAAACATTAAAGCTCGTTGATGCATATCTAAGTAACTCCATATTAATAGGCGTTTATTTTATTTTTTGCAAAAAATATCATCCTTGATTAATAGAAATAAGTAACGGCTGATGAGTTATAAATAATTTTACATAGATTTATTCACATTTTTATTTATGAAAAAAATCTACTAAAATAAGGGTAAGAAGAAAATTATTATTTTGCACTATATTTTTGTTTTCAAAGATTGAATGAGGAAGAATTTGATAATTGAGAATATATCTTAAATAATAAAGTGAAGAAACTTGGTTAAAAAAAAAAAAAGACAGAAATGGAGTTGACTCCAAAGCACCATTATGGCATGCCACTAAACGACTAGTTGAAATAAAAATAAAGCACAATTAATAAGCAATGACTTCAAGAGAAGTTGTAGTGTGATCTTTGACAAAATTGAAAAAGATATGTGCAATATTGCCAAATTATCATGAAAGCTATTGTAACGCTACTCAAAATGTCCAAAATCCCACTAAACAAAATAATATCTAAGAAACCATATACATCCATATTGTATCCATTTAATTTAAGGGTTAATTTCATCCATAAATACTGAAATTACGTTTAACCATCCAAAAATAATTAATTTATTTTTTATGACTTAAATATCATTGAACTTATTACTTTTTTGCAAAAAGTCATTTTCACCTATTTTCGACCATAATTCTTACTGAAATACTGACGTGGCATATCACATCATATGTCTGAACACATGTGGCACGACACGTCAGCAGCCACATCATCGAAAAAGACCACGTATGTTCAGGCATATGACGTGGCGTGCTAACATGTCGTATGATATGACCTCTTTTGGTGATGTATCATGCCACGTATATCTAGACATATGACGTGATGTGTCACATTAGCATTTCAGCAAGAATTATCGTCAAAAACTGATCAAGATAATTTTTCGACAAAAATATGATAAGTTCAGTAATATTTAAGTTACAAAAAATAAATAAGTTACTTTTAAATGATTAAACGTAAATTTGTTGATCATGGATAAAATTGACTATTTAATTTAACTGATAAGTATAATCTATCGCTGATACATTATTATTGGTAGTTAATAGTTATTTGATGATTAAAGTATGATATGTAAAATATCAAATACTTTATTAAGTATTCACATCAACTAGTTATTAAAAATATAATATCTTTATAGTGGTTTGAACAATTCTCAATCAATAAATTAGCTTTGAAAATTAAATTATGTTTGAGACGGTTTGCTTTACATAATTATTCTTATTATGTGGATATATAAATACTATAATATATATAAAATCGAACTTATAATGCAATTTTTCTTGTTATTAAAAAGAAGATTTTTTTTCTTTTTAACCAAATAAAAAAAATAAGAGGGAGAGATGTTTTTAATTGTAAGTTTTGTAAATTTTTTATATTCGATGCATGCATGTTACACTCATATAATTATATAGAATAAATAAGTGAATATTTGGTTTCAAAAAAAAAAGAAGTGAATATTTAGATTAATCGATTAGGAAGTTAAGCATGGATATATATATATATATACTTTAAGGTAAATGGTGATACATGGTGTATAAGACATGCACTCCACAATCTATTGTCATTAGTCAAGTTTATGCGGCAAGTCGGGGTGAGCAACGGTCGGTTCGGTTCAATAACCGAACCGACCCGAAATAACCGAAAACCGAAATTCACATATTTTTATCAACCGAATCGAACCGAACCGAAATTTTAGAATAACCGAATTTAAATCGAACCGAAATTTTCGGTCGGTTTGGTTCGATTAACCGAAAAACCAAAATTTAAAATTATTTTTTAAAAAATAAAAAATATTGTGTTTAAAAATTATAAATTATAATATACTAAAGTAAAAATATCTAAATTGTACAAATAAAAGTTCAAATTAAAGAAATAATCTCAAAATATATAATAAATAATACAAAAAAAACCATTAAAATTTTTTTTATTTAATCGATTTTCAATTTAATCGTCAAAATTTTAAATTATCACCTAAAAAATATATATTAATAATTGATAAATGTACTCATATAATTTACAACTAAAAATAAAATAATTTATATGTATAAAATAATTATTTAATAAAAAAATCAAAAAAATATATATAATTATATAAATTTCGGTTCGGTTCGGTTTTTATGCGGTTTTCTCCTTTAAAAACTGAACCGAAATAACCGAACAGTCTTAAAAATATAAACCGAAACCGAACCAAAAAACCGAAAAACCGAACCAAATTAAAAAAATCGATCGGTTTGGTTCGGTTTTTTGGTTTTACCCATAGTTTGCTCACCCCTAGCGGCAAGGGAAGTTTTTCTTAAATTTTAATTGCAGATGTAGTATAGGTAAAAATAAAAATTAAAAAAAAAATCAAAATGAACAAAAAGTACGACAGCTACAAATAATATTGAATTTTCCTTATCTTATTTCCATTTGGATAAATTTCATAAATTAAATTAATAATATATTCCTATATATATAATTAATTAATTAAAAAAAAAAAGCAAAATGATAATTAACACATATTGCGAGGAATGTATGCGGTCCCACCTTAAATTTTTAACAGCGGGCGTCTTCTCTTAAAAGGTTAAAAACTAAAATATTACTATTGGCTTTTTACCTGTACCCCTTCTTTTAACTCTTTTTTTCCCCTACATATCTTTGAACTACCAAATTACCAGGATAATCATTGCTCCTTTTGAATTTAATTACAGCCCTGTATTTGCATTAGCTAGGGACCCAAGTTCTCATAATTCTGCCCATAATATGTCATTGATATCGTCTAATCATTCTTTTAACCTTTTTAAGGGGACAATACAATATATTATGATTAATAATTAGCAAATTTCATCACGCCTATTAAATAATTAAGAAAGTCTAATAACTTAATAATACATCTTTTTATTTAGCATAATTCATAGTCATTATATCAATTTCAAAATATAATTCTAATAGTTCTCCAAATATTTAACCATTATTTACACAATTTGAAATCGTAAATCAAATAATAATGAGAAATGAAATATTTTAATAAATCAAATGTAACCGAATGTATTAAATATAAATTGTTATTGAATTTAGCAATTCAACGATTCATATTTATATTTATCAACATGCAGTCCATATGATGTGTATTTCGAAATGTATTATTATTAGAGATATAAAGTTAGGAAAATAAATGTGGAGAAATTAAATCCACATATTATGGAAGTGAGAGAAGGACAAATGTTGACCCATACATATGTTATGGGCATCGACTGATTTCCATTAGAGTTTCCTTCCTGAAAAAGCCTGGTTCTTGTTACCACTTTTCCTCCTCGACTTATATAATTTGTTATAAAGATGTTTGCTTTGTAATATCTTTTTTCCTATTTTCCCAAATTCTGCTTATCCAAAACAAAAAGAAACATATTAATAATATATTATAACCCAACTCAATCACGCCAATCAGACCATCAAACTCATCTCTTTTACCCTTCATTCATTTTCTAATTCAACAAGAAACAACACATCCTCATGTTTCCTCCATTCCTATAGTGTACACACTTACCGGAAGAACCGGTAACCTTCGGCTCATTAGAGGGACACCTGTCAATTACTATTTTATTTTTTTAGTAATATATATATTTGCAAAATCCTCCACGTGGCTATGTGGCGACATGAATCAGCGACTACGAAACTCACCGTCATCAGCGAGTAAGTATTGCCCTCTCCACATTAATGAGCTGACGTGGGAGAGGTTAAAGTGAGGTGTTAGAGGGAGATGGTCATGCACGTGATGGACCGACACACTTCAGAGGTTAAAATCGATTGGAAGCAAATTACCGAATCAAGCTCCATTTGACATTAACAATTTCGTTGGATTTATTAGTATTTTGATTTTGTTTTTCAAGAAATTCCATAATTTCAGTTTGACCAATTAAGCTTTAAAATAAATTATATTTAAATTCTTTTATTATTAAATAAAACTTTTATATATGCAATACATTGTTTTTTTAGGAAATAAAATTCCCTAGTAGAGAATAATATATTTGATTAGCAACCTTTTTATTTATTTAGCAAATTTACTAAATAATAAATCACACAGGTGAATCCAAATCATGTTTGTTTAAGTAATAAATCTTGTTTTAAGATTTGTTTTTCCAGTATAAGATCGTCTTTTGCTAATTTATAGATCCTATTTCTTTTGAATGCAAACTTTCTTCACTTGCAGTCTTATTTTTATTGAATGGGAACAAAATATTTATTAAAATATTAGCAAATTAGTAAAAAGAAATATGTAAATTTTGATTATATATGTCTTATTTTGGCAATAAACGTTATTTTAGGTATCCCCTTCAATATAAAATCTCCTTTTTCATAATTTATGAGCTTAATTATATTTTTTTTAAAGTCAATCTTACCTGAATTTTTAATGTTTTTATTTCTAAAATAGATATTTGAAACCTTTTTTTATTAAGAAAGCATAGATTTATTTACAATTTAAAATTTTTCAATTTTCAATAGCCAGTAGCGTTTTCCAACTCAACAGAAACCAGAAGGTTTAATAAAATTAAAAAAAAAATTAGAGAGAAAAGGTATAAAAATATTCGTCACGTTTTTTTTTTACAGTACTAAAGTGTCCACATAATTTATTTTTAATTACAGTACTAAGGTGTCCATATAATTTATTTTAAAGTAAAAATGCTTTTAATATAATGAAAATTGATATAAAAATATTTTTTTTAATTTTCATCAACTGCGAAATAATGAAATTATTGATATGATATCGACGTAATACTAACATATAGTAAAACATGCTATTTTTTAATATTTTCAATTAGAAATTTATTTATTGATTTGACAAAATATGTTACTGACATAAAATATTTTATCATATATTAGCAACACTTTAGTAGCATTTTGACGATATTAATTTAAAGTTGACAAAAGTTATTAATTATGAACATTTTTATACTAATTCTCGTTACATCTTGAATATATCGAGTCTAAAGTAAATAATATATATTTTAGTGCCTTTAAAAAAATACGAAACTTTTTCCCAAATTTATATACCATTGAAATTGATAGCCATCGTTACATGTGTTAACAAAATCATAATCCATTAGCAGAATATATAAATATATATATAGAAAATGCTTTTTTTTTTCCATTAATTAAAAAACCAAACAAATAAAAAGGCCTAAAAGTTTGAACCAAAATCCAAAAAAATTCTGTTCATTACACTTCTTCTCTATTTAGTTGATCCAATCGAACAATGTTTCTCATTTTGCTGTTTAATTTAGGAAATGATCTGCCTACATTTAATTTATTTTTTTATGGCCTTAAAAATATTTTTTATGGATATATTAAAATGTAATATATTGATGTATTTTAAAACTTATTTTTTTATACGAGACATTATATGAATAGTTTGATTAATTTAATCACCATGATTTAATTTAATGGCCAGAAATTAATTAAATCTATACAAATTTGATTTCTACTTTCTTAAAAATTGTTTGATTAATGAAGAAAATTATAAAGATATTGCAAATTTCGCTTTAAATCATTGGCTTTATTTTTGTCCTCGAAGCTAAATGGTCAAAAATGGAAACCAATCAAAAGAAAGGAATTTGAAGAGAGAGTCAGTTAGTGGCGGTTAGAGACATGGTGAGGTGGTTAAATGAGGTTAATAAGCTGGGTTAATTAACTTAACCGTAGTTAAAAACGAATTAGCCATGATTTAGTCCTGGACATTCTTTTGCCTATATATAGATGGCTTCACTCGAGCTTTTCTTTGACTCATATCTTTCTTTCTTTTTCTTTCTCGATTTTTAGTCAGGAAAACAAACAGGGCCATTTGCTCTGACAATTAGAGAGAGAGAGAGAACGCGAGATTTTGATCAACAATGACGGTTTCGCGCCGGAGATTCTTCTGTATATCTACATTGCTGGTTCTAGTTCTGTTTGTCATTGTAAATGCAACACCGGAGAATAACGAGCTGAAATCCAGGTAGATTTATGCATCCATTTATCCTCTGTTTATTAAATGAGAAACAGAGGTGCTTTTTTGATTCGTGGATAAAGCCTGTTTGAGTTCTTCATGTTTGGTTTTCTAATTATTGCTATAGAATTCTCTTGCATTTCCTTGAATTCTTAATTCTTCTGTAATTTCAATCCATTTTTAATTGTGGCTTCGTCATTTGTTACAAGCTCTGTTTTCGACCAGAATGTCGATATAGTTTTATGTAAAAGTCAATTAATGCTAATAAATTTATCTGGATTTGGTTTACTTGGTGTATCTGCTCTCAGGTTTGAGGAAATTCAGCTGTTTCAGAGCTCCGAGAACTCATCTATGGCGGACGGGTGAGTTACAGAGTTGTCGAAACATTCCAACGGATCCTCGTCGTACAACTGGAAATTGACGATAAAAAGGGCCGTTGGATAAAATTCTACTTAGTTTTTTAGGCAGCCGGACATTTCAAACCGTTCAGATCGGGATTGAGAAAATCTAGATCGTTATATCAGTTACATCAGTTTCTTGAGAGTCTATTGCACTATTCTCAACAGCAGAGTAAAATTTCTCTGTGAATCAATCACTTTTGACATCAATTTGGTTGACCTTGTTAATTTTCCATTTAACAAAAATGTCCTCAATCTTTCCACCTTTTTTCTCGATCAGTCCTGAGAGCCGCTTGAAGTTTTTAATATTATGCTAGGGTAATTTAGTCATTTATTTTTACCTTGGTTGAGGAATTTTACCATAAATTAATTTATCTTTTTTGTTTTATTTTTATTTTTCTTAATTCTTTAGGTCAGTTGATTCATGGAATCGGCATGCCATTGAAGATCCGAAAGAGGTTGCTTCCGCGGTTGATGAGTATGTTTTTTTTTTCTTTTTCCTTTGCTTTGCTTTTCTTTTTTATTCTTTAAATACTTTCTATTTATTTTGTCACACACAAACACTTAAGAAAGATAATCATCAAATTAGGCTTAATTGGCTCTTAAGAAAAATAATTCTATTTGATACTTTATTTTCAGTTTCTGTGTATAAGCCTCTTGATGCAGTTTGCAGTTTTCAAATGTTCCTTTCACCCTTCTTTTGTCCGGAAAGACCAATAAAAAACTTTGGTCAAAGTAGTCAATGTACAAAATAGAGCTAATTTATAATATTCACAACTTAAAGTGGTGACAAATTTTAGCTGAAAATGGACCAGTTGACATTAATGTCAAATATATATTTGACGAATTATTGATAGGGTGATGCACTTGAGGATTCTGTAATGTTCAAAACATCGATTTAAGAAAATAAAATTTATTTTCAAAGAGGCATTTGCCTCCAACTCTGTTACAGAATAACAGCGCAGAGTACCAGCACTTTGTAATTTGTCTCTAGTCCCTAGTGAGAAGTTCCGTCAAAGAATTAAGGAAAGAAATAAGTATTTTATTAACATGCCCTTTTTTTTTCTTTATTTGTCTGGATTTGTTGCAGTTCTTTCACTCCCCGTATATATCCTGACAAATCAAAGCTCCTTTTGTAAATTAGCCATCCAAGTCTACAATTCCAAGTATTCAACCATGTTCTCTACTTTAGCATTCTCTCTACATTTAAATTCTGCTGCCAGCTTATGCACATGCCAATGTCTTTAGATCCGCGCATCGCCCTTTATTTTTTTTTTTTTCTTGTTCTTTCTTCTATCCAAATCTAATTCGTGAGTACAGTACCTTTTCTTGCCTCTACCTTCGTGTATGAGACTTCACATTATTCTTTATACAAAAATAATATATATATATATATATATATATATATATATATATATATATATATATATATATATATATATGTGTGTGTGTGTGTGTGTGTGTGTGTGTGTGTGTGTGTGTGTGTTTTATTTAATTAAAATTTACATTTGCCTATTTAAATGCTTTTGTAAAGCTCTCTTGTGGTCGTACGTTGAAACTCCCTACTTTCCACATGCTTGTATTTTATATTTCATATGCTATCAGAAAAGATGCCATGCATGCTACTTTTCTGTTTTATTGGATTGTATAGGATAATGATATCTATCGCGGAATTCAATTCTGATACCGTGCTTTGTTATTATTGGATGCTAATTACCTGTAAGACAACTTCATGATTTTGCTCTTTGGTATTAACTCTAGATATATATTACTCTTTTAATTGTCAAGTAGGAGAGGATTCACCTTCCATTACATTCAATTTTAATCGAAAAAGAGGTAATTTTTGCCACGGCCTTTTTGCCCAGCTTGGTGGGTAGGAACTTAAATTTCCCTGCTTCTCCAGCCTGTCAAGAGCATAAGTTCCAAATCTCATATCTCAGATCTGGTTTCGTTGCATGAAACTTTTATTGGAATTCTTTCAGATGATCAGATCTGAAACATGTTGCAGCTGCTACATTCCACGAGCTAGACAAATTATTCAATATTTCCATTTTCCACATTACAGTCATTAATAATCCAACTTCTCCCCCAATTTTTTTTTTGGTTCACCGACACCAAAGTACTAAATGAGAAATGAAGTCCCCACCCTTAGCCTTTATTTCTTTTACAGTGAGAAATTAAGATTAGAATGCGATGTAAAATTTCCTATGAACCGTATTCACCTCATCAATTAAATCTTCCACATTACTGTCACATGTCCTACGTTTTGATGTGGGACATAATATTATGCATTAGCCTTTCACATTATGTTATTTTTCACAATAATTGGACAAGTAATACCGTGCACTAATACGATCTATGATTGTACCAGAAGCACACGAAACAGCACAGCAAGGAGGAATTTAGGATTCTTCTCCTGTGTAACTGGCAATCCAATTGACGATTGCTGGCGATGTGAACCCCAGTGGCAGCGCCACAGGAAGCGACTTGCTAACTGTGGTATTGGTTTTGGACGCAATGCCGTTGGTGGTCGAGATGGCAAATACTATGTTGTCACTGATTCAGGTGATGATGACCCGGTTAACCCAAGACCTGGTACACTACGCCATGCTGTTATTCAAGACAGACCGTTGTGGATTGTGTTCAAGAGGGACATGGTGATTACCCTTAAACAGGAGCTCATTATGAACAGTTTTAAGACTATTGATGCCCGTGGAACTAACGTTCACATTGCCAACGGAGCTTGCATAACTATTCAATTTGTCACAAATATTATTATCCATGGTCTTCATATCCATGATTGCAAGCCTACAGGCAATGCAATGGTTCGTAGCTCGCCAACTCATTATGGATGGAGGACAATGGCTGATGGAGATGGGATTTCCATTTTCGGAGCGAGTCATATTTGGATTGATCATAATTCTCTATCAAATTGCGCAGATGGACTCATTGATGCTATAATGGGGTCAACTGCCATTACCATTTCTAATAACTATTTTACCCACCACAATGAGGTTAATTATTTTCGCTTGCTTCAGTTTGCTTAAATAACAGTAATTTATGGAAGGTACAATGACTGATGATTTCCTACTTTATGATAATCGAACAGGTTATGCTATTGGGTCACAGTGACTCTTACACTAGAGATAAGCAAATGCAAGTAACAATTGCATACAATCATTTTGGCGAAGGTCTTATCCAGAGAATGCCAAGGTAAAGATCACATGTATTATATATTTATATTTTAAGAAATAAATAATAAAAAAAATCACAATTCCCCTTTTCTGACTGGGCCAACTCATTAACCTTGCAGGTGCAGGCATGGGTATTTCCATGTGGTGAACAATGACTACACACACTGGGAAATGTATGCCATTGGTGGAAGTGCCGATCCTACCATTAATAGCCAAGGAAACAGATACCTTGCTCCTGACAATGGTTTTGCTAAAGAGGTATGTGCCCTATAGTATGATGATTTGACAGCAAAATAATAACCAGGAAGTGACCTCAAAAAAATTGCATGGGCAGGTGACAAAGAGGGTAATAACCTCAAATCAGGCATGGAAGCACTGGAACTGGAGATCAGAAGGAGACCTCATGCTTAATGGAGCCTATTTCACTCCCTCAGGAGCTGGAGCTGGAGCCAGCTATGCCAGAGCCTCAAGCTTAGGGGCCAAGTCCTCTTCCATGGTTGGCGCCATTACTTCAAGCGCTGGTGTTCTTACCTGCCGCAGAGGCCACCAATGCTGATTTTCAATTCCCCAACAACAACAACATGAAACCTCTCAAAAAGAAAAGAAAAAAAAAAAAGAGAGAAGAAAATTAAATTCTCTCCCATTTCTGTTGGTATAGCAGCAGCCATTCCTGTTTCATGCCTACTAGCTCCTCCTCTGTATTTGTTTCCCCCATCCCCTGAATGAAAAATTTGGCAAGTGTACATTATATTACAGTCACACCCCAGATACAATTTAATCCACTTGTCACCACCCCCTTGTTCGACCTCGGCCTGCTTTAGTTGCCGCAGTGTTGTTCACATCTTTCCATTTTGTTCACAGTCCCCTTTTTGTACTGTAAATTTTTACCAATTCTCATTTCTGAGTTTTGCAAAATCCATATCAAATATATTGTTTAGGACCTATTCTCGTTACTCTCCTTTCAATCATTTTGATTATTAATTATGGATTGTCCTCTGTAACCAAGGGACAGGACACCTCAAAATTGCATGCACATGATATCATGATGTATAGTTTTAACTTTACTACTATCACTCTAAAATCCTATAAACACTTGATTAATTACCTACGATCCTGCATGATTAATGTTTGGTTAGTGACAATCCCACATTTGATTACATGTGAGGTGGGGACACTAATGGCATGTGATGCATTCTTCACCTACAATGCAAAATGGCATTTTCTCTTTGCCAACCTGTTTGTTGCAGACCATGTTCCAACTATATGACAATTTTCGTCTTACTTGAGGCAACTGTGTTATCTCATAATGATCTGAATTCAGATCACGTTCATAACAATTCCATTTTCCTAGCTAGCTCGGATCCTTACTTCAGATCAACGGGGATAAGAGAAGTATGGGGAAATTTTTGCGGAAAATACCCCAACGATCAAATTAAATTTAGAAAAAAAAGAATTTTAAAGAGAAAGGAGAAAATATCAATATTTCTTTAAGAGTTAAAAATTCCTTTTTTTAGTGATTTGATGACTTCTATTAATAATTCAGCATTATTTAACTTTACTACCGTATCAACTGCATAACATATGTAACCATTTTTGTATCAATCGCATAACATATGTAACCATTTTTTATTAATCATGTAACCGTCATATAGTGCGGACATATCGAATTTTTTATTAATTATGTATCCGTCATATAGTGCGGACATATTGAGTTTTATAAGGATAACTCGATTATCATTCGTTAATTAACAACTGAGTGTTAATCTAATTATAGATGAAATCGGCTATGAGACCACATTAAAAAAAAAAAAAACACTTCACTATCGCTTAGAAGCCCAATTGAGATGGTTTAAAATGAAAGCATATTCATAGAAGTGGTGTTTCTTGAGAAGCCTCCATCTGTGCAGAGAACAAGGCATATGGCAATAGTGCAGTAGTTTTGTTTTTAATTAAGACCCAAATTTTCAATGTTTGGAGATAGAAGCAAGGAATATTTTTGCTAGAAACTTTAATGGTATGTGTGAGTAGGCATGTGCATATAAAGGTAGATGCAGTTTTGAGGTCTTCATCCTCCAACATCTGTCAGTCTAAGTGGTAAAAGAATTTTGGACTTGTAATATTTTTCTATCCATTTGTTAAATTATTCTCCCAAATAATATTCTTTGGCCTTTTGATTTTCTTGCATTGAAAACTTACAGCCATATTGTAATGAATAAGCTCTATTCAGTGATGTGATGTAGCTCATTGTCAATGAGATATAATGACACTGGAATTTGTATTATTGCCTCTTCAGTCTCTCTAATGGATATAACATATAATGATTGTGAAATTCTTTTACAATTGAAAAAGAAAGGATGGTCCAATTAATGTAATAACTATTAGGGTATGCATTAACCACTTAACATTGCGTTAATAAATTTTAATAACCAGATTATTATTATTATTATTATTTTAAAATTATTAACAGTTAATCAATTAAATAACTTTAGTTGATTACTCTATTAATTTAATTTTTTTATCGGTTAACTATTAATGTTCATTTAACCATTAACCATTTTTCTAACATGGAAAAATAATAAATTATTTAAATTTTAAAATTTATTTCAATTGTTCAAAGTATTGAAAATAAATACTATAAATCAAACATAATACCAAATAAATTTCAAAATAAAATATTGGATTATAATACCAAACAAATACCATAATAAAAATATAGTCTGCTACATAACTGATTTTTCATTTTTCAAATTCTAATTATCCATTTTTAGCTACATACATTTTAAATATCCATTTAACTATAACCCCCTCAATCAAAAAAAAAAATTTAGCTACATATATTTCATTTTTGATTGAGGGGGTTATGTATAAAAATGAAATATATTTTTTTCTGATTTTCCATAATTATTAGTTTCCATTTATTTATATAAAAAAATTGGTTCATAAAAATTAAGAAAAATGCATAATCTGATTTCTGGATTTGCATTTTTTTGCTATTAGATTCTTAAATTTTTATTTAATTACATCAGATTTTTAAACTTTTATTTTAACACATTGGATACAAATAAAAATTTAATAAAATAAAAATAAAATTTTAGTAACTCAATGTATAGTAAAATTTATTATTATTTTTTCTAAATTTAGTAACTTTAAACTTAATGTGAATAAAGCTAAAAGTTTACGAACTCGATAGCAAAAAATTATAAGTTGAAGAAACTAAAAATGCATTTTGCCTAAACATGAAAAAATCCTATATATATATATATATATATATATATATATATATATATATATATATATATATATATATATATATATATATATATATATATATATATATTTGCCAGGATATATAATAGTTTAAATTTAATCAGAAATTAGAATCATAAACCACATTTTCCCTAAAATATACAAAGTACAATGCATTTTTGAGCCCATAAACTTTTCGACTTATTCTGTAAGATATTGAGCCTAATTGTTAATTAAAGTTTTGGTTTGTAAACCTCATAACTTCAAATTTTACTTTGATAAAAAAAACAATAAATAAATAAAATAACTTCAAATTTTACTAACATTGAATTTATTTTTTTGAAGGGGCTTAATGGAACCAATTATATAAATATTGGTGCAATTCAAAAAGTTTCTCAATATTACTAAGTTGAAAATTTAATAGCTCAACCAACCAACCGATATGAAATATTTAACTATTTATTAGACAACTTTTTACATTGTTTTAAATTTCTCGTTAGTAGTTACTTAAAAGGAATTCAAAGTCAAATTCATATAAACTGCCCATATTCAACTAAATTAAAATTTAACGAAAATGCTATTATATTTGTTAGGTATTCATAAATTCATGTCAACATAAATTATTGTGTTTTTAAGAATATAAAAATTTAGTAAAAGAAAAAAAGGTTTGAAAATTGATAAAGCTGAGAATGTCTTTATCTTATAAGAAGAAGAGCTGGCAGTTGAAAGGCCGGTCGGATGGCTGGACCTGCAAAAAGGAGTGCCCGGTCGGACCCAGGTGTTAGCACTCCGAAGTTTAAGTCAGTAACTTCAGAGAGAGTATTCAGAAGGTGAGAGAAAGTCTCAGGAGTTCAATACCAGGTGCTATCATGCTTTGGCTTATTTATAAGAGTTATTTGGAAAGGTATTTGAGTACTTTGGGGGTGATAACCGGCAATCAGAATAGGTGAGCGGCGATATGACATGAAGTAGATAGAGAGTATGGGCGCTGTCTTGTGTCAGTGGGATGATAGGACGGACTGTCCCATCAGTCCGATCGGATACCACGTTTTCATATGTTGTCTTTCAACTCACGCTTTGTCTTTTTGCTAATAGACTTTGGGCCTCCCCAAATGTTATTGGGTCAAACTAATTGGACCTTTAAGAATGCATTTTCTATAGTTATCAAAAATTATCCCAAGTTCCTAAAAAATGGTATAAAATTAAAGGAATTATGATATAGTTAATCCTCTAATACAGTGTTGGGTAAAATAAAAGAAAGTTAAGCAATGAAAACTTCATATCAATAAATTAGGTGTGCAAAATATAAGAAATTGTGAAGTTGTCTATCTTTTAATGTGAGATGCCAATATTTTACCCAACACTCAAACCAAATTATTCTCGTTATATAAATTATAATCGAATGATTTTTATGATACAAATAGAAAAAAAAAATTATTCTTACAAGAGTTAAATGACCAATTATGCAAAAAACCTAAATAAATAAATATCCCTCTTCTAAAAGAAGAAATTAGTTAAAGTTCTTAGGCATAAATTGCTTGGAATCAAAAAAGATAAAAAAGTTTCGACCCCATTCTAGGATTTAAAGGTCAATCATAGGTTAGCAGGAAAATATAAACCAATTAAACACTTAATTAGTCCTAATGATATTTAATTACTTCAAAGATGCCACTGAAATTAAGTAGTGTATATGAAAGCCTAATTATGGAGAGTTTTGCCTATAATCAGCAAAAAATAATAAGCCTTTTGGATCCCTAGCTCTAGCTGAAAAGATGGCACTGAAATTAAGTAGCCTATATGAATTCAACAAATGGCCCAAGTATGGAGAGTTTCGCATATATCGCCAAAACATCAAATAGCTCTAATTGAAAAGATGCCACTGAAATTAAGTATGGAATTGAATTGAACAAATGGCCTAAGTATGGAAAGTTTTGCATATAACACCAAAACATAATAAGCCTTTTGGATCCCTGGCTCTAATTGAAACACTTGCTCGGACTAGAAATGGGAAATTAGAAATTTATTAGTAACAACTTCTGTTGTTTCTTTCTATCCGACCTGCGGATTGACCCAAATTCGAAAAACAATATGAACCGAAAATGGTCACATCAGACAAGACCCATTTGCTGACTCTACCTCTAATACAGATGCAGATATAGTAACTATATATACACACACGCACACACTAAGAGTAAGAAACCCAGAAAGTCATAGAACAAGTTTCTTGCTGAAGGAAAAAGAAAATGCCTTTTCTGATAGGAGAAACCCGGCGGGTCTTGATCATACAAGATCAAAAGTTGAAGGCTAATAACAAACCTACTATCACCTTCACCATCTCTCCTCAATCTATGCATCACCGGATTCTAATGCGAGACCCTGAGTTTCGCATAGGTGTCAAAGCTATTCCTATCATCATATCCGATGTGCAGGTTGATGAACAAGATTTTCTTGCTTCTGCTACCGATACGGAAGCTTATTCGAAGATTTCTTCTCTGTTTGCTTCTTTAGATATCAACCCTACTGATAAACATACCATCGGTTCGAATTTAGTCAAGCAAGCAAGAATTCTTCTGGGCAGAAGTTCTTCATCGGGTTATAATTTGGTGATCAACGTCGACATGCAGTTGGTCACGACATATTGGTGGCAAGGCGGTGTTCCTGCAACGCAATCATCCATCTCCAACTTGGAGATTGTAAGAGTAGCAGATATTGCTGGAGAAGAAAATTGCATCAACAAAAGTTGCTCTATTTGTTTTGAAGAGTTTCAAGAAACATCAGAGGTCAAGCGCATGCCTTGTTCTCATGTGTTCCATGGAAAGTGCATCGATCAATGGCTAAACAAGAGCCATTACTGTCCACTTTGCAGGTTTGAGATGCCAGCTTCTTGTGTTGATTCCAAGTCATGAAGGATTTATCTTTGTAAGTTGTTAATAAGACCTTAATCAAGCTTTGAACTTGCAATCTTATTGCTTGTAAACTACTCTAATCCTACTAAGCTAAGCTGGTTAGTACTTTTTATGTTTAGAGTAGTTCAAATTGACATCAGAGGAAAAAAAAATGAAGTAATAAATTCTGATGTACTTGACTGCTACTACTAGATGTAATTTGGCGTATTTCTGGTTCAGAGAATACGTGGTTTCTGCATAATTTGATATTTCTAGCAATTTGAAGTATAGTTGATAAAAAGATGCATAGTCGTGAATTGGGTAGAGACTGAGAAATGAATTCTTCCATACACAAATTTAATAATAAAATAGCATTACAAACATCAGCTATCACTGCCACAGTTAATCAGTAACAAATATAAAGAAGCTAATTTATGTTGAAAAAGAAAGCTTACAAATTAGAAAGGGGTACCAATTTCACTTCTTGTTTCTGTAGGACTATACAAAGCAGATCTGTTTCTCGGTCTGTTTTCCTCCAATTGCTTCACAACTTCATCCATGGAGGGTCGAACTGAGGGCACTGGTGCACAGCATCCCATTGCAAGTTTCAGTGCCTGAACTAATCCCTCTTCCATTGGACTCCTTATCCCCTTCAAAAGCTCCACATCAAAAACTTCCATGGTTGTTTCCTCCAAAACTGCTACTTTAACCATTGCAGGCAAGTCGACAAAATCACTATTTCTCCCATTTTTCCCAGGTTTTTTTCCAATCAAAATCTCCAGTAAAAGTATCCCAAATGCATAAACATCTGTTCTAGAACTGCATTTCTTCATCCTTTGAAGCTCCGGTGCCTTGTATCCATCAGTCTTTGCAAGTGCCACTATTTCATCAGCCACAGCCGGGACCATTATCTTGTCAAGCCCGAATTCAGTTAGCCTGGAAACAAAAAATTCATCCACAAGCACATTTTTTGATCTCACATTCCCATGGGTGATAGGTGTTTCAAGACCAGTATGAAGGTAAGCTAGTCCTCTGGCTACACCTAATGCAATCTTGTGCCGCCTAGCCCAATTTAGCACTGGTTTTCCAGCTTTAGTTTCTGCACTCAAGCAGATGATAAAACAAGAGTCAAGAATAAGCATTAGATTCTCAAATTCATGAAACGTCAAATGTACACAACAACTTCTACGCCTGGCACTCTCCCACAAACAATGACAAGAACAATTATTTAATAGAAGTTGATCACATATTCACAATATCGCTATCCCAATCAGAAGTAGCAACCAGAATGGCAATATGTTGTGTTGCAGATGAGGCACTGGTTGAGTATATGAGGAAACAAATGCAATGCTTTCTTTAGAGTTCAAAAAAAACAAAAGAAAAGAAAATGTAATAGTTTCAGCAAACCTCCAATAGTGATACATAAACCAAAAATGCAGAGGAAGGGCAAAATTGAGTATACCATGTAAAAGATCGTAAAGCCTTCTATTTGGAAGATAGTCATATATGAGTAGCTTTTCCCCTCTCTTGCCCTGGTAGAAAGCTCTCAAAGGAATCAAATTCTCGTGTCGAATCTTTCCTAATTGCTTTATTACTGTTATACATGAAGTACTATCCTTGCAACTCCCTTCCCTCAACAACCTCAAGGCAATTGTCCCTCCATCAGCAAGCTTAGCCTTATATACAGTCCCATAAGTAGTCTTCTCTGTAACTTGTCCAGTAGCATTCAAAACATCCTCTAATGTCAAATGCTCACCACCTTGAAACAAAATTAGCTTTCCTTCACCGCCATTGCCTCCTGTACCACCATTTTCATCATCTTCTCCTTCCTCTATTTCATCTTCATTCTCTTCACTTCCTTTTTTCTTCTTGTTTTGCATATAACCAATTAACAGTGAGGCAAAAACCACAACTCCAGTCATCAATCCAATCACAATACCAGCAATTGCACCAGAGCTCAATCCAGAATTTACAGTACAACTTCTTAAAGGTAATCCACAAAGACTAGGATCATTCCCTTCAAAAGCATCCACTCCAAACTTTGATTCACCAAAAACAGGCAAAGCCCCACTAAAATTATTATGTGAAAGATTCAATTTTTCAAGGTTTAAAGCAGTTACCCCCTGAGGAATTGAACCTGAGAACAAATTATTAGAAAGATCAAGCTCCTTAAGCCCTTGAAACCGAGTCACAAATTCAGGAAAATTCCCAGAAAATTTGTTACTACCCAAATCAAGAAACTGCAAATTCTCGCAAGTAGAGTTGGGCAATGCGGGTTCAGGAAGAGACCCGGATAATAAATTACCATGAATCTTAAATGAAATCAGTCCATCACAAAGATTCCAAACAGATGCAGCCAAAACCCCACTAATAACATTGCCACTCAAATCAATATCAGAAAGTGAAGAACTGTAACCAAGCTCAAGAGGAATAGTCCCACTAAGCGAGTTAATGTTAAGGTACAAACTTTGAAGCATGGAGAACTGACCAATCTCTCTAGGGAGTGAACCAGTGAGATTAGCAGAAGGGAGCTGAAGAGAAAGCAAATGTAAAGATGGGTCTTTATGAAGTGTAAGATTAGTCCATTGTGGTGCAGAAAGGTCAGTACAAGAGAGAGGAGAGCCATTGGAGAATACCCATTTGAGGCCTCTCCATTGGCACAAAGGAACAGAAGTGTTCCATGAAGATAGTAAAAGATTGTCACTGTTACCTTGCAGTGAAGCTTTGATCTTTCCCAGCAGAAGCCCAACATCTGTTGGAGAAGAAGACAATGTCTCGGTGAGTCGAGAAGCATAAGCTATAGAAACGAAGAAGCAGAAAATGTGAAGAGGGTAAAGTTTCAAAACCGCCATTAATGAAGCAGCAAGATAGAGAGAGAAAAATGACTCTTTACAAAGTGTTCTTTGTGGGGAAACTGAGCGAGTATTGACTAGAATTAAGTGAATGAAAGCTCTTTGTCTGCGAAATCAATGGTTGTGATTTGAAAATTTTGTTTTAATATAGATTGGCTCTTCATTTGTATTCATCACACACCGTCGATATCTCCAACATAATCATGAATACAACTTTTTTTTTTTTTTCGCAACTTCAAGATTTTTCAGCGGTGAAAAATTAAGAATATATATTATTTCTCTTTTAGCAATGTACTTTTAAATTAGAATTTATTAATTAAGAAATCTATCACTTAATTCTTTTATTAGGTTCATATTTATGTTGATTATATGCTAAATTAAATACTTAAAAATTAATACAACATATTAAAATTAAATAAATTAAAGGGTAAGTTATTAAAATTTAATTATTAAAATATAATTTCTACCTTAAAATTTTGATTAATCCTTATAAAATATTAGGAAAAAGAAAAAGAAAAAGAAAAGTAACACCTAAATTACAACAATATTATATTATACTAATCATCTTTAAATACAAGAAATAATAAAATAGAGTTTGCTTTTGAATATTTAATTAATTAATTACGAGCACGCTCTCCTTTGGAATTTGCTCATTTTTTTGCAATCTTTTCTCTCTTCCGGAAAAGATTGCTATGCAGAAGGCTACCAAACTACAAGATGAACAGAAAGTGCAGCTCCATTGGATGTTTTGTGCAACTTCGCTATTCATCCTACACGTGTCATAAACTTTGACCATTTGTGTTGACTCCATCACTATAGGTGGAGGTGATGAATGAGTTATGAGGTTGCTGATGTTGACAAGTACAGTAACAAATCTAATTGTGGACCCAACTTTCCTGTGGGTCAGCGTACAAAAGCCAACTGATGAAGAAAAGGAAAAGGTAAATCTATGTCCACAACTTGGACGTAAAGTGGGGACAGAAGATATCATGTTCATTTTTTTTTTAAATCAATTCATAATACTTGGAAAAAAAATCAATTCATAATACTATATTTGACCATATATATATATATATATATATATAGAGAGAGAGAGAGAACAAAATAGCAATCCAGTGTGTCTGAATACGTGGTACAATGTATACAAAGACAGTCGGATCGGGGGTGATAACAAAATATTGAAATTTTGATTAACCAAAAAATCGATTCATAATTAAATTAATTTTTAAATTAATCGAATTAAAATTTTAAATTTATAATTTTTATTTTTAAAAATTGACAGTTAATCAATCTAAATCCCAATCGAATATATATTTTTTATAAATTATATTTTAAATTTTATACTTATATTTTTTAATATTTATATAATTTATAAATATTATGATATATAATTTTATAAAATATTATTAAAATACACATTTTTAGTAAATAAATATTAAAATTTTATTATTATTATTATTATTATTATATGTGCATAATTAGCACTCTTTCGTTAATTTCATATTAAATATATTTAATTTTTATAATTAATTATGAAATTTTTATTTTTATTTTGATTATTTTAATGAATATTGTATTTAATTTGTATTTTTCATTCCTAAAGCATTTTTAACTATCAAAAATGATACTACAAATTGTATAATTTATTAATTTTATAAATTAAAATTTTTTAGCAATTAAACGATAAATCAATTCGAAAAATTAAGTTAAAAATCGAAATCGATATATTGATAAATTGAAATTAATAAATTATTTAATAAAATTGTTATTGAATCGGTTAACGGATCCATGCTCATCCTTAATCGGATCGGATGCATTTATTTAATATTTTGATTTAATAGTCCAAATATATATATATATATATATTAGCCAAATTAATTTAAAATCTTGGCCCCGCATTGTTCATAGTGATCTCAAAATAATTTGATAAAAAGGAAAATTTAAGAATAATTTGTTTATACTATTCTATTAGTTTTGTTGAAACTCTTTAGCCCCCAAACGATAATCAAACCATACTTTAAACAGAAAAGTTAAAGTTAATAATGTGCATAAAAACAGGCCACAAAGTTAATGATAAACAGCTAGCAAAAGGAAATGTTTCTTTCTATAAACGGGAAATATATAATTTTTTTTTAAAAAAAAGGGTTTTTTTTGGGACTTTGAATATTCATTGGGCTTCCTTAAAATTTATTAATTCAAGAAAGAAAATAAATTATTTAATTTCTTGATATTTTATAATAACGTTAAGAGTACCCAAGAGAAAGAAAGAAACAAAATCACTTCCAATTTCAAACATATTATTGGGAATAATTTATCTTTTATTGGGACCTCAACAATTATGTCATTCCAATTTAGGGATGCTCATGAGGCGAAGTGGGATTGAAAATTACACCTCCACTCACTTTTCTGTCGAGGTCGGAGATTCCTCTTCCCCACCCTCGATTTTATAATGGGGAGGAAATCCACCTGTCTCCGTCCCGCGGGAATTTCTGTCTTCCGAAAAATTATTTTTTTAATTTTAAAATATAATATTTTATAAATAATTAAAAATAATATTTAATAAATAAAAAATTTAAAGTAAATCATAATTTAAATTAATATAAAAGTTAACTATTCATAAATTTAAAATTAAGTATAATTTAAAATTTAATAATTATAAAATTAAGTTATATTTTAATTTTAATTATTTATAAAATATTATATTTTAAAAATAAAAAATTTATTTTTTGCAGGACGGATACCGCATTCTCCGTCCCCTCCCCGAAATACATATCGGGAATTTTTCCCCCGTTTTCATTTCCGTGAGGGAAAAATTCGAGAATTTTTCGTTCCGAATTTTCCGTCTCGTGAGCATCCCTATTCCAGTTAAAGTCTGTGCAAATATTAAAAATAAGTTTCCTATTTTATTTTTTCAAGGGACCTTCAAAATACAGGAAATACTTAAGAATTTACAGTCATCGTAAAAATTATTTTAAAAAAATCAATATATTCAGTACGAGTGTTTAAATATGTAATATAATTATATATATTGGCATTTTTCTTTTTTCTTTTTTTTTTGGAATTTCACTATTTAAACTCACGCTTGTGCAAGGAATCATTGGTTCCCTTTTATTTAATATAATCTTCACTTGTTATTGTTAAAATTTATATTTACAGACAAATATTTTATCTACACTGAATTTATATTGTTATTTTATGAAATAAATTGTTGTTATATTTTAAAGAAATTACAAAAAACAAAAGAGATTACAATAATTTACATATTGGTAGCATGAGAATAATTTTGTTTTAAAGGGCAAATGTTTTATGAAATGAAAAAGAAATGCATGTACCGAGTTTAAAAGAGATAATTATAAATTTTGTTTTAAGACAAATATCCGACGAAGAAATTAGCACTAGCAAGAGATTTCAAATCACAGTCCAATTCAAGATTGAAAGTAATTATTAAATTCACTAAGAATAGCAAATATCTTAGTAAATGCAACTTTGTTTCGCATGCTCCAAACATATTATTATTATTCTATTTTTTTTTTAATTATTTTAACCTGAAAAGAACACAGATAAAAAGCATTCGCACTTCATTTCTCTAGGATTCCATTGTTTTAATCATTATTATTCAGATAACGTTATTGAATTCTTTTTTATCATCATAATATTATGAAATTGAATCTCTATATATACCTCAAAAAACAAAACTATTAAATACAATCGAGTTTTTTGATCGACACAAAATACTTTCATTTAATTATATTATATTATATTATATTATATTATATTATATTATATTATATTATATTATATTATATTATATTATATTATATTATATTATATTATATTATATTATATTATATTATAAATGTACTAAACTAGAATAATCTCGTTAATAGCAAAAAATAATAATAATATGAGCCCTTAAAGATTTTCATTTGAGGAAATAGCACCAAATACCCTCAATTTTCAAAAATACCCCCTTCTTTAAAAGTCAACTTTTACAAATAATATTTAACTAACATGACCTTATAAAATTACACATATAGTCCAAAACCATTAAAAATGGATATATAATGGAAAAATCTTTACTAGATAATTTGAACAAAGAAGATATAGAATTAATTAAACAATTAGAAAAAATAGATAATACATGAAATATGATAAATAGAAAATTAATGCAAGATATTAAATTATAATTAAGTCCAAATGTAGAGAAAATAAAAATTTATTAAATCAAATAGAAAATGTAGAAAATTTAGAATTAGTAAAATATTAAATATTAATTGAATTAAATCTAGAAACTATATTACTAAATAAATTAAATCAAATAGAAGAATTACTAGAATATATAGCTATTAAAATGGGATATAATGGATAAACTTAATGGAAGAAATAAAAAATATAGATTGATATACATATGACAAATAATTTTATCAAATAAATAATAACTTAAAAATTATAAATTAAAATATAAGCCTATAGTTTTACAAGTACTCTATACGAAAAAGATAATTATAGTAAAGGAAGTCTGAAATATTTGATATGTTAAAAGAAATTAAAGATGAAGTAGGAAAATTAAGAACAAGAGTAGAAAAAGTAGAAAAAGGAAAAGAAAAAAATAAAAGAACCTGTACATGAAAGAGTAACTATAAAAACACATGTCAAAGATTAAAAGTATATGAAGAAAATGAAATAGATAAAGATGATATTCTAAATTTAATTCATGAAATAGAAAATTTAAAAATGAATGTTAATCTAGGTAAAAATGGAAATAGGAGAATACTCTAGAGTAATAAATGAAACGGAAGAAGTGAATATAGTTATAAGAGAATACGAAAAATATAAGAGAAAAACTCCTAGACAAAGATCGATAAGTAATAATTCTAAATTTATAACAAAATCTGAAACATAATTAATACCCAAATGGAATATGGTTAAATATAGATTGTGTAGAAGATATACAAAAAGAAATAAAAAAATGGATAAAAATGAATAATTTAGCAATAATATTATATGGATATAACTTACAAAGAACAAGTAATTTTTAATAAGAACATTAAAAGGAAATGTACAATTATGGTGGAATGCGATTAGACCAAAAGATAGGCAAAATATAAAATATAGATCAAATAATGAAACCTTCATAGCAACAGACACGGTAAAAAGATTTATTACAAAGATTTGAATTAGCTATAAAATCTAAATTCTTAGGAGACTATTGGCTTAATCCTTCTGAGCGGTTAGAAAAATAGGACAAGAATAGTTATGGAAGATACAAAATTTAACAATATGTAATATATGTTATTTAAAACAATATACTTGTGAATTCAATAAATATTATTATAATATTGCTAGAACAAATGTATTAATAACATCAAAAATAAAAAAAAATATTAAAACAATCTGACATAACTAAAGTACCAAAATAATGGGAATTAATTAAAATTGCTTAATGAAATTTAAAATAATAATAAAATATTAGAAGGAACATTAGGATCTTATAAAACATATATATTAAAAAGAATAAATGAAATGTGTAATCAGGCTTATGAAAATTAAAAAAGTAATAAGAGCAATTAGAGGAGGACTATGTTATCTAATATTAGCAGAACCAACTCATTTGGGATGTTATGATAAAAATAGAAAATATAGAAGAAACAAAAAAAACAAAAAATATTATAAACCAAGATTTAAAAAATTCTATAAAAGAAAATTTAAACCATTTAAGAAAAAAATTCATAAAGGAAAATTTTTTAGAAAAAGTAAAAGATTCAGTAAGAAAAATCCTAAAAAATATACTTGATGGATATGTAAAGAAAAAGAATACTATGCAAACGAATGTCCTAAAAATAGAAATAAAGAAAATCGTAAGGCATATAGAATATATGAAGACTTAATAGAATAAAATTATGAACCTCTAGAATATAGTGATATATTTGAAAATGAAAGTATATATGAGATAGATTTCCAATATAGTTCATAAGATCAAAATTTTGAATTAGAAAATGATAATGAAAATATAAAAATTGAATCTGACATAGAAATCAAGTTTGGATCAAATAAAGAAATTGAAGAGGAAGAATAAGTTCAGATAACAAAGATAAAAAAATAATAGATAATAATAGTATATTTAGCTATAATAAAATTGTTGATGAAAAAATTTAGTCAATTAAATAATCATAGCTTAAATATTAAAATATAAGACATATTTAAAAAATAATGGTTTAAAAGATTTTGTAAGACAACATATATAGCTAAACATTATGAATCGGCAATAGATATATATCATACTAAAGAAAATACAGTAATACCTTTAATTAACAAAGATGAAATAAACAAACCATTATCAAAATTATAAGATAAAAATAGATATAAAAATTTATATTTAAGAGCAATCCAAATAATAATAAAGGCACACTTTAGACAAGGAATAGACAATTCTATATAATTATTCAGCATGGATGATAGAATATTAAATGATCAAGTAAATGCTCTACTTGGAGCAGTATCAGGAAATTTTATGAGAAATTAAAATTTACAATGATATCGGATTTTTCGATGAGTTTTACAAGATAAAAATATAGATCAAGTGTTAAATTTATATCATAAATTACATAGGATGGAAATGAAAGGTGGATCAAAAGTATTTTTAGTAACCTATAGAATAATATATGCATTTACAACTAGTCATCATAAAGAGTTACAAAAAGATAAGATAAAATTACAAGTAGATATAGATGATACATTTTTCCAATTTAGTTGAATATATACCATTAAGACAATTAACTCTAACTAGTATAACTATTCGAAATGAAATAATAGACAAAGAATTAAAATATAGAAATTGCACCTAGAATACAACATATAGGAGAAAGATTGTTAATATCCACTGGAGAATCTAATGAAAATCATATACCTTAGTTTAGAAACAAACCAATAATAATTGATGAATAAGGAAAAATATATTCTCATTCTAGGAGAAGTATAGATTTAAGATCATCTCTTAGAACAAAACAATATTATATAGAAGCAAAATTAGATATAGGAGGAGAATGAAAAATGTTAAAAATATTAATTGATACTGAAGCAGCAAAAAGCCATATAAATGAAAGTTTAGTATCTACATTCACCAAATATAATTTAGATAAAGGATATGAATTTTTAGATTACTCGGGAAGTAAACATACCAATAATAATTATGTAAGGATAAATTTAGCTTTAACTGATATAAGTGGAAAAATAGCAATTATACTAATGAAAATAAATATGGATACTATATCATCAACCCAAATACTAATTTTATTATGATTATACTTTTTTAAAAATATAACTCCATATAATATCTCTGATGAAAATATAACTTTTACATCAGATGGAAATCAATACAAAGTTATAAGGATTAGAGACTAGTACATACAGTATTTGTATAAATATATAAATAATCTATAAAGACTATCATACAGTTTTATATAATGCATTTATGGATACATGATCAGCTATAACTTTAGCACAATCCTATATATTTTTTGATGAATTATGGAAGAAAATAAATGTATACAAATTAGGAATTGATATAACAGAAAGCACTACCAAATACGATTTAATAGCAGAAAATATAAAAATACAAGTACCATCATATATCCTTCAAATACCTAAAATATATCTATCTAAAAATTATAGCTGTCATATTTTATTAGGAAGTGACTAGTTAACAAAATATTATCCATTAAGCATTGAATCTCAATATATAAGATTAACAACTCCTTGTATTTATGCATCAAATTATTTGCCCAAGATTATTACAAGCCTATAAATAGAAATCCTTTTCTTTAATTCTTCACGCAACGAACCGTGGTGAGAATACTATTAAAAAAGAACTTATAAGAAAATGTAACACAAAAGAAAAATGAAAGTCTAGCAATTTCAAAAGAAATAAGCTTTTTATTTGATAAATGTATAGAAAATAATCCCATAAAAAAGTGGAAGAAAAATAAAATATATGCTAAATTAGAATTAAAACATAAGATACCTATCAAAAGCAAAAGAATGTGGTATAGTAAAGAAGATGAAAAATAATTTGACATACAAATAAAAGAATTATTAGATAAAAAAAATTAATTAGACCAAGTAAAAGTTTATATAGTAGTACAATCTTTATGGTTAGAAATCACGTAGAAATAAAAATAAATAAACCTATAATGGTTATAAATTATAAGAAACTAAATGCAACAATAGAATTTGATGGATATTTAATAACTCATAAAGAAATTACAATAAATAGCATTAAGGGAAAAAATTGGTATTCAAAGTTTAATTGTCAATCTAGATTTTGTCAAATTAAAATACATCCAAAAAGTAGAAAATATACAACATTCAGTACTCCAAGAAGACATTACGAATGGTTAGTTATGCCATTTGATCTATGTAATGCTCCTCAAATATTTCAAAGAAAGATGGATAATATATTTAAAGATTTAAGGTATTTTTGTTTAGTTTATATTGATGATATAATAATATTTAATGAAAAATTAGATGAACATTTTAGGCATATTAAGCAATTCTTGTTAAGATGCATTAAGCATGAAATTATGTTATCTTAAAAAAAGGCCGACATAGTAAAAAGAAAAATAGAATTTTTAGGATTTATAATATCTAAATGAGAAATCGAATTACAACCACATATAGTGAAATCTTTATTTAAGTTTTTTGATCAGCTAGAAAGTAGAAAGATGGTCCAACAATTCTTAGGACATGCCACATATACAAGCGATTTTATACAAGAGTGCATTAAAAAGATAGAAGTATTACAAAACAATTTAAAAGGAAATAAATATTGAAAATAGACAAATGCTGACACTAAAGTAGTAAAGGAAATAAAAAAGTATTGTTAGAATTTACCAAAGTTACCCTACCAAACAAAAATGAAGAATTAAAACTAGAAACGAATGCTTCCAATAATTATTAGGGAGCTATCTTAAAAAATATACATGGAAAGAAAATCTATGGATATGTATCAAAAATATTTCAAAGCTCAAAAAAAAATTAGCTTAGTAATGAAAAAGAATTATTAGCAGTAAAATATACAATAGAAAAATTTGAATTAGTTTTATTACTAAAGAAATTTACTGTAAAAACATATAACACTCAAGTAAAATCTTTCATTACAAATAATTATAATGGAAAGTTAGCTCAAAGAAGAAAAATGGGATGGCAAGAATATTTTGCTAATTATAATTTTGATGTTGAATAAATTCTAAAAAAATAATATATTAGCAGATCTACTTAGTAAACCAATATCTAAAGAAATAAACTAACTTTTATATTGCAGAAAAAGAATGGAGAAAAGTGTAGAAAAAATCTCCAAGCTCACAGTGGAGAAAAAAAAGGAAGTAATGAAATCTATAAAGATAGTTATATCTTGTATTCTAAAAATAGATAATGAGATTAGCCAAATATCTATACATTATGTTCATACGGTTCTTTTCCAAAAGGAATCTAAGGAAGAAAATTCTAGCAAAATGACTATCATTGGCACTACTGCTACGAGAGAGTTAGAAGAAAAAATATTCAGAAATTTAATGATGAAAATGTCTATTCAATTTTTGGATAGTCTTGAATCATCACAAGAAGTAATCTCAAGAAATATGGCATCAACATCAATGGAGAATTTTAATTCTCGATTGGTAACTCCTAGAGATTTTTCACTATCATCTCAATAATGGAATGATGATGAGGTATCTTGATTAAATAATATAGAAATGAAAAAACAATGGGAAGCAAACTTTTTCAAACCTCTGCAATCACCAATGCAATCAGAATTAGCATTATTTTGATAAATGGAACATACAATAAGGCAATAATCCGAAAAGGAGCAGAATCCAAAACGGTACAAAAATTTTATCGTTTTGGACTCATCCACATGACTTGGAGAAAATTTTGGAAGAAATTAAATATTTATCGATAGTAATTAAGTCTTAAGTTGATATTTTTAATGGAATAACAAAGATAAACAAGATTTATATCTGTGTTTTTAGTATTATTCCTGAATGGGATGATGATAGAAATATAGAGATCAAGGTAGAAACATTCATCAAAATAGGTACTACAAGGTACGAAATTATTCCTGAAGATCAAAAAACCTTTAATTTACATCCATTGATCATAAAAAATCTTCCAGAAATGAGGCTCAAGAACATCAAGACAAATATACGAGTATTAAGAGAAATTTTATCTAACAATAAAAAATATAATACTAGTTATCAAGATAATATTTTAATCACCAATCCAGCCACAGATTGGCATTAGAAATATCTTCTTGAAGGCTATCTAGACACCTATTTGGAAGGAAGCTTACCAATGACAGAAGTGATAAAAGAACTTTTCAGAAAAACGACAAAAAAGGAATTGGTAGTGGAAGACAAAAGAAAGGGACAAAGTTTAGTGGAGCTGGACCCCATATGAAGAAAAAAAGAAATAATTGAAGAAAACAAATAGAAATCCTTATGTAAGCAATAATGTAAGAAAATAATAATATAATCAATAATGTAGAACAATAATGTAATAGAGGTAGGGTGCAACCTCTTCAAAAACCTACCATGTATCAGTAGTAGGCACGACTTAAGAATTCTATCTATCTTTTGCCTGCTTACTTTTAGTTCTGAAAATTTGTAAACTTTGTTAGAAGGAAATAAATTTTTTTTAGAAGGAAATAAATTTTATGGAATTATAATTTCAATATATTATTTCTTAGTAACTTTAGTATTTATATTTTGCAATCCACTAAGAAATATAGGAAACTAGTTATGATAAATTTAGAAAGACAGATCACTCGAATACCAAAAATTCTCTTCAAAAATCCATAATACAGAAATTGTTGTTGCTAGCTGAAATTTTTTCGGAAGCATCTCTTGGAGGTACCAATCCCATGCTTGTGTAAAGAAAGTACAAGAGGTACAAAGATTAGAGAAGCATAGATTAACCTCGAACGTCATCAGCCCAAGGGTGAACTTTTATCGGAAATCGGTGATAACAGAATTCTAGAAGCAACAAAAGAAGTATAGTGGACCTTAAAGGATATTCATACGGCATATCAAAAACCTGATCTTTGTTAGTTTATGGTATTAGTTTTCAGTTATATTTCTTAGAATGATTTGCATGCTAAGTAAAACGTGAAAAGAAAGAATACTTTTAAAACTAAATTATTAAATTTCTTAATTTAAAATGAATAGACTAAGAATACAAATAACTGAGTTACAAACTAGAATTAACAATTTAATAGAATACAATTCAGAATTAAAACTTCAATTAAAAAGAGAAAAGGTGTAAAGACTATACTAGATAATCCTAATTACTGTTACTAATTACATTCATTAATTCTATCAATGCTATGACTTATCTGTTAATGATGCATATATAAACATACATACATACATTCTATGCCCATCATGCATGATCATGTACTTATACTTTCACTTGCTGTAGAGTATTCTTAACATAACTTTATAATTACATGCCTTTATACATATACAAATGCCTTAGATGTAACCAAAAGAGATACAAAAATCAATCTCAAACATTTATGCTACTTCTAATCTTGTGTTGACTTATGAGATGGTTGGCTTTGTCCCTGAACACACGATCTACCTTGCAACCCTACACGGATAAACACCCGTGCTAAGCTATAAAGCTTAGTGGGGAACAACTAATAACATGCAGATAACTACTTACAGTAGCTATTTCCAATCATTCAATAATGATAGAAATAGAAAGCCTTACAAGATTAATCAAGATATAACAGTATCATATAATCAAAACAATAACATACTTTATAATGTATTTGCACAAATGGCCTGCTTACAATTTCCTGTGGGTGTGGATAACGGGTGTAATGGATACCCGAAGGTATCAAAACAGAAGGATACCCGTAGGTATCTAAACAGAAGGATACACGTAGGTATCCGAACAGAAGTCTCATGTAGAGACAAACAGAAGACTCATAAGAGTCAAACAGAAGCAGCTGCGATAACCCTATAGGCATGCCTATCTATTCACTACCAAGTCTTTAAGTGCAGGCCTAATTCGATTACTTTTCCTATTATGTGACATTGCATCAACAGATACCATTATAGCATTAATAAATGCAAGAAAACTTTACTATCATTTATTACTATTCTTTATTGTCAAAATAATCATTTATTTGTATTACAAGGGAATAACGCTTGCATAAACTCATTTAAGGTAATAAAACATACCTTTTTGTTATTAGCGAATCTGGTAATTAAAGAGATGCCTTACTGTAACTTGTAATTCAGGATGATTTGTAAGCTTAGAAGGGTTTAGGCAAATTTTAAATCCCAATTGAAGTCGAAAAAAAAATACAAACATAAAGGCATATTGTCGCGCTCGCAACGAATGTCGCGGCCGCGGCGACAATCGCGCTCGCGACAGAGAACAATGGCCTAAATAAGCATTTCTTGATGTCGCGCTCGCGGCATAAGTCGCGCTCGCGACACAAGACTTCCGTTTGATGTCGCGCTCGCGATATAAAACGACGGGGCAACCGCCTTATAGTGATTATTGTTCAAAAATCCTGTAAATTAATGTAAAAACTCAGATTGCATCTTAATTTCGACATACCAAATGGACTTTTCAGAAAACACTATCTTCTACAAAGTTTTAGGTTTACAATTCTAGTTTTCAAAACACTAAAAATCTCCTCAATAGGACCTGTAAAACTCCAGTTATTCAATAAAAACCACAGACTGTCCACAAAGGCAGAAATCACAACCACAATCAGATTTCAATACCGATTTTCACTATCATGCAGTGAAAATCAAATTTCAGTTTCTTCTAACAAAATCAAGACATGCAAGTCTAATTTCTATAGCAACTGGAATTTCATCATTTGAGCAACTATATCTCAAGATATGAGCAAAAGTGTACAGACTAGTCAAATGATCTTTAAAAACAGATTTTCATGCTTCCAACCAAAACTCACATACTTCCAACTTTAAACCCTTTCTAAGCTTTAAATCATCCATAACACACATGAGAGAGGCACTCAAAATCTCTCTCATGACAAATCAAGATACATATAAATACACATACAAAATTCTAAGTTCCCATACCTTGTTATAACTCTTCCTTTCTCTTCAACCTTGAAGAGTCTCCTTCCCCTTTCTTTTACTTGTTTCTCCTTCTAAAATACATAAAACACTTCTATGAAAATCTAACAAGCTATACAAAGAATCACTTACATTAAAGGAGAAGCAAGTTACCTTAACCCCCAAAAACCAAGTAAACCTTTACTTCTTTCTCAAAAATTTCAAGAAATCTAGAGAGAGAGAGAATGAGAGAGAGTTTAGGGTTTAGGAGATAGAGAAGATGAAGATGGAGAGTAAAGACCATGAGTTGGCCGGCCCTCCTTCATCACAAATATCTACCTCACTTTAATTTCCAATTGGTCCAAATGTCAAGTTTAAGTCAAAGTTGTCTCAACTTTCCTTTATTTCTAATAATGCCCCAAAACTTACTATTTTGCTTTTCAATTAAGTCCTTCAATACATACATACACACAATTAAACATGGACACTAATAATTAATTAGTGTTAATTCTTCTAGGGTACACTGAGGGGCATTACAAAAGGAAAATAAATTATTTATAGAAACTTTTGATTTAACTCACTCTTATAATTTATATGAAAGAATAGAAAGCTTAGAATTTATGATAAACGTCAATAAAGCAAGAATAAAAGTTATAGAAAATAAAATAAATATAATACCTTTAGGTTAAATAAAATGAGTATAAACGATATAATAAACTATTCTAATTCTAAAGATTTAAGCAAAGAAATATTTATCAGGGAAGTAATAAGAGATATGAATAGAATAAAAGAAAATATAAACTTAACTTTTCATCAAAATCTAGATATAATTTCAACCTCTCCTTTTAATGAAGAATTAAACAATCAAATTATAGATAGTTTATATAGTTATAATCATGCCAAAATTACTATATTTTCAGAAATGATAGATACTTGTCAAGAAATTAATATAAGAAGAAGAAGAAATTAAGATCCGTAACGAATTCCGTCCTCTGGTGGTATTAGAGCCAAAGAAAAATTTAATTATCAAATCAAAATGAGTGAAAATCAAATAATAAATGATTTAAAAATAAATTATAATATTACTTTTGACAGTGAAGCCATAGAAATAATATATGATTTATATTTAGATGAAATAGAAATATTAATTGATATAGAAGAATTAGAAGAAGAATTTTCAGTCATGAGTATTTAAAGATGATCAATTGGGTAATAAGAGAAACTGGTGATATATTATTAAAAACAGGCTATGAAATAAGCGGAAAAATAAAATATTATAATGACAGAATTAAAAATATTGAAAGGGAATGTATATTTATAGACATAAATAATACTGTAGAAAACTATAGAATACCTAAACTACAAGAAATACGAGAAGAGTTAAGAAATAAAAAAAATGAATTAGAAAAAGATTTAGAAAAGATTACGGAAAAAATAAACATAGCTAGTATAAAATTGAATGAAATATAAATGAACTTTGCACAAAGAGCGGTAAGCCGAAAGAAGGAAGAATACATAACAAATATAACCAAGAGAATTAATTATTTAAAAAAGATAGAGACAAATGAAAATATAATAAAATTATTAATAGACAATTTAAAAAGTAGTAAAGTAGAATTGCAAAAACCATTAGAATCAACATAATCAACTAAATAAAATGAATAGTATACTTAAAAAATTTAGAAAATATTTAAGTTTATTAAATCATATGCTATACAAAACATTAATGAAATAATAAAAGAAATGAATGATCAAATAAAAATATTATACGATAATGAAAATAAATATCAAATTTAGGAAGATATTTCAGAAAATTTCAGACAAGCATCATATAGAGAAATGTTAAGAAAAGAAAGATTAGTAAAAGCTATATAATGTACATTAATTAACATAAATAATCTTAAAAGAATTTCTTAAAAATAATAGGTATTAAAAAGAAAGTTTTTCAAGTCAAGCTAAGTTTATCTTTTAGTTAAAGTGGTACTTTCAAAAATGGAAAAGGAAAGTTGGATAGAAATGAAAAGATCCCTTTTATTTCTTCACAAGGCCATTGGAATTGGCCTACTATCATCTCTCAGATTATATATGAATAGGGCCGGATTCATATTGGACCCCTATAGTAATGGAATTGGACGATTACCAATAGCCCATGCAAGAACATGCCCCATTCTCAAAATGGTGGAAACGTTTCCTATCCCTTACAATAATCTCACGTTTGTATATTTGTGAGATTAACTTAATCGAAGAGTGACAATCTTCACAAATACGAAGGTTCTTCACGATCCGAAGTGGAGTTCCAGGGCTTGTACTGATTAAGCCAAAGGCAATTGCAATCTTCTCACTATGATACTGCAATGCACTTTCTTTCTCTTCTTCATCCATGTTTAGCAATAATTGTGTAGTATTTGGCTTGTAACCTATACACCTCAGTCGCTCCCAAATCTCCTCCAACATTGAATGGATTTCATTAGCTCTTGGATGGGAATCGTCTTCTACAAGGAACTCATGAATCACACCATCAATCTCAATCCAACTACATCCTGGATTTTTCCTTATATCCTTTTCCTTCATTTTTAGCCTCACCTCTGCAACTCCTTCCCAGTTTCCCTCAGAGGCAAACATATTTGATAGGGCTACGTACGATCCACTGTCGTGTGGAAACGAATCCATTAAAATCCTTGCTACGCGTTCACCCATCTCAATGTTTCCGTGCATTTTACAAGCACCAAGCAATGCTTTCCATATCACGTCATCTTGTTGAATTGGCATGTTTACTATAAGTTGTTCAGCCTCTTCTAAAAGTCCAGCGCGGCCTAGAAGATCAACCATACATCCATAATGTTCAATCCTAGGTTCTAAACCAACAACATTAACCATATGATCATATAAAGAACGACCCTCTTCAACTAAACCAGCGTGGCTACAAGCACTCAGTAGTGCAATATACACAACATCAGTTGGAATAACACCAGCTTCTTTCATCCTTTTATAATAATCAATAGCATCATTTGCTCGACCGTGCATAGCAAGCCCACCGATTATAGCATTCCAAGTAATAGGATTCCTTTTATTTCGAAAACTCTCAAACACCTGAATTGCCTTCTTAATGCTTCCACACTTAGAATACATATCAATCAAAGCACAAGCAAGAACATCATTTATCTCTATCTCATTCTTCTCTGCATACAAATGCACCCATTTACCTAATTCAAGAGCACCCAATCGCGAAATTGCAGGAAGAACGCTAACTAAAGTCACATAATTTGGAGACACATTATCCCTAAGCATTTCTCGAAACAACTCTATGGCCTCCTTAAAATGCCCATTTTGTGCATTCCCTGATATCATTACATTCCAAGAAACGACACTTCTTTCAGGCATTTTATCAAACAGCTGCCTACAAGCACTTAGGTCCCCCAGTCTCGCATACCCATCGATCATCACATTCCATAAAACCACATTAGCCTCTTTAATCCTCTTATTATCATACCCATTAACGTGCTTTCTAAACAAAATATGTGCATCCTCCATAATTCCACACATAACATACATTCTAACAAGACTGCTAGCAACAAATTCATCACAATCCAATCCTAATTTCACAACCAACCCATGACCCTGCTTCCCCTCTTGAAGCCTTGCTGTCTTAGCACAGGCTTTAAACACAGAAGGGAAAGTGAATCTATTGGGTTCCACGAAACCATCACTAAGCATTTGATAAAAAAATAAGAAACCCTCTAATGGGTTCATATCAGTATTGGTATCATTATCATCAATTTCAGCAAAAGCCCTGATGATGGTATTCCAGGAGAAGCAATTGGGTTCAATCATTTGGGTAAAAACCTTACTGGCGTAATTGAGATCACGTTGGGTGGAGTGGCAAAGGAATTTGAGGATTTCGGCAGCGGCAAGTGGGTCGTGGACAAGGCCGGTTTTGATGAAATGGGCATGGATTTGGTTGAGTTGTTTGATTGACTTGCATCTTGAGATTTGTGGGAAGAGTGAAGTTGGGTGAGTTGATGGAATCGAGGTGGGTTCATAGATTACTGAGTTCATAGGACCAGTTGTCAGGATTGAAAGAATAAAGCTGCTGCCTTGTTGATTTTGTGGGTTTTGGTCGCAACAATTCAATTAATTATTTCAAAAGTAACAAGATATTTCTTTTATCACTTTTGGACTATCTAAAAAAAAAAGATTCAAACTCATAGATGATAATAGAACTATAATTGACATTTTCTATTTTCTACATACATGGCCCCATATTGGATCAAGTTGGATTTGAAACTAGCATAGACGTATTGCCAATAAATTTACACTCCCTACCCATTCATAATGAAGGACAAATCGATGGGTTTCTAATTGATCGTTTAAATCAATAATCAACTCAAATTTAATTTAATTTAAATATTGATATAAAAATAATATAATTCAGAAAATTTTTATGAAATATAAATATGAAAGTTAATATAAAAAATATAATTCAGAAACCTAAAAATACATTTTGCCTTCTAATTTTCTTTGAAGAAAAAAAGGAAAAAAGAAGTTAGAAACTTAATTAAGAATTGATAATTGATCCCCATATTTCCAGGGTTAAAAAGAGTTGTTTCCTTGTCCGTCACATAGTTTAGCGTTCCATTTTCAAAATCTATGTATTGTGTTTGGCTGCCCACGGCAAATTTAATGAAATCTCGCCAACCTTATTATCATACATAAATGACAACTACTTGTCAACGAATACAATTTCCTGGGTTTCACTGAATCTTGGTGCTCCCATTCCATCACCAAAAATTAATACACTAGTATAAAAGTTAGAAATTATTACATGTGTGAGAAAAGTGTTACTTTTTTTTTTAAAAAAGGTTACGTTCGTTCAGTATTCAAATTCTATTGATTCGATTAATCTGAATCAGAATACTGTAAAAATTTATTACTGAAAATGATTCTTCCAACGACGCAATTTCTATATACATATTAAGCTTGCAGATCGAACTCTTAACATGCTCAAAGAAAATGGAGTACTCATTCACTTTGACCACTGGACGTTGGTGAAAAGTATCACTTTTTAACAAAATTCTGCTTCAAATTGTCAGTTTGTATTCAAGAAATGAAAATTATATAGATAGTTTAATTCAAAGTAATGTCAACAAAATATTTAATAACTTAGATAATATTTCTCTTATTTATACATTTTACTATAATACCATAAGTTAAGATGGGGTATTTTAAAGTATTCAATATAATTTTCATAAAAAAAAACAATGATTATCTTAATATCAATGTTTATTGATTAATGGGATCTTTTGAAAATATTCTACAGGTGCACTTCACACTTGTAAATGATGGACTTGATGATAATTATATCTCATGGGAAAGATTAAAACTAAAGTTGAATAATTAAGTTGGTTCGAATTAAGAGAATAACATCATATCTTTTTGCTAATTATCATTCTCTTTCATGCTCACTCTTAGCAGCAAAACAAAGTAAAGCACAAATGTTCATTCCAACATTCTTTATTCTTCTTTTAATCATCTAACTAGTACCATTTTTTTTTTGTGAAATACATATACTTATCAATGAAATTGAAAAGCTTAATAATACTCTTTCCGTTTTCTTTCATGTCCAAATTTTATTTATCTACTACTTCTGAAATTTCAATGTAATTTAATTTATTTTCTCAATTTACTTTTTTCAATAAAATTATAATCAATTAAATTTGATAATTTAATTTTAATCACATAATTTAATATTAAATTTAAATCTATTTATTATTTTTCAATTCTAATAAAAACAATAAAAGTGATAGATAAAAAAAGTAAATACTATTTTGGAACTAATATGAAACATTATGTCATAATATAAGTTAAATAAAAATAAAATATAGAGCTGAAATATCAGATTTTGATCTTGTAATCAATGATCCATTTGTTTATCCAAACCCTATAAGTTATTCCTTTGTAAAAATTAAAAAAAAAAAAAAGAAGAAAGAAAGAAAGTATTAGAATTGAAAAGTCGCAAGGCAAGAGAAGAATACAATGTGAATTGTAGCTTCAGCCTCCATATATTTGTCATCTGGAATGGGTCCCAAAGCCAACAGCAGGAAAATATCTCAATCTGTGTGCCCTTTTTTGAGGACCAATAGTACAAATATGTCTATTTACATTCGTCAAACTCTGTTTAGCAAACGTCCTCAATAAACTGCACAACAAAGGCTTTGGCACCCATATCTTCTCTCTACCCAAAAACAGAGTTGCTTCAATCCATTGTTCAATTAAATCAGATATGTCTAACACTGCCGGCCTTGTCATCCCCTGCAAAGGTTATAACGTCTCTTTACATTTTGGTTCTTACTTAAATTTTGAGTTGCTGATCTTATTTGTGTAAATTATTGGCAGCTGCTGTTGCATGGGAGGCAGGGAAGCCATTGGTTATTCAGCAAGTGGAGGTAGCTCCACCTCAGGCCTTAGAAGTTAGGATTAAGATCAAATATACCTCTCTTTGTCACACTGATCTTTACTTCTGGGAAGCCAAGGTTCGTCTCTTTAATTCTCTTAATTCCTATACACGTACCATCTCCTAATTCGGCTATTTTCCGATGGCTAGTTGAGTTATCTAGTTTCAATCTTGTGGAATTTCAACATTTTCAATTTCAGGGCCAGACACCATTATTTCCTCGCATATTTGGGCATGAAGCATCAGGGTATGCCATTTGTTTTCCAATACTACGAAATATTTGTGTTTAGAACAGCTGTTCTGTTCAGAAAAAAAAAAAAACTGTTCTGTTAGAACGTAACAGCTGTTTTCTGTTTGAAATAGAACAACTGTATTCTATCAGATTCGTTGTAGTTCATTACTTCAATTAAATATTATGACAGAATCGTAGAGAGTGTTGGGGAAGGCGTGACAGACCTGGAAGTTGGGGATCATGTTCTTCCAGTATTTACAGGGGAATGTGGGGAATGTGAGCATTGCAAGTCTGAAGAAAGTAACATGTGTGACTTGCTCAGAATAAACACTGACAGAGGTTTCATGCTTGCCGATGGGAAATCGAGGTTTTCCATTAATGGGGAGCCCATAAATCACTTTGTTGGCACATCCACCTTCAGTGAATACACAGTTGTCCATAGAGGCTCTCTTGCAAAGATCAATCCACTTGCTTCTTTGGACAAAGTCTGCATTCTTAGTTGTGGCATCTCCACAGGTTCTTCTTCTTTGATTTTCTTCCTTCCAAAATTAAATTCTTTGGTTATCTTAGATGTTTAACATCTGAAATTTCATGTACCAGGACTAGGTGCAACATTGAATGTAGCTAAACCGAAAAAGGGTTCCTCTGTTGCAGTTTTCGGATTGGGAGCTGTAGGCCTAGCAGTAAGCTCCTACGCTAATCTGCATAATATTCTTTATCTTGAACCTAATGCAAATCTTATTTTTTGTCCAATCTCTGTAGGCTGCAGAAGGTGCAAGAATTGCTGGAGCACACAGGATCATTGGTGTGGATTTGAATCCGAAAAGGTTTGAGGAAGGTAGTTACTATTCATCTCTTCTATCACAGAGAAATGATCAATTTAGGAACTAAAACTAACTGTTTCCTATATGTTCTCTCTTAGCCAAGAAGTTCGGAGTAACTGAATTTGTGAACCCAAAGGACTATGACAGACCAGTTCAAGAGGTGGCTTTTGGATCAATTGCCTTCTCTTCAACTTGATATGCCTTGAGGAGAAATTAACTTAACCTGTTCTTTACAGGTAATTGCAGAAATGACAAATGGTGGAGTTGACAGGAGTGTGGAATGTACAGGCAACATTAATGCCATGATTCAAGCTTTTGAATGTGTTCATGATGTAAGCATCTTAAGCAAAAAATATAGTTTGATCAATCAGCTTAACAGCATCCTAATGAGAATAGAAATTTCTGGTTATCATTTGCCCACAGATACTCGATGAGCATATATGATTGCTGTTTGATGTGTGAACAGATGCTAACATGAATTTTTCTCAACCTTGTTTTAGGGATGGGGGGTGGCAGTGCTTGTTGGAGTGCCCAACAAGGAAGCAATTTTCATGACTAAACCCATCAATGTGCTTAATGAAAGAACTCTGAAAGGAACTTTCTTCGGTAACTACAAACCGCGAACTGATCTTCCATCAGTTGTTGATCTGTACATAAACAAGGTTGTGCTTCCTTGAATTTGCAAGTTTCTGCTTTTCTTTCATTCCAGCAATTATTAACCCAAGACTGGAAAATAATTTCTTGCAGAAGCTTGAACTGGACAAGTTTATTACTCACAGAGTGCCTTTTTCTGAAATCAACAAGGCATTTGACTTGATGCTCAAGGGGGAGGGCTTAAGGTGTATCATTAACATGGAAGAATAGGACCTTGGTTGGAAACTGGAAAACCTTTGAAGAATTTAATCTTCTTATGTATATTTTTGTGATCTTCTGATGTAAATGTATCAACTTAAATATAAGGTAAACCTCTTGGTTCCGATGTAGATGTATTGAATTTAATCCAGTAAAATGCTCAGAATGATAAAATTATAAATTGAGAAAAAAAGGCATGTTACGCATAAAAAGATATCTCATATTACTTTGGATCTTTTTAGTGTATATCCATTTATAACAGGACTTGCATGACATTCCTGCTGCCTGTTACTTGTACTTCTCCATTATTCTTCTTGCTTCTTCTACAGGATCCTCCAAAGAATTTGAGCCTCCAGAACCTCCGCCACCTTTGGGCCCTTGATCTTTGTTTAAGGCAATGAATACGAAATATACAAATCCCATTGTGGCCTGTGTATCAAGCAGAATGGAAAACTAAATACCATGAAAAATAGACTTAATAGAGATGCCTATGAATATGGCATCTTTGCAATTAACTCCTGAGTTCAATTGCTGGCTTCTTTGGTTCTATTATACCTGAATATTTACTACATAAGGTCGTTTTGTCTTAAAACAAAAACTCCACTTAACATCAAACAAGAAAAATTTTAGAGTGAAATATGAAGGTTGTCTAATTGAATATATTGGTTACCGTGGAAGTAAATTCCAACACTAATAGGTAAGCTGTATGAAAACCAAATATACATTTCATGTATGTTATAGATTCATGAACACGCTACATGATTAGTCATTTTTTGCATGTAGAAGTTCATAATATAGATAAACACAAACATACATGCATTAAGCATCCTAAGCAACTAGATATCACATTGAACTACTGCCGCTACTGCCGTGATGCAAGCTTTTATTGTGGAATGTGACAACTTTCTGGCCTCCATAACAACAACCAGATACAAAAGCTAATCCAAGTCTCAAAACCAGAGGGACAATCCAAATTCATGTACACAAATTTATCATATTCCAGTTTTGTTATGCCACCCAACATCAAGCTATTGCCTGACATGTACATTACACAGGCACTAGACAGTAGTAGCGAATAGGCTCAAGGCTGCTAGGAAAAAGTCCATTGTCTATGTAACTGGTGGATTATTAGCCACAATTGAAAGTTTTGAACTATTTCAAATTAAACCTCTCAGTTAGAAGATAGCAGAGAACATACCAATGCAAAGAAAGCTGTGGATAGAAATGACTTCAGCAGAAAGAGCGAAACAGCAAGTGCAATAACTGTTACTGATATCCTTGCAACTGGTCTTGGTACAGAGTCCTAGAACAAAATAATAGAAAAACACTATTAAATTAAACAGCTACATTGTGTCACCAGAGAAAGCAGATGATCACGGCAACCAAAATGAACTTACGGGCACCATATTAGTTCCCGCATCAATACCATCCTTCCCGACCTTCCAAACTGTTTCAATAACTGTTTTGCACAACCCAATACGCCAATTAGTAACATTTAAACACAACACTAATGAAATTTTCTTACTTAGCAACAAAATGAGCAGTCACTCAGATCACTTTAACTGCCCTTAGTAGTATAGGATTTCAATTTTTCCACTAAAACCAACTAATATACTCTCAGAAATCACAGAATAAATGATATCAGAAAAATAATGTCTTTGAATAAAAATTTCATGCGAATTAATTACAGCAATCTTTCAGTTGAAAACTCAAACCTCCATCACTGACTCCAATGGCCAATCCAAATACACCCTTTAAACATCTAACTTATCATTCAATAATCCAATTCCTTAAGAAGATTAAAAATTTTAATAGTTAATCACATAATGACACTTCATTTAACCATAAACCAAAAACGCAAGTAAATGTGAGATCATACAAAAATACCCAGGTCAATAGAAACTAGAATTATTCAAACATAAAAATACCAAAAATAAGGCTGGTACAAAATACTAAACCTTTGAATAAATTAGACTGCGCGGCGAAAACAGCAGGAAAAGACCGGGAATTGCGAGTTGTAAAGTTTCGAACTTGCAATTTTGGGAGCAGAAATTGCTTCGTCTTCAGCTTTAAGAAAGAAGACTGAGAATTGGGGAGGAGAATTAGGGTTTGGTATTTGTAACAGCTGGGAGAACAGGAGCATAAGCTACCAACAATGGCTGAAGAAGCCATTATTTTTATAAAAATCCCTGTTTAATTTAAAATTAAAATATCATAGAGATTCCAGAACAAGAGATTACGAGCCAAGAGAAATTTTTGTCCAAAGCGAAAAGGGCAAGCACGTAACTAAGTAGGGCCAGTTCCGGTGGGCCCAGTGTACGAAAAATAAAGTTTCAAACCCAAATCCCGAACCGGAATAATTCCGAAATAATTTCGGCTTGGGCTCATCATATTACTGAAATAATTTGCAAATAATTTCTTTTGAAATTGGAATTGAAAATTTTACAATTATCCTTTTGAAATAGTAAGTTTTAATTTTAAAATTAAAATAAGCAGTTGATTAGCATACAGTTAATTAAAGGAAAAACATATAAAAATATATACATAATTGGCAAAGTTTCTACTCACAAATCTCAATTTTGCAAAGCGCATTTTATATACTTAAAATTGATAAAAATAATTTATAGTATATCTAAACTTGACAATTTACACACATTATCTCCCTAATATTGGTAAAAAACATACCTATTTACCTCCTCTGAATTCTTTTAACAAATGCATTTTTTTTAATTAAATGCATATGATTTGAACTAGGTGTGTGCAAAATTCGAACTGATTCGAATAACTCAAACCAAACCGACACATTCATGTGAGGTTATTCGGATTAGTAAGGTTGAATCGGGTTTTAGGATTTTTCAAATTTTGGATTCGAATTGGTTCGGGTTAAAATCCTTTTAAAATCGATCCGACTGCAACCCGAATAAGACATGCATATAAAACGTAAGAAGACCCTAGATCCTGTCATTTTCTCTCCCAAAACAAATCCCTAATCGCTGCTCTTCTCTCTCACCATCGCCAATGAACGGCATATGCCAGTCTGTTCTCCATTTCACCTCCTTTATATTTTTCTCTTTTGGTCTGGTCTCCCTTTCGTTTCCTCTCCATCTCTCTGTCGGTCAAGTCTCCATCACGCCTTCTCTCCATCTCTCTGCCATCTTCCTCATCCACTCTTTCTTTTGTTTTTCATCTTCATTTTTCTTACTTAGATGATATTTTAAAATTATTTTTAAGCTGTTGGATTATGCTTTTTTTTTTTTTTGCATTTTCTTAGGTTTGAATGTTTGGTCAATGAAAAATTTTAGGTTGGGATTTATTGCTGCAATGGTAATTAATCGAGTATTGAGAAGCTGTTAGATGTTAATGTTCAAATACAACTTTTGATTGTAAGAGAAGATGCTATGTGCACGGAGATTGTTTTGTAAATGGGGATTTGTAAATATGCAAATTGGTTTTAAATGGATTTTTTCTATTTAAATTGGTTTCATGAATGAACTCAAGATCAATTCAATCATGCATGCATATATATTTATATTGAATTCAACAAGCTACAGAAGTGGCAAATGCAAGATGAATCTGTATCAAACATAATTTCTTTAACTAAGTTTCAATTTGTTATCAGATTTTTTTTTGTTTGCTGTTTAGATTTGGTTATATTTTATCAAGGAAAAAAAAATCTTGAAATATGTAAAAATAAGGGTCAGGTCTTGATTTGGATAAATATTCAATTTGTTCGGATTCGGGTCGGGGCTTGAAAAAAGTAGGGTTAATCAGATTGGGGTCCGAGTATAAAATAGGCTAGGGTCGGTTGGAGAAATATCATGTGTAACACCCTTATCCCTCCTAGCACTGTATCGGTGACCGGAGACCGAAATTTTTTTTTTTTCAACTTAACCTTTATATTACCATACTACCTTAACATGATTCAACTTATACAAATAAATCGTCGACAACCTATAACTGTCTCAAATCACTATGCACTTAATAAAATTTCTGCAATATAACGGCTATACATAGTACTTGCCTCCTGAAAAGCAAACAACCACATAGCCTCTCAGAGGCATAACAAGTAATAACAACTACTAAAATCATTTACTGACATACATTTCATTTCATTCACAATCCAAACTCAACTTATTAAAATAACTTCCGTTTATATTACATGATCAAAAGTAAAGTTTGTACTTATATATATATATATATATATATATATATATATATATACATGCCAAAACTTAAACAACTAGAGCATTTTAAAAGAAAATCCCTCAATTTGAATTTTTGCTCCAGCTTCTGATTACCTGCGCGCAGTAAAACTACACGCTGAGCACTCAAAATGCTCAGTGGTGACTAATAATCGATACATTTCCTAACATTTTCATTATTAGTCTTAAGTATTAACACATATCTAAACATAATTATAAAATCAATTATTAAAACAATAACTTAACATTTTTTTCAAGGTTATTCCCTTTTTGTCACATAATTACAATTTTGCCATTACAAGCTCAATTATGATCTTTAAACGGATAAACGAAGTCATTTACATTTCTTTACGCTTAATTAGTCATTTCTAAGCGAAATTACATTTTAGTCCTTATTATCAATAAAATTCACATTTTTAATAATTTAACCATTATTTGACTGTTTTATCCTTATTTAATTAATTTTTACTTAATTTACTAACTTTTTTACATTTTTTGAAAAAATTACCATTTTGCCCCTAAACTTTCTTTTTCTTTCATTATGGTCCTTTTTCACTTTCTTTTCTTACTTTTCATTGTCTTTTCATTTCTTTCTCAATTTATTATCATTATGCCCCTAGTACAAATCCGACAGAAAATCTCAAACCGGATACACGGAACATGAACCCCACGGGCCCCACTAAAAAGAGAAATGACTCCCAAAGAATCATTCTCAGAACACTGCACTTTTCACTTTAAAACTTAAGCTATGAAGATCAATGATCCTACTCATAGCAAACCAAGTCACCATGACCTGCATCGCGGTAATGAGTGTTTTTATGGTTAGCCAACTATATCCAGAACTAGTTTTTACTGCCAGACTAACTCTAAACGCACATTAATAAATACTTTATTAATTCTTTTCAAATCCGAAAAAAATTCAATAATTGACTTTTTATTTCTTTTCATTGACCTTAATTTAATTTCACATAAATTCACCATTTTCAACATTTTTATGCAATTATTAACCAATAATTCAATTATTTTCAATATACATATTACATTAAATTCTAAATAAAAATCACAATAATTTCAATAAATACCAATAAAATTTATTTATGCATTATTTATTATTTATTATCATTTTTCATTAAAATAATCAATTAACTTACTATAAATCACAACTTTTACTACATACATACACTATAAATGATCTTGAAAATTTTCAAATTAATTTCAAACATTCTCTAAAAATTCAAGTACACTAATTATCATGTCTACAATGATTTGAAGCTAACATATATTAATTATTTGCATTTTTTCCCTAGTTTCCCTTAATATTAATTTCGGACACCATGTTTTTTTTTTCCTTAAAAATTTTCTTCTTTTCATTTTCATCTTCTATTCATATCAATTATCTAACTTAATTACAATTATCCTAACCTATTTACATCAATTAACCACTTTAGACATTTTTACCCTAATTACATAATTAAAAGAAATTCATAAACTTAGAAAATGTAAAGATTAATTAGTCACTTACAAATTTATCTTGAATTAGGGAGTCTAGGCTTCCTTTTCATTTCCTTTGTCCTTTGAAAAACTCCCTCTTTTTTCACCACCTACATAGGCAGCCCATTCAAGCTTAGATTTCTTCATTTTCTTGTTCTCAAATGCAAAAACCAACCTCATAATCATAATCTACACCCAAAAATCTATGAAAAATCACTAAGAAATCAATTTAAAACATTAAAATTCTCAAGCTCCAACTTACCCCTCTTTCTTTTTTTCCTTGATTTCTTCACTTTTTTTGCCCAAATCAATCAAGTGAAGCTATTTTAGTGTATTAGAGGGATGAAACTACAATTCTTAAGTTGGAATTTAAGAGAGATATTGAGTGGTTAAGAAGCAAAAGAGAGAGAGAGAAGAGTGAGAGTAAATTCGGCCAAATGAAGGAGGAAGGAGACACAGCAAAAATCTGGAGTTTTCTCTAGAATTTCAGCCTTTATATAACTCCCTAATAGGCCTAAAATTGGGCCAAAATGATGGGCTTTGCCCAATTAACTATAAATGCCCAATCAAATTTCTTTCTCTTTCAGCCATCAAATCACTCTAAAAATAATTTTATCACTCTTATCACATCAAAAATAGTTAGCACAAAAATTTTCGGCTCAATCGGAGTCCGTTATCGGTCCGATTCAAACTTATCGATCCGATTCGACAATTGCCAGTGTCACCGAAAAATTTCATTCTCATCACTAAAATATTCTACACAAAAATTCATGTAGGCGTGCAAAATCTGGAAATATTCGGAGTTTATTTACTATTTTTAATTATTTACGCAAAATCAAGTCACCTTCTCTATTAGGGAAATTAACTCGCTAATTTTTTCGTATTTTTGACATTTGGAGGTCTATTTGACCTCAATTTCACTTGAAATTTCAATCCCGGACTCACTATAACCAATACTTTCCGATGATCCAATAAAATATTTTTGACTTTCGGGTCCGAAAAGCACTATTTACCATCGAAAAGTACTGTTCACAGCTGATCCGGTGTTGAGGCCATTACATCATGATTTTTGGGTGTCGAATTATTCGGATTCAGTTTGGATTTACTCGAATCCGACTTATACACACCCCTAATTTGAACAAAAGTATACATATTACTCTCTAAATCTAACAAACAAAATATATACATAAAGAATTTGGTGGTGGTGGTGATGACGACCATGATAATGGATTAGATGATGAGGTTGAAGATGATAATATGAGTTTTTGTGATTTGGGTTTGGTGTTGGATCAAGTTGAGGAAGATGAAGGTTGGTGCTTGGTTGCCGAAATGTGTTTTTATTCAATAATTAATCTTTAATCACCACTATTAATTATTGTTAATGTGAACTGATTCCTTTCTTTTCTGATGGGTTTTCTTTTTATTTTATTTTCTTTTTTTCTCTAAAGAAAAGATAATCATTGAATAATTTTCACAATTGCAGAATTGTATCAGCTGATTGTTGAAGCGTGTGGTGTAGCGATTGATTTTTTTTTTGTTGGCTACCACGAATTTTGGGTGTTTTCTTCAATTTTTTTTGAAAGATATTAAATTATAATGAAATATTACGTGGAGTGTTAATCTAGTGTGCCATGTAATATGCATCTTTTGAACATATGATTAAAATAAAATATATTATTTTCATCAAATTGGATAGTGTGCCACCAAAATATAAGTTTTTCACCACATTCATTTGGTTCTATATATAACCTAACAAAGTGAGCTAAGAAAATAAAGTATTCAAGGTATAGATGTATTCTGTCACCAAAGTAGATCATGTCATACGAAAAGTATAGAGTTTTCTTTTAAGGAAAATTTTGTTGTGGATCAATTTGGCCTCGTACAATTTTGTGAGATGATCCCAAATCTCCCTTGTTGTTTTCATCTCTTTCATACTTGACAACACCCTATCTACTAGTGTCAGATGAAGATTTGCAATATCATTTCCATCAATCTCATTCCATTTAGTATTATTTATAAGTTCAACTGGCCTTTCGCTTATAGCAACTAAGCAATTACTTTTCTCAAGATAGCCTTCATTTTCAACTTCCACATTGAGAAATTACTCTCATTGAATTTTTTTATCTCAAATTTTATCACCATTGCTTCTATCACAAACTTATTTGAATAAAAAATCAGCACCCATTATTTTACGTGAATAGTAATTATGCATGTAATAGTACCAATATCTGAACATCCAAAACTGGCACTGATACCACTTGTCATATAATTGACCAAATTAGAGCAAGATCACAACAAATAAATTTTGCGAAAATTGAACATATATTTTACGTGAAAGATTCCTAAATGAATTTGGGGTGAAAAGGAAAAAGTAAAAATTTTTCATTATGAGAAATAATAGAAATTACAACCTCTCTATATTTTATGCAAAAAATATGAGAAACATTTTCTATTGACCCTCACTCATTGATACTAAAATTAGAATATGAAAAATGTGAGATGTTTTGAAGCAAAATATGCCTTGGTATTTATAGGTATATGGGTGATGAGAAAATTAACAAAAATGGCCATAAATTCTTCAATTCACATTCTTTCCCAACTATTCATTTTACACAACAAAATATTTTTTCTATTAACATTCTTGTTGCCTTTCCACATTAATTGTCTAACAATTTTTGACTTTTTTTTTCTTTCACATTATCTGTCCAACGGAATTAAGAGAGGTAATAGATATATTTTTATTTATCATCAGGAATAATGCGTATATACTAAATTAAGGTGAAAAACATGTTATTTTTGCTAATTTTAGATTTGTGTAAAATGCAATTCTCCGTATTTTTTATGCGTTTTCCCTTAATTTAATATTCAAGGACAGTGCGTAACACTATGAAGAAAAAGAACGTAGGGTGAGCATATTCATTAATTTACATAAGAACATTCAGTTTATATATATATATATATAACCATGCATATTGGAAATGCTTTGGTAAAACAATTTTAGCACCATTGCATTTGGAGAGTAAATAAGAAATAACAAAATTCCACTATTACTTCATTATAGCTTTTGCAGATACATACAATTATGACAAATATGGCAAAATAGAAGCAAAAGAGTAGTCTAATAAATAAAGTCTGTAAAAGCATCTAAAAGAGCATTATTAATTCTTCAACTAATTTGCGTAAAATCTAGTGAGTATGGAGAGTGGGACTTCATATATAATTGTAAGATCGTTATTACTTCAAAATAACTGCAAACATTCTAAATTTAATTTTACTATAATTATAAGTATTTTTTTAATTATCCATATGTTAGATTTTTCGACGATATACAGCATCAGAGCTCTTTTTGACTTGTAAGATTTTAAGTTGTAAATATTTATGTCAGGATGATAGACTCGAAGAAGATATAAAGCTATCAATAAGCTTTAATTTTATAGAGTTGATTTATTTCAAGTCTTTAAGTTTAGGATTTCAAAATCCATAATCACGAATATGATCAATGGCAGCGAAAGAAAACTGTTGCCAAATGTAGTAAAAATGTTTTATAACAATTAAAAACTTATTTAATTACAAGTGGGTGTACCACTAGTACTGGTGGTTCTAGCATTGGTACAAGTAGCTTTTCCTCCCAAATTGATCCCAGATAGTTTCTATTCCTTCACATGGGGTTGCTGAGCTGCAATCCAAAAGAATTGAAACCGGTGCTTTTTGAAGTTCCCTTAATGTTCCTAAAATGAACATCCGAAACCTTTACTTTGGAATTTCCAGACTTCCCATAATTCTGATCTATGATGATTGGATTCTCCACATTTTCCATTGTTATATCTGCAAATGTGAACCATGATGCACTTCCTGGTGGAGAATTACCGTAGGTTTTGATCCTAGCCCCATTCGTCGTTCCCTTTATTGTGCATCTTGAGAATGTTATGCCCTTTACAGGCTTCTCATCATCATACTTACCCAGACTGCCAATACTATTCCCAAAACAACATGGAATCGATTAAGCGTTTATAAATGTCAATCTTTCATAAGAATGAAATTTTCTGTAGGTATACTATGTTGAGAATTGATTCAAAATTAATGTGCTAATTAGCCAAGTGTAGTCAAATTAGCGGTCTATACTTTTCTACATGTTTATAATGCGTTAAAGGTAGTTTGTTTTTTTTTTATTGTTATTAAATATATATTCACTTCTAAACTGTCACTTTTACCATTGACTTACCACCAAAATTAGTGATATCAAAAATATCACTATTATCGAGAGGGCCGGTTAACAAAAGTAATGTTACTTTTTAGTACTGCACAAAAAATAAAATAAAGTATTATAGTAAATAAAAAAAGTAACATTACAATAAAAATTGGTATTTAACAACCTTAAAAGTTAAAATTCAATCGTTAAAATACTATAATGATCGGAAAAATTCGGTTTTCATTGATCGTTAAAAGCTCCATCTTTAATAGTATAAACGATCGAATTGATATCTGATTGTTAAAGTTATTAACGACCGGAATAAATTCGGACGTTAAATATAAATTTTTAGCGACTAAATTTTTCTTCGTTAATTGTGTTCTGCTTTTAACGAAGAAAAATTCGGTCGTTAAAAAACTCTTTTTAACGGTCAGTTTCTCCCTTCGTTAATTGTTTATCACTTTCAATGAAGGAAAATCTGGTTGTAAAAATTAACTTATAACGACCAAAAATTTCCTTCGCGGATTGTTTATATCTTTTAATAAAAGAAAATCCGATCGTTAATAATTACAAATGGCGATCGGATTTTTTATCGCTAAATGTACATCCGATAATTAATATAAACAATTTTATTTAAATATTTCACGTACACCCCATTCATACTCCGACACATACATAGATATTCAAAAATATAATAAATAATCTTTTCATAAATTATAAAAAATCAATTACAAAGTATAATAATATTTCAAAATTGTTTAACATTCTATTTGTCACATATAAATTTGTTTAGAAAAATAGTCCATTCTATACCAACATCTATCTAGCTAGAATTTTCAAAAAATGAATAATGAGCATCAAATCTTCGTTGTCCATTGATCGAAAAACCTGTAAACATAAATTTATAATTAATATTCATTTATAAAGACAGTAGATCAAATGACTAAGAAAGTAAAAAATAGTAATAAGTTTAATAATATATTAACAATATATTTACTTTGAAGCAATTGTAGGTTTTGATGGTGGGTTTTTTTTTTTTTCTAAATAGATTGGGAAAGAATGGTGAGCTTTAATTTATTCACGAGTGGTTGAAAATGTTTTCTTTTGTTCTTTTTTAATAATTGTGCAAAATAAAGAAGCCCACAAAGTCCCGTCAATTTCTTCGAAATAGCCTCCAAATTTCTTATGTTTTAAAGACCGGATTATACCCCTTCGTAAAATGTTACTGAAAATTGGAAATTAACCACCGGATATATTCCATTCTTTGTTGATATGCTTTTAGTGACCGGATTTTCATCCCTTCGTTAAATTTTGATCGTTAAAGACCAATTTTCTTGTAGTGTAAACTAATAATTAATAATGATTGGTTCAAGTGGTTCTACGCTTATTTTTTGGAAGTAATAATGTCTCTAATTGGAGTTCTATAAAATAGCAAATAAAACATTGTTAAAAGAATTTTATTCCTATATGGGCTGACTTATTTCAAATTGAATAATGCCATAAAAAAAGAAAATAAAATGATAATTTTTATATTTTAGAAATTGATACCTCTTTTGCCATTATGATGGTTGACATGGCGGCATTCACCACTTGCCAAAACACATAACAAAGCTAAAGCCAAGGTTGTTAAAAGAAAAGTTTTAATCTCCAATCTTTCAGCAAAGGCCATGGTGAAATCAACTCCAGAATATATATATTTTGTTTTCTTAAGAGTTTTTTTTTTTTTATTAAATGATAATTTTGCAAAGCTTGTCATGTTTACACCCATTTTAAATGTATTTAAGGTTAACTAATAGAACTAAGAAGTTGCCCCAAATAAATAAATAAATAACGGAAACAAGAATGTGAGCGATTTAGGATTATTATCCCATTTTTGTGAACGAGTTGTTTTAAATTTAGCACTATAATTTAGCCCTAATTTGTACATTTTTTGGGTGTTGTTCTCCAAATTGTAACGTTTTGAGTTACAAACATTGATAGCTAATTTATTTCAAGACTTTAAGCTCACATATATTTAATTGTTTGGTTGCGGGTTAGTTATTAAATCTACTAAAATTGGTTAAATACTTAAAATACCCTCTGAATTTGTATTTATTTCTACAATTGATACATAAACTTTTATCGTATTTAAATACCTAAACTCCAAATAATATCTTAAATCACCATCTAAACTTTAATTACGGTAATAATTTATCACTTCAACTTCAACTAATTTTAACATATAAAAACGAACATATTGTTTGGCATTTTTATATATTGAGGTGGTAAACTATCACCATTATTTAAAGTTCAGGTAGTGATTTATAATAATATTTAAAATTTAGATAATAATCTAAATATGATGAAAGTTTAGGTATCAAATATAAAAATAAATACAAATTGAGGGGTATTTTAGATATTGAGCAACTAAAATTTTTATTGATGCTAATGGAGTCCTTATCAAATTCGAGGCCTACCATCAAACTAAAATTTATTGGTTATATTTGTTTTATCATTTATTATAAAATAAGAATGTAATGTTTTTGAAATTGTATCTTAATTTCTAATACCTTAAATTTCCACGTATTCTTTAAATATTAATTGCACATTATAAATTAATGAAATTTTATGCTGCAAAATGTTTAATTTTCCAAAATCAAGCAACTTGATTAAATTAATTTATACTCTATAAATATTTGTTTATCATAGCTTGTGGTTGGATGCTAATGGAGACATGCGCTCAACTGCGGCTTGGGAGTGGGGGATAAATTGATAGTTCGACCAACGGTGCTTAAAATCCGTTCCAAAATCCCAGAGTCTCGGTCCATCTCTCCAAAAGAAATGGAAAGTAATTAAACTCATGAAATGAAACACGATTTAGGAGTAGAAGAAGCTCTTGACATCGAAGGCTTGAAGGTTCTGAATTCCTAGGACACAGCTAATTGTCAATTTTTAAGGGGTTTCTTTTTACAATTGATGTAATTTTGAAAAAAAATAAATTAGAAAATATGGTGTAACAGTAAAAATAATTGAAATTACCATTTTATTTCACGGTGGATTTCAATATGACAGGTGAAAAATTTTGATAAAAAACATTAAGATTCCCGTTTTTTCCTATTTAAAAATGGCATCGTATAACGTGTAAAGTAAAATGGTGACGGTGACATAAAAAATATCACTTGCACTTGCCGTTTTCTATTTGGGAAAATAATATCGTTTTACTTTGAAAAAAAGTGACAGATTTAAAATTTTAAGGTTGGATCCGCGTGTTAAAAAATGGCAATTATCCTTGCTGTTTTCTGTACAAAATTTATTGTTATTAATATGTATTTTGAATGAGTTACTCACTTCGCTAATTATTTTACATGCTTCTTTTCTTTCTTTTTATTTCATTATTTTCCTTATAGAGATTAGTATACCAAAATTCTTGGATTGTACATCCATAAGAAGTAAATCATTAAATCCTGTATGACACAAAAAAGGACTAATAAGGAATGATTCACCGCGGCCATAAATATGCTAAGAATATTTAGCACGTGACTTTATTGATTGGGTTTTTTCTGTTTATGTTTATAAAATTAATTTCACATTACAGAATTTTGAAAAAATAATAATAAAACATAAAGAGCGAATACGATACTTGCTCATGGTCCCTTTTCCTTTATTAACTTGGGCCCATTTGAGCCCAGTTAGATAAACATTGATCCAGGCCCACACTCAGTCCAGTTCAGGCCGGACAACCATTTAGTTTCCTTTCCTCAACTTTCCCCAATTTAACAACTCCAATTGTGTCTTCTGCGGGAGAAACGGAGGAGGATCAACCAATAGTTTCGGCTTGATCGGTTGTTTTGATGCCTATTTCGCTCAAATCTTAGAAGACAAACTCTTTCACTTGGAAAATCGGTCAGTTTTCTTTTTCTGTATTATAAGGTATGATGTTTATTATCTTCTGCAAAAGATTAGCGTTGAATGCATAGAGCATTGCGCTGCTAGACTCGAATGCCCAACTGGGCAATTTTTCCTTTCAAGCGTTATGCTCATCCAAATTCCTATCATCTGATATCCATCATATTAGATCCGTTATAAATGATGGATTAAATTGAATTTAAATCACATTTTTTGTAGATAAATTGAAATGAATTTATAAATCGAAATGAAACCCACTTTCAGATCTTCTCATTATTTATTTATTATGTTCGTTATTATTATTGTTATTAAGATAAACAACAACTAGATCAGGACAACTTGATGCCTTTTTCCGTCATAAATTAAACTGCTTCTTCATAATCTTAGAGGCCCTACACTTGCACTGCTTCATTCAATTGCTCTGTCATAAATTTATTTTTGATCAATCGCCTGAACCTGCCTTTGCCAGGAGGAGTGGTCCAAATTTTTTATTTTTATATATATTTTTTTATAATAATTCGATTAAGCGGTTGATTCTCACCCAAATTTCACTTTACCCTACCCTATTTTACCTTACTTTGTTAACACTCTGCACTCCTCCCCAACATAGTGTTACTCTGCCATTTCTCTTCAAAAATGGGATTCGAAGCGCTAAGAAGCATAGTTCGTCCACTCTCAAGAACCCTAATATCGCGGACTGCTACTTCCTCAACGTCGTCGTTTTTCTCCTATTCTCCGTCTCCAAAACTTGACTTCCGGTTCGTTCATGGGGGCTTGTTTCCAGGTCAATCTCCATGGACCCGTCTTTCACGCTATTTCAGCATCTTCTCTGAATCGAGCCACTCCGATAGCTTGACTGAGACGCGCTTTCCGAAGCGTAGACCCCTTGATAAGCCTCGACGCAAAAGAGCTAGCTTGAAACCTCCAGGTATAATTTAAAAGTGTTTGAAATTAGGGTTTTGGTTTTGGTTGTGATTTAGAGGGGTTTGTTTGTGTGTGTGTGTATATATATATACATATATATGCTCATTTCCATCTTGTGGCTGTAAATCCCTAATTGAAGTATCAATTCAGGGCCGTATGCTTGGGTTAAGCATGTACCAGGACAACCAATTCAACCCAGTAATCCTAATAAAGGGAGTGTTAAGAGAAGGAATGAGAAAAAGCGCATTAAGCTACACCGCGCCTTTATAAAGGTTTTTGTTTTCCGATACCTGTGGAAATGGTGCTCTTTTTTCATTTTTCTCCTTAATTTGCCAGCCATTTGATTGAGCTTTTTAACATGTTTTAACTGCCACAACAACAGTGAAGTTATTGCTGTTTGATGAAAGATTTGGTATTTTTTTCCTTATATTTGCTGCTGAAGGCACTATATTAGTTTGGTTGAGCGTATGCTCAATTTTGTTGAAGAGAGTTAATAAGATGATATGTGGAGTTTGATTAATGGTAGATTGTACTATGAGTGGAATTCGCAATCAAAGATGTTTTGTAGTCTTAATATCTAGAGAGTTTGTGGGCTAGTGAACCAATGGATGGATAAAGGAGCTAGATTTGTGCTTGATAAAAAAGTATAATGGGGTTCAGTTTTGCACTAGTAAGAATGAATCAAATTGCAATGTGTCCGCATCTTTTAGCTGTAGGTTTATTAACCTTAACAGATGGTGCTTAAGAAACTCACTTTTGGATCCATAATTGGATGTAAATGTTAAAAGACGTTCAAGTTCCCTTTGGCAGGCCTAACTGTTTCATTTTGTATGGCTGATTGATCAATTTGTCCAATGGTGTCAATTCCAGTAGTCCTAGCAGTTCAAAACTTATTATTTTGGATTGGCAAATGCACTGGATGAATTTAGATAACCTTTTGGTAGTTCAAAACTTATTAATTTGGACTCTCAGAAACCAATTTATTATTATTATTATTATTATTATTAAATTAAATTCAACCTTATTATTAAGTTGTAGCATTGGGATTATTTTCATAAAACTCTTATTAAGAATCTCTGTTAAGTTTTGTCTGATAACATGTGTGTACCCAATGGGAAATGGCAGTAGAAAATTGCTTTTTTTTTTTCCAATTAGCATGGCAAATGACATTTTATAGAATTTATTTTATCTTGCTGGAGCTGAAATATAATTGTTTGTTGGTTGAAGGCCTTATCTCTAACATTTTATGCACCATTATGATATTGATCCATACAATACTGTCAAGGATAACAGTGTCTGCTTATCTCTTGCTGCGTTTTTCTTTCCATTATTGAGGAAATCTCTGTCTTCATTCTGAATATTTCTTAACTATAGAGTTGGACTTTGAAAACTGATCTTCATGATACGGCATTTGTATCTAACATGAAATTTAAGTGTGTAAACATTGCTATCCTTGTTCAAAAAGTACATGAATCCTATTCCAATCATTTGAAATGAAAGAAGACCTTCCAGTTTGATAAAAACTATTTAATTTGATGTAATGAATTCACCTCGTTACCAATGAATGATTTGAAAGCAAAAGTGGGGCCAAATCTTTGTACTGGTTCTATTTTAGTTTGACATATGTTTTGTAAGTACAGGTGTATTCAGCATCAAGAACTGCACTTGTCCTAATCATGTGATTTTCCTCCCTTAAGTTTCATCAATTAATTTTCTCAATAAAAATATATGATACCACATAGTGGTTCTAGCAGCATTTAAGTGGAAATCAAGTAGAACCGTTTAATGAGAATTAGAATACCATTTTTTACGAGTTGTTTTCCCCTCTTTTCTTTATGCTTTCTGAATTAGGAGCTGAAATCTCAATTTTGAATTTTTACAGGCAGAGGCAAAGAAGAGAAAGGCTCAGTTACAGGAAGCTAAAAGGAAGAAAATACTGAAGAGGGTTGAGCGTAAGATGGCTGCAGTGGCAAGAGAAAGAGAGTGGGCACAAAGATTAGTGGAGCTGCAGAAGATTGAGGAAGAGAAGAAAAAATCAATGGCGTAGCTGTATTCTTCTCTCATCTTTATTCTTGTGTTTAGCTCAACTTTTGGAAGTTTTTTTTGGTCTACCTTAATGAATTTGATGGTATTTATTTGTGCAAGAAAATAATGAATTTGATGGTATTCGTTCTATTAATGGCCACAAAACCAGTCCCTAAAAATATAAATAAAGACCAGAAATGTGATCCTAGAAAGTATGAACCTTATTTTTTTATCCTGTATTTTTAAATATGATTTATACAATTTATATAAAATATTAAATAAATTGATACACAATTAATAAAATTATACTTTATATATATAATTAATTTGTAATTCATTACAAATATAGAATTACTATCCAAAAAAGAAATATATTGTTTATACAGCTCCTTCCAAAATTCCAAAATAAACAAATAATTTTTAACAAGATGAGATAATGTCTAGCCAACACTTCAATATTCCTTCGGATCTTCAGTCAATTTTAGTTCATTGATATTTTGTCTATAATTAAAAACTCCAAAAAGCATAAAGAAACAAAAATAATTATGTCAGACATATCCATTTGTCAAAAAATTGTAACATGCAAATTTGGTGAATTGAACAACGAAAATGAGTAACAAAGACCAAAAAGTGTAAGAGCTGAATTCTAGCCATTCTAATGATGATCAAATCAAAGAAATGGACTATGATTTTATGGACTCGTTATATGCCTTCTGCTGATGTTTGATTTGTTAGGAGAGGTTGCCATATTGAATATGTAATCTATTGTAACAGGAATCAAAGATTACATATCAAGAGACATATATCCAAAACTCAGACCTCCAAACACAATCATATATTAACATTTGTTTCGAATCAGGTCCAGAACTACAGGAATTAGGAAAAAGAAAGTGCAAATTGGAAGGTTAAAAACTAAAATACAATTCAGCGGAGGCATACAGAAATTCCCACCAAAACAATGCAAAAGCATAGAGAAAAAAGCTGTAGAATTAGGCAACCCACCAATTTCACCAATAAAACACACGAACAAACAGCATGCAGGTCTACTAAAATTCCCTATCAACATGCAAAGTCCCACACAACAAATCAAAACTATGAATATTCACAGCTTATTCAACATATGATTTAATGATTTAGATTTAGATATTCTATTTTTCTGTAGTCTAAGATCAATATCTAATATATAACTAAAATGCAAGAGTCGTGAAATTTTTAACCTGTAAATATAAATCATTCATCCATTTCAAGACATGTTCATGATGAAAATTCATATCACTCTCAAATTTATTCTACAATAAAAAAAATTATGGCCACAAACGACAATAAAATTAATAAATCAAATCAAGAAACCAACCTAAAAACAGAAATCAAATCAAGAAATAAAATGTAGAATATCAAAGAAAATAATGCCCCATATAATATAATGTACCAAAAAGAACAGTAACCAAACCAAAAAAGAACATTTGTACTTTAATGTTAATATAACCAATATTGTTGATAAGAGCATCAATACTCTCCTGCTGCAAGAATAAGAATGAAGACGTTGGAATTTTACAGCCCATGTGTTCCATAGAAAGAGAAATAACAGATGAAGTAGAGCCAATTATTGAAAGCAAGCAATCCGATTACTGGGGTTGCACCCTAAGCTTCCTGAAAAGCAAGCAATCCGATCAGCATCATTAAAAAGAAACTGGATTGACTATACAAATTGATAATAAAAAAATATAGTTACATTGGCTCTGATCTCTTTATTAACATGGTGACCATTTTCTAAACTCTGCAGTAAAAAGAAATTAACAAATGAGAGAGGGAGACAGAGAGACAGAGAGGATCTAAAAGGCTTTTCCGAAAATGCATACATGAGGAGCTAGTATTGGTGGACGTTCTGATGTCTTCTTAACAGGTGTCTGGAGCAAAGTTTGTTGCCAAAGAATTTGGTTCTCATTTTCCATGTCAGAAAATTTTTCTTCAAGTCTGGTAATAAGTCAGCACAAATTTAAAAAGGAGATTATGGAGCATGAATATCAAGCATCAGCAGGTATATAGAACAGTCAAATACCTGATTTTCTAAATGCTAGTTAATAAGACCATCACCCCCAGCACCACACCACCCCCACCCCCTCCTCTGTCCAATAAACACACACACACACACACACACACCTGCTTTCTTTAACTTCTTGTAATGTAAACGGGCCAAAAATTTGCGACATTGGCTCTGCAGTGCTGGGCAAAAAGTAGAATTGTGAATTCATGCACAAGCAACTTCTCAGAATAAGTATCAACTATATATAAACTTCTCCATGACATTTTCTACTCAACAATTTGCAACGATCTGTGCAAATATAAAACAGCTTTGGATTCAAATATACACTGATGACACCAATAAACAGTTTATTATGTATTATTCAGACAGCAGAAATACATAAAACATATTTAACATTGGTCGTATTTAACATTAGTCATATTAAACATATAGCAAAATTTGACTAAAAAATTTAGAACTACCAACCAATCAAAATTTAGAATTGTGCCATTGCTAATGCATTAAGGAAAAGAGAAAATAAAAAGAGATGCTATAAAAAGGACTTCTGCGAATACCAATAAAGCTCTTTTTAATTACCAACAAAACTAGGTAACAACTTGCCATTTTCACTAAGACGCTTTCAATTACCAAGAGTAAAGTACATATTACCAAAAAAAGAAAGCTAGCATGTGAACACATCCTTCTAAGTACATCAACTCAGATATATTTTTCCTTTTTAGTGGAATTTGTAAAATTTGAATGGGCAGACGTTTGATGCAAAACTACTGTACCAGTATGATTCAAATCTACATCATCTTATCTATATGATAGGAAGAACACTATTTATAGTCTAATGGTTTCCCTATGCGTGGTATTGGTAGCATAAAATTAAAAATAAAAGTTTTTATCACTTGGGCTTCAAAAGCTTAAAGGTTAGACAAATTGCATGCAAGAGAATGTTAGGATTTCTTGATAAGGATCGAGTCACATGGCGATGAACTGAAAAATCTTGATCAATTAACCTGGATTTTTTTTCCTTTATTCGAATACTTTGATCGATCTATTTTAAAAATTAACTCAACTTAAAAAGGGAACACTATAAAAAAAATGCTTACCATAAATTGGCTCACTTTACTCATAAATTGGCTACTTCATAATAGACAGGGATCAAGTCCAAATTATTGTTAATAGTCAACCCATGAAGGGATCTATTAATGGATCTAAAAAACGATAGGCATCATAGAGTCACCACTCAACAACGTTGAAAAATGAATCTCGACCTTTTAATGCCCAAACAGAGATTGGTGTTTGGGACATCACTCTTATTAGGCATCTTGGTTAGATGTTTATTTTATACTTAGTCCCCTCTCCTCTCTCACGCAATGCATTTTGCAAAAAAATTAATTAAACATCTCATTCACATAAATAAAGCGATAAAAAACAATAAAATAAACTTAATTATTACAGAAGCAAATCATCCGATAATAACAACAGAGAGATATACATACATAAATCGAGGTATTCATTTGGGGTTAGAAATTTTGACCCCCCATACATATTTTACAAAAATCTTTTTTATTGTACCGTGTGAATTTTGGGATAAAAAATTGAACATTAGTCCGAGCCTTAAGGAGAATCCAATTAATTTGATAGAAAATATTTTAGGTCCCTTTCCCTTTTTAACGTGCATAAAAATTCATTTTTTACTAACTATTGCCTCAAAATAATAATACATCAAAAAACCAAATAAAACTTAAATGATAAATGAATGATAAAAGGAGATAATTAATCAATTCAAAAAATCACACAAAATCTTCCAAAGTCATAGAAATCAAATACTAAAAAAAAACACAAAAAAGGAAAACAAATGAATCAGTACATATACAATAATACAATAAAAATAATTATGAATATAACTATACAAAGAGAATGGAATCAAGAATAAAACCACCTCACACAGCATTGAAATCACGTAGAATAATGTGCAAAGGTTATGTAAAAAAAATAGTGTAAGATTGCAAAAAGTGCATGAAATACACTAAAAAAATACCATAAAACATAGCTACAGACTGTCAAAACCAGGCGAGGGATGCCCACCACAAAGTGAGGGACGAGATAAGGAAATGAACCTGTGAAATTCCATCTGTCATGCAGGTCATCTTCCCGTTTGTCATCCCTGGACAGAAGTGGTTGCATTTTTTCGTGGCAAAAATTCAAAAAATCATACAAAATACATCTCAAACCTAAAACATGCAATTATTAGTCTCTAAATCATATGTATATAGTGTTACAGCATCAAATCTCATACAAAACACCTTAAAAGTCATCATTTTATAGAATCAAATAAGTTTAGTCAAAGCTTGAGCCACATAATAATGGAGGAATCTAATTACTTAATCATGTCTCTAACATGCATTTTAATCTAGATTTATATCATGTAATGCCCTAATATTGTTAATTACTTAAATACAATATTTAGACACATTTAATCATAGCGAACAATCACATAAATCACACTTGGCATACAACAATTCTAGAGAGAGAAAATAAGAAAGAGCCTAGAATATTATTCTCAATAGATATTCTAACTCTGAAATTCTTATAGTCCAAATTTTCACTTTGATTTATGTTTTTTATTTTTCAAAAATCTAATGAAATTTATGTGTGTATATATTTTGTGATCAAATAATAATATTAGAGCAATAAACTCTTAGAGAGAAAGAAATCAATTTTCTCATTCTCCAAAAGCTGGCTCCATAAAATAATAATTCCTCTCTTTCCAAAACCCTAGGGCTTGGGATTTATACTTAGGTAAGAGTTAGAGTTGGATCACAACTCTAACTTCCCAAATCTAGAGATAATTCCTCAAGAAATTCGGATTGAAATCTCTTTAAATAATTATCTTCTTTTTTAAAATCCAAAAATATCGAAATTTCGAAATTCAAACCATGAACTGGCATCCCTCAGTAAAAGATGACTGTCCTTCAGCTTAAATTCCAGAAATTCCTAAAATACCCTTCATTTGGGTTGTGAAGGAGAGAAGGAACCATATATGGGTGCCCCTCAAGTGATAGACGACTGTCTATCGCCCCTAAAGATCCAAATCAAAGCTTTCATACTTCTTTTTCTAAAACACTTAAAAAAATTGAAAAATCATGAAAGTATTTGATACAATATGAGAAACATAAATAGCTATTACTTTTACTGAGTGCAAAATAATATGGATCTCCAAAGGTAAAATACCACTATTAACCTGACTTCCTCCGCACTCCGCTAAAACCTTGAAATTTGCAGTCAAAATGGAAATCGCATATGAAAATAACCCTAAAGAAAATCATGTTAATAATATAATATTCTCCAACTAGGTTGGAATTGAAAGAGAAACCTCTCAGGTTAGACTAGAATCCGATGAAAAACCTCTCCAGTTGGGCCAAAACCGAACACGAATCCCTTCGATCAGGCCGAAACCAAACATGAATCCCTCTGGTTGGGTCGGAACCTCATAAGAACCTCTACGGTTAGGTGAGAACCTGATAGAATCGGACATGAATCCTTTCGGTTCGTTCAAAATTGGATAGGAAACCTCTTCGATTATGTTGAAACGGACACGAGATCCTCCAATTAGTCTGGAACCGAAACCCTCCAATTAGTCAGGAACCAAATCAAACCGAACGATGATCTCTCAAGTTAAGTTAGAAATCGGAAAAAAAACCTATCTGTTTGGGTAGAACCTAATGGAACCGGTCAAGAACCCGTCCAGGCTAGAACCTGACAGAAACTGTACTAAAAGGTTGGAACCGGACAAAAATCTCTCTGGTTGGACTGGAACAGGATTGAAGCGGGTGGGAACCGGACCTTATTAACTAAAATATGTAGGATATAATTTGTAGGCCAACTAGTTTGGGAGCTCTCGTTGAAATACCTGACTAACATTGGTTTTGTTTTGTTTTGTTTTTTTCTTTTTTTCGTAAGGAAAGAAATCTGGAGGTTTCCTGCATATGATATAATAAAAAGAAAATTAAGAGATTAGCGTTTGATTGTGTTATTTGGAGTTTGAAAAAAACAAAACGTGTATGGATTCCATAATGGGAAATTCCCAAGGTAATGCCCTAGAGCTCCGAGCTCTATGTACCATTATTTACTTTCTTACACTATACGCGTCCGCGTCGGTTCAATTATATATACCTAAGAGCCATGCTGCTCACCGTTTAGTATTAAATTTTCTATTTACCATTTTAAATTTATCAACTAAACCATAATTCAACTAAACCATAATAATAATAATAATAAATATTTAATCGACTATCCATTGGTATTTTGGGTGGATATTTGTACAAGATAATATTTTTTTTTGGATAAATTTATCTTTTAGTCTCAGCTTAAAAAAGAAATTCGTCATCTCTTCTAGTTTTTTATTACTCAAGCACATGCCCTGGTCGGCTGGAGAATAAGAAACTAAAGTTACTGCTATAGTGCTATTGAATGCACTATTTTCTTTTTACTCCAATTATTCCACTAAGTAACAAATTTTCCAAATTCCAAATACGTCTTTCAAACAAAATTTATATATGTATGTCATAAAGTTAATGATTTAAGTACAATGTGCTTGGTAATCAGAGATGCAATTTTCCCTCAAGAGAGCACGATTCCTGTCTTCTTTGTGGCCTTGTTTCTTGAATTGTTTTTTACTACTAGTTTTTACCATATAATAACATTTAGCCCACATCTATTTGTTTGATATTTACTGGAAAAGTATATTTGACTAACAAGAATAATGGAATCTATATAACATTTGCACAATAGTAGGCTTACTAGCCAAAGGAATGATAATTTGAGGAGGAAGAGCAAGTGCTTAACTGTTTATATTTCCATTTTCTAGAGAAATGGAATAATTAAGAATTAAAAAAGAAAGTGGCTCTAATATCAAAACAAAAACGATCAATGGTAGAGACCAAAGTTGAGGAAAACAATGCAAGAACACATGGTGAAATCTGCAACTTCACTACTCTACTAAACAAAACAAAAGACCAAAAAGATTAGAGGAAGAACAGAACCCCGAGGTGAAGTCCCAGTGGGGCAGTTGAAAAATCTTTAATCCCTTTTCTTAATTATATGTTTCTTGCTTGTAAAATACAATCCCAGCTGGAATCAATTTACAGAGAAAGAGAGACCCAATGCAAAACCAAGAAGATAGATTTTGGTTTTGATGAAAATTTTCCCAATGCCGATGTCGAGGCAAATCTTCCACCACCAGCGCCTCTATCACCACCACAACAACCACCGTCTTTTCCTCCTAATTCTTCCACTTTTACTATCACTTTCTTCTGCAAATAATGAAACCGATATTTTACTCTCTTGGCTTCATGCCTCTCCTTCTCCACCTACTTCAGCTTTCTCTAGTTGGAACCCTTTGGATTCTAATCCTTGTCATTGGTCTTTTATCACTTGTTCTTCTAATTACTTTGTCTCTGAAATCAACATTCAGTCTCTTGATATTGCTCTTCCTTTTCCTTCCAATCTTTCCTCTCTTCTTCACCTTCAAAAACTTACCCTTTCTGCGGTTAATCTCACTGGAACTATCCCTCCAGACATTGGAGACTGCACTCAGCTTAAACTGCTTGATCTTAGCTCCAATACTTTAACGGGTATTATTCCTCCAACTATAGGGAAGCTTCAAAATCTTCAAGATTTGATTTTGAACTTCAACCAACTTACAGGGGAAATCCCAGCTCAGCTTGGCAATATTACCAATCTCAAGAATCTCATCCTATTTGATAACTATTTAACCGGAAAGCTCCCTGTTGAAATCGGAAGATTGTCGAATTTGGAGGAGATAAGAGCTGGAGGGAACAAGAACCTTGAAGGAAAGATTCCTGATGAGCTTGGAAATTGCAGGAATTTGCAAGTTCTTGGTCTAGCTGATACCAAAATTTCTGGTTCAATTCCGGCTTCTCTTGGCCAATTAAGCAATCTTCAGACTCTGTCCGTGTATACCACTATGCTTTCTGGTGAGATTCCGCCGGAGATTGGCAACTGCTCAGCGCTTGTGGACTTGTTTCTTTATGAGAATGATTTGTCAGGTTCACTGCCACTGCAGTTAGGCAAGCTTAAGAAGCTGGAGAAAATTTTGTTATGGCAGAACAATTTTGATGGAACCATTCCTGATGAACTTGGCAACTGTAAAAGCTTGAAGATCATTGATCTTTCTCTAAATTTTCTCTCAGGATCCATTCCGTACTCTTTTGGGAACTTATCAAATCTTGAAGAGCTCATGCTTAGTAGCAATAATATCTCCGGTTGGATTCCTCCAGACCTTTCAAATGCTACAAACCTGTTACAGTTGCAGTTTGATACAAATCAGATATCAGGCTCAATTCCAACAGAGCTTGGCAAGTTGAAACGGTTAACTGTATTCTTTGCCTGGCAGAATAAACTTGAGGGAAAGATTCCTGAGGAGTTAGCTGATTGCAGTAGCCTTGAAGCTTTAGATCTGTCACACAATGCGCTCACGGGTGGCTTACCTTCAGGACTATTTCAGCTTCAAAATTTAACGAAGCTTCTCTTAATTGGTAATCACATTTCGGGTCCGATCCCGGTAGAGATTGGTAACTGCAGCTCTCTAATTAGGCTTAGGCTTGTAAACAACAAAATCAGTGGATATATTCCAAAAGAAATTGGCTTCCTCAGGAACCTCAGTTTCCTTGATCTGTCTGATAATCATCTTGGCGGGACGATACCAGCAGAAATTGGAAATTGCAATGAGCTGCAGATGTTGAACCTTAGCAACAATACTCTTCAAGGTACATTGCCTAGCTCTTTAGCTTCTCTTATAAAACTTGAGGTATTAGACGTTTCTGCAAACCAACTTGTGGGTGAAATTCCAATTGGTTTTGGTAAGCTTATAGCACTCAATAGGCTTATCCTCAGTAAAAACTCTCTCTCTGGAGCAATTCCTTCCTCTATTAGGCATTGTTCAAGTCTTCAAATGCTTGATCTTAGTTGCAATGCACTGTCGGGCATGATCCCAAGTGAGCTTTTCGACATTGAAGGTCTTGATATTGCTTTGAATTTGAGCTGGAATGGTCTTAGCGGGGTAATTCCATCCCAAATTTCTGCTTTGAACAAGTTATCCATACTTGATCTTTCACATAACAAGCTTGGAGGAGACCTTGTTTCACTTGCTGGGCTTGAAAATCTTGTTTCTCTCAACATCTCTCATAACAATTTCATCGGCTATCTTCCTGACAGCAAGCTTTTCCGGCAGTTATCAGCAGCAGAATTGGCAGGAAATCAGGGACTGTGTTCCAAGGGTCGTGACTCGTGTTTCCTAAGCAATGTTACATTGATGAACATGCCACATAACGGTCGTTTTAAGAAATCAGAGAAATTTAGACTCGCTATAGGATTGCTTATCACTTTAATTGTAATAATGGCAATTTTTGGAGTGATTGCAGTTCTCCGAGCACGAAAATTTCTAGGAGATGATTGTGAATCAGAGGTTGGAGGAGACTCATGGCCTTGGCATTTCACTCCATTTCAGAAGCTAAATTTTACAGTGGAACAAGTTCTAAAATCCCTAGTTGAAGCCAATGTAATTGGAAAAGGATGTTCAGGAATGGTGTATCGAGCAGAACTAGAAAATGGGGAGATCATTGCTGTGAAAAAACTGTGGCCAGAAGCAGTAGCTGCAAGAAATGATAGTCAAAATGAGAGAATAGGAATAGGGGGAGTTCGCGATTCTTTTTCAGCAGAAGTAAAAACTCTTGGTTCTATCCGTCATAAGAACATTGTTAGATTCTTGGGTTGCTGTTGGAACCGAAATACGAGATTGCTTATGTATGACTATATGCCTAATGGGAGCTTAGGTAGTCTTCTTCACGAAAGAAGTGGCGGTTGCTTAGAATGGGAAGCAAGATACAGAATTGTGTTAGAAGCAGCACAAGGTCTTGCTTATTTGCACCATGACTGTGTTCCTCCCATTGTTCACAGAGATATCAAAGCCAACAATATTCTCATTGGCCCTGAATTTGAACCTTACATTGCTGATTTCGGGCTTGCCAAGCTCGTGGATGATGGCGATTTTGCTCGTTCTTCTGCTACTGTTGCTGGTTCTTATGGTTACATTGCTCCAGGTTAGTGTGAGAAATAATTCTCACTTGTAATTGTATTGATAAGCACATTTGTTTACAAGTTATAACAGAATCTCAAAATAGGATATTATAGATCATGTAAATCATAACAAAATAGGACAAAACATGACAGTTGTTTTCTGTATGAACAGAATAGATGATTCAGTATTCAATTTTATGGTCATTTATATAGCAATGTCAAACTAAATCTTCCCTATATTTGTATGCAGAATATGGGTACATGATGAAGATAAGTGAAAAGAGTGATGTATATAGCTATGGAGTAGTAGTATTAGAAGTACTAACAGGGAAGCAACCAATCGATCCAACGATACCAGAAGGCGTTCACATAGTGGATTGGGTGAGGCAGAAGAAAGGAGGGAGTGAAGTACTAGATCCGAGCTTACGAGCTCGGCCAGAATCAGAGATTGAAGAGATGTTACAGACATTGGGAGTGGGTTTGCTGTGTGTAAATCCAAGTCCGGATGATAGGCCAACTATGAAAGATGTATCGGCTATGCTTAAGGAAATAAGGCAGGAAAGGGAAGAATGCTTCAAAGTTAACATGCTTCTTAATGGATCTTCAGGGAATAATCCACACCAAAATACCTAAGCAACACTCGTATCCTCAAAGCAATAATACGACCTACTCTGCATCTTCATTCTTCTTCAACGGATTAACCAAATTCAAGTAATCATTATAAGATTTTATCTTTTTCTTTCATAGCTTGGATCAGTTTATGTATTACGTAGATAAATGGAAATCTGTCCACGTGTAAAAGAGCTAAGAAATCCTATTTGAGTTTACCTGTTAAAACATGTGTTCTATTTTTATTTTTTTTGATAACCAGTCTTAATTAACTTGAATCTGACCTAGCCATAATGGCATGGACCTCAATAATTAAGACTGAAACTTGTTGAGGAGAACAATGCAAATGCACATGGTGCATCTCTTAATCAGTAATTAAATTAGAGACCAAGAGTAGAACCCCAAGGAGAAGGTGGTGGGTAGGTACTTGTTTTGTTTTGTTCGTTCTATCTCTCTCTCTTTCTTGCTTGCCTAAAAGAAAGTCAACAGCTGATAAGACTAAAATACATAAAGAGCATTGAGGAAATTGTTAATTAAAACTTAAGAGCAATCTGAAGTCAATCCTTTGACATCCAACACCATGGTTTCTTCTTTTTTATTTTTTATATTACTCCTGCTATTAAAAAGTATACTGCCCCGACTTTGTAAAACACTCAAATTTAACATCATATTTAAGAAAAATAAGTATCCAACTATTTGCGTCGAAACTATTTACACAACGCTAACATATTACTTTATATTTATAACATTATATTATATTTAACGGGTGAAGCCCAAGCTTAAAAGAAAGAGCCCACAAAAACCCTAATATTTTATCAATTTAAAATATTAAACAAAAATATGTTAATTACACAATTATTTAAGTCTCCTAAAGTTTCTGTGGAACTCTGTAATTGATGCCTTGAAAAAAAAAAAAAAATCCAATCATTATGGAGGAGACGATGGCATTTCGACTATTGGACTTTGTTTGGAAGCGAACTATGAGAGGGTAAGGAATGGATTACGTCAAAGGAGACCAACAGAAAATTGTTGCTGAAAGATAGAAACACTATTGCTATAAGTAGCTCGCTAAAAAGAGCAAAACTGTCGCTAAATGAACATGAAAATGTTACTAAACAAAAATTGTCGCCACATCAACAAAAATTGTTGCTAAAAAATGCTAAGCTATCACCAATTGGACTTAAAGCTGTCAATAAATGAACCCAAACTATCGCTAATGCCCGAAAACTGTCGCTAAACCGCAGTTCAGCAAAAAGTTAGCAATAATTGTTGCTAAAAATGACACATCTATAGCTCATGAAAAACAACCTTGTCACCAGAACAACAAGAATTGTCACCAATGTGAAAAAATGTCAATTAAACTCAAAATTTGTCGCTAAAGAACCAACTTTTGTCGTAAAAAGAGCATTTGTCACTAAACATGCCATAAAAGTCGCTAAATGAATAACTATTACTAAATGCACAAAACTTTGTTGCTAATCTCCAAAATTTGCTCAAATGAGCAAGAACTGATGCTAAATTTCAACGGTCCTGTCACTAAGAGTCTAAACAATTGCTAAATTTTGTCACTGTCGCTAAGGATAATACTGTCGTAAAAGTAAACCATCATGTCGCTAATAAGATATTGTTGCAAATGACTGAATTGTGACGATATTAACATGACTTGTCGCTAAAACCATAACTTGTCTCGCTATATGTACATGAAATTGTTGCAAAAATTAATAACTTTTTCAATGAATACCAACAACTATATCTCAATCTTAAAATTGTTGCCAAAAGTTAGTTGTTACTGTCTCTAATGTAAAAGCCTCAAAGACTGTCGATGCTTTGTCAAATTTTGAAGAAAGTCACCGAAAGTCCAACATTGGTCGCTATAAGAAAAAAAAGTAATGTTGCTAATAATTGGTAATTTGACCTAAAAATCTAGAGTACGTATAAAATAATACATAAATAGATGTATTTGGTTCTTTGTGTACAAAACTATTTATATTTTAATAGATATATAATTCGAAAATTTTCAAAAAGACATACAAATAATTGAGTTTAATAGCGCATTTTGTTGATAGTACCTGATATCGAAAATCTTTGTCCAAGTAATATTTTGCAAGTTATTCGTGAAAATTATAATTCTATAGCTTAATTATTTAATTAAGGATAATTTTGATAATAATTTTATCAATAATATAAAAAATAAAAGATATTTTGTAAAGAAATGTTTTCTTTCACTTGTTACTTCATTATGCTACATATAAATTTTAGAATGAAACTGAAATAATTTAGTAATAGAGGATTCTATAAAAATACATGTATAAATATTGCATGAAAGTTTTTCAATTGCGGTTCAATTTTTACCTGCACCTTCCTCACCAAATAACTAATTAACATCATACGCATATATGTCCTTATAAATTAAATATTACAAGTATTAAATGTATAATCTCAAAAATAGTGGTGACAAATCTACCTGTTTTCAGTTATAGGTGTTCTTAAGTTTGTGGTGATTTATCATTATTATTAATTAAAGGTTTTACAGATTAACCAGAAGGAAAATTTAATATTTACTAAGCTATATAGTTTAACTCAAATTAGGAAGCTACCTGTTTAATGTCTACACTTTGCATCGGGTTATTTTTCATTTTGGTGTGAAAATTCAAAAAAATTAGTGATACAGTAAAATTATTTAGGGAATTAGATTGCTGAAAAACAAAACCTAACAATACCGCTTTTTGACCCGGTGGATCCCACGCATTTGCTATCTTTTTTGTATTTAAAACGGCACTTGAAGCTACCGTTTTTCACTGTTCCCATATGATGCCGTTTGGCATAAAGGAAGGAGATGCTGAAAAACGTATTAGTTGGTGCCGTTTTCCATAAGGAAAAATGGTGTTGTTTCAATCTAAAGGAAGAGGCAAACAGGTAGGATCCATGTGACAGAAAACGGCATGACAGTTGCCGTTTTTCGTACAAAACTTTTTTTAAAAAATTGTGCCTTGCAGGTGCACGAAATTTACTGTGCATTGCAGAGCACATAATAAATCCCGTGCCCTGTAGCCAATGGACTGGACTCTACTGTGATATATATATTTTTTTAATTTATGTGCTGCCTTAAATGCTTTAAAACTCATTTCTCACCTTATTTGCATTTGCTCTTCTTCTGTGCTTTGTTTGTCTTTGCATTTGTTTCTTCAAAATTGCTCCTTCTTGCTTTTTTTTCTCATTCAATTGTGTTGCACATACCATTTTTTGCCCTTCTTGTTTTCTTTCCATTTAAATTTCAATATTCTAAAAATTGTTGAAGAAGTGTTATTGTTACAGGAAATTCTGCGGAAGGCTACAAAAAAAGGTAAATTATGTAAATATGGTTAAAATTAATATTTAGCATTTAAATTTTAAGTTATGACTAATTTTATTTTTATTTTTAAAGTGTAGGTGTTATTAATTGGACAACATTATTTGGATCAATATGATTGAAGGTAAGTTATCATATTTTTTATATGGAATGATTTTAATTAGTGTACGTAAAATTGAAAATTTATTTGTAGTCCAAAATAATTATGTGTACATGTATATGATGAGAAAATTATAATTAGATAAATAGTTGTATAATAAGATTAACTTTATATGGTGAATATTTTTTATTGATGAAACTACTTATTGATTTTAATTATTGTACACAAAAATGAAATTTTTTTTTGTAGTTGGTATAAAAATTGTTGTATATTTTTTTCTGGAGGAGGAAATTATAATTAAGTAAATAACTAAATAACAAGATTAAATTTATAAACCATTATATGTTTGAATATCCAATTTTTAGTCTGTTATAATGTGTTACAAATTTATATACAATTTTAGATTATATAGTTATGTTTTCATTGTCGAAATTAGTTAATTGAAACATTAATTATAAATTTTTTACAAATGATGTAGGAATTAAAAAAATATCAATTTATATGTATACAGTTAAATTTTAAGTATATTTTATAAATGTTCTATTTATTTTTATAATATAATTATATTATTACATGAGAGTTGGTGCATGTATTTAAACTAATAATAAAATAATAGTTTGAAAATTGTCTGCTTGATAAATTAATTTAATTTAAGTTAATACATTATAATAAAAATGTAATTTAAATTATTATTAAATTATTTAAATAACAATTATTTTTATTTATTTCACAATATAGATGGTGCAAACATATTTGGTTTCAAGATGTACGAGAGGTGACATTGTAAGGGCACATGTCAAGCAAAAATGCAATAATTTATACTGCTACAGAATTAAAAACGGCATGATAATTATCGATCATATTATAAAAATAAATAAAAAATTATAAGATATTATAATGTACGGATATCCCATGAAAGAAAGAGAGATGGTGGAAGCCCTATGGATGACTGTGCCGTTGATATATTTCAAATCTATAATTACAATTTGGAATATGGTTGATATAAAAAAATAGAGAACTTGTACTTCTGTTTGTGAAAGATATCATTGAAGTCAGTGGTGACGATTTTTAAAAATCAAAGATACAATCTCAGTGGATCAAAGAACTTATTGTAGATGTTATAATTATAACTTATGGTTTAGATATTATGTTCGTTAGTATATATAAAATTCAAGTGTTGTATCAATGAGAATGACGTTGTATTATGTTCCAGACCTGATAAGTGTTTTTCTTATCAATTTTTGAGGTTAATTATTTAATGTTAATATTTCATAATTTTAGTATTTATTAGTTTAATGTATCAATAAACTGATGGCATATGGAATTAAATTATTGGCAACACATAAAAAGTTTAAACACATAATAAAATAACTAAATAACATAAATTTTAACGATTTATTGGGCATGTATGATATTAAATTGATTTCAAGTTTAGACATGGATCATCATTTGGGAGCTGCTCGAATAAACCCAAGTCCTATTAATAGTGAATTGTTAACACTTCAAGGGAGATATCGTTCAGATGTAATATGGAATAATATATTACAAATTTAATTAATTTTATATATTACTAGCATAGTATTTTGTTAATAATATATTTTAATTTTAAGTATATGATTTGATTTATTTTATTTATATAAAAGGTTGATATAAATTGTTGAGGACAAGAAGGAGTAGCGTGGATAAACACTATACAACTATTGATCCTTGAATTTTACCTATATAAGAGAAGCTATTTTGTTAGGAATTGTCAATATTGGTGTGATTCAATTAGATTGAAATTTAATCACATTGCTTGTTGAGAGGTGACGACAAAAAACGCACACATTTCATCCAATATGTGGTGAAGTGACAATTACACTTCAAGATGTTGGCATTTTAACAGGTTTATCCATTGATGGTGAACCCATTATGAGAAGAACAAGCATGGATTGGATGACAATTTGTCATAATCTACTATGAGCAGTTTCTTCTGCTAATGATTTACATGGAGGTAAAGTAAAATTAACATGATTGGACGCAACATTTAGTGAACAGCCCAATTGTGCAACACCTGAAGTATTATGCCAGCATGCTCGTGTGTGGATCTTGAGATGCTTTGGTGGATTATTATTTTCATCACAAAATTCACATTTGGTCCACATATATATACAAATACATACAATCTGAAAATGGCAAAAAAACATCCAACATTTATGGATATGTTGATGTATACTCTGATGGATCAACTAAATTTGGATATGTCTTCTTATTATGACCCTCGTTTCTACAAAATGCACATCGATTTGGCCTACTACGATCTCTTCTGTCCATTTCATTTCGATATCTAGATAAAAGTACGAGGCCTACCTATTTTTCTTATAAGCTTTGGGTTAGGCACTATTAATGGCCTGACATATAGCTCCCAATAATCACGATGTCCAAGTGATTGGAAAAAGAAATTATAGCAACTCACAGCCTTAGATAGCTTATAACACTTATCTACATACCTCTACAAAATTAATATATGTGTGGTGAACATATGGAAAGTGAAACTATAAAAAATTATGTTCATCACCAATATCAACTCTAACATTATTCATGTTCAAAGATTGAAGGCCTTCTATCACTTGGGTTGCACTACTTAGTACAAAGTTATCATCCCTGCCAATACTAGTTTACTCACCAACATCATTTAAGCCAATATCTTCATCATCCTTATCTGGATCAAAATTTAGAAAAATAAACCTGTTATTTGTAACATTTTCATCGTAGCATGCAACATCCCTACTTTCAAAGCTAGAAGATGATGTAAAATTCAATTGAGTTTGCCCCCTAAACTCTCTGATTGGACTTACTTCTACAATTTCCAAATCGTCAACCCCTTGACATTGTTGTTAATCCTTAAACTGCATACCAAAATTAGAATGACTTTCTCTTGCTAAATACGAGTCAAATTGTGTACCAACAATATTTCTATCCCTAACTGAATGGATGTCATCCCTATCTATATCGGCACTCATCTGATTAACATTATTCACCCTATCTTGATCGTCTCCAAAAATAAATTTTCAGTTTCAACAATTATTTTCACAATAGTATATCCAGGAAATATAGAAAAATTTTCATATATTTGATCAATGTTATTGTAACACCCTTATCATTCCTTAAACTGTACCAGCGTACCGAAGACCGGAATTTTTTTTTCTTAATTTCTATACCTAAAAACCTTATTGACCTTTACTTAATTAAAAACTACCTTTCGCCACTGACTTATAACTGTCCAATTTACTATGCACTTAATAAAAATTTTGCAATATAACGGTTGTACATAGTACTAGCCCCCTGAAAAGCAGACAAACCACACAGCCTCTCAGAGGCACAACAATCAAAAATAACAACAATATACATTCATTCCATCCATTTCATTTGTTCACAATCCAACACTCCTTAGTACAATAACTTCTGTTTACATTACATAATCATAAGTAAAACTGGTACTCATATATACATGCCAAAATTATACAACTAGAGCAATCTAAAAGAAGTCCTGCAATCTGAATTCTTGCTCCAGCTCCTGTTTACCTGCGCGCAGTAAAACTACACGCTGAGCACTCAATATGCTCAGTGGTGACTAACAATCGATACATTTCCTAACATTTCCATTTTTATTCTTAAGTATTAGCATATAAATATAAACATAATTATAAAATCAATTATTATCACCTTTAAACAATAACTTAACGTTTTCCATAAAATTATTCAATTTAGTTACATAATTACAATTTTGCCATTAAAGGCTCAATGATAATCTTTAAACTGATAACTGAAGTAATTTACGTTTCTTTACACTTAATTTGTCAATTATAAGCAAAATTACATTTTAATCCTTGTTGTCCATAAAATTCACTTTTCAATTAATTTAACTATTATCTGACTGTTTTATCCTTAATTAATCAATTTTCACTTAATTTACTATCTTTTTACACTTTTTGGAAAAATTACCATTTTGCCCCTAAACTTTCTTTTTCTTTCATTATGGTCCTTCTTCACTTTCTTTTTGTACTTTTCATTGTCTTTTCATTTCTTTCTCAATTTATTACCATTATGCCCCTAGTATAGACCCGGCAAAAAATCTCAGACCGGATACACGGAACATGGACCCTACGGGCCCCACTAAAAAGAGAAATGATTTTCAAGAAACCATTCTCAGAACACTGCACTTTTCACTTTAACATTAACACTTAAGCTATGGAGATCAATGATCCTACTCATAGCAAAGCAAGTCGCCATGACCTGCACCGCGGTAAAGGGTGTTCCTATGGCTAGCCAACTATATCCAGACCTAGTTTTTACTACCAGGCTAATTCTAAGGGCACAGTAATGATTACTTTATTAATTCTTTTCAAGTCCAAAAAATTCAATAATTGACTTTTTATTTCTTTTCGTTGACATTAATTTAATTTCATATAAATTAACCAATTTCACCATTTTTAAGCAATTATTAATCAATAATTCAATTATTTTCAATATACATAATGACATTAAATTCTAAAAAAAATCACAATAATTTCAATAATTGCAAATAAAATTTATTTATGCATTATTTATTATTTATTATCATTTTTCATTAAAATAATCAATTAATTCACTATAAATCACAACTTTTACTACATACATACACTATAACTAATCTTGAAAATTCCTAAATTAATTCCAAATATTCTCTAAAAATTCATGGATATTAATTTTCATGTCTACTATTAATTTAAGCTAACAATTATTATTTTTATGCAATTTCTCACTATATACCCTAGTGATGAAATTCGGCCAACCCAACTTCACATTCCTAAAAATTGTATTTCTTTCATTTTCATCTTCCATTCATCATTTCTCTCATTTAATTACAATTACCCTAACATAATTACATCAATTAACAACTTTAAACATTTTTGTCCTAATTACATAATTAAGAAAAATTCATAAACTTAGAAAATGTAAAGATTTATTAGTCACTTACAATTTTCTCTTGAATTAGGGAGTCTAGGCTTCCTTTCCCTTGCCTTTGTTCTTGGAAAAACTCCCCTCTACTTGCTCACCTACATAGGGCAGCCCATTTAAGCTTAGATTTCTTCATTTTCTTGTTCTCAAATGCAAAAAATAACCTCATAATCATAATCTACACCCAGAAATCTATGGAAAACCACTAAGAAATCAATTTAAAATATTAAAATTCTCAAGCTCCAACTTACCCTTCTTTCTTTCTTTCCTTGATTTCTTCCCTTCCTTTGCCCAAAACAATCAAGTGAAGCTATTTTAGTATATTAGAGGGATGAAACTACAATTCCTAAGTTAGAATTTGGGAGAAATTTTGAGTAGCCATGAAGTAAAAGAAAGGGAGAAGGAAAGAAATGGGTTTCGGCCAAGTGAGAGGGAGGAGGAAGATGATCTGGTTTTCTGGAATTTTCTCCAGAATTCTAGCTCTTATACTCTCCCTAATGGGCCCAAATTTGGGCCAAAGTGATGGGCTTTGCCCATTTAACTTAAAAGGCCTAATTTAGGCCCCTAAAGGCCCAATTAAATTTCTCTCTATTCCAGCCATCAAATTACTCCAAAAATAATTCCATCACTCTTATCACATCAAAAAAAGCTAGCACGCAAATTTTCGGCTCAATCGGAGTTCGTTATCGGTCCGATTCAAACTTATCGGTCCGATTCAACAACTGCCGGTGTCACCGAAAAATTCCATTCTCATTACTAAAATATTCTACACAAAATTCATGTAGGCATGCAAAATATGGCAATATTCAGAGTTCGTTTACTATTTTTAATCGTTTACGCAAAATCAAGTCACCTTTCCTACCAGGGAAATTAACTCGCTAACTTTTTAGTATTTTTGACATTTAGAGGTCCATTTGACCTCAATTTCACTTCAAATTTTAACTCCGGACTCAGCATGATCAATATTTTCCGATGGTCCAATAAAATATTTTTGATTTTTGGGTACCCTTTAGGGCCCGAAAAACACTATTCACCATCGGAAAGTACTGTTCACGGCTGATCCGGTGTTGAGGCCATTACAGTTATCATCATTAATTAAGTTCATAGGCACCCATAACATTGACCCCTAATTGTTAATAGGATACCTATATATTACTTTGCTAACCCCTACATCCAGAGCTAAATCTAATTTAACTAATATCTTATGAACAATTTTCGAAAAGTCGGTTTGCTTCTGACCTTTAATCTTCTCGATTTTGCTGATGGACTTGAATTATTATAATGGTAACCTGCTATGTCCCATATTGATTGTCCTCCAGTATGTATTATAAATGTTGATGAAATTGACATTTTCTAGTTCCTACATTAAATTCACATATTTACAAATTTATGCATGAATTTACTATTTTCATAATAAAATTTATCCATTAATTATTTATTCATTCATAAATTTATTCATTTTATACGGCTAAAACTTTAAATTTTTGTTCGTCAACCAAATTAAAATTACAAAATTATTTTTAGCTAATATCCATAAATCTTGCAATTTTATCACTCTCAGGTTAAATTTTAAAGGGTTAAATACGTATTGTATGCAAACTATATATATGTACTATTTATATATTTTTCATAAATTTTTTTACTTCTTATATAATTAATTTACACAACAATTTACTTTCATATATTTCTAAATATCAAAGCATCACAAAAATACAAGAAAAAAATAATATAACTAAATTTAAACAAATAATTGCTCTTCAAATTTTGACCATTATAATTTGTACATATAAATAGTAAACTAACATGAAAAAATTAATTATCTTAAATTCAATAAACCTTCTTTTTCAAAATAAATATAATTAATTAATAATAAATTAACTTTAAAAATAATAGTGGAAATATATATTCCCCTCAACAGCACCTACAATTTAACAACAACAATAAAATTATTAATAAATTTAAACATATTTTAAAACCTTATTAATAACATTAATTTAAAAAATATTATATTTATAAGATATTACCTTCTATTTAATCTTCAATAATGCAACATATTATGCTGCAAATGCAAAATGGAAAGCATTGAAGAAAAATTAACAACAAAATTTAAGTGAAGGAACGAAGAGCAAATAACAAATGAAACTAAAATGAAATATAGAAAGTAAGTAAGAAAAAGGCAAGGGAAAATAGAATGAAGGAGTGGAAAAGAAACTGATATTTAAGGCAGACATAAAAAAAAAAATCAGGCCTTCCTATCACAAAAATTACTGTATGCTTTGCAGCGCACGGTAATTTTTATGAGCTGCAGTCTTATCATTTAAAAAAAATTAATTATACAGAAAATGGTAAGTTTGCCGTTTTCTGACCATAGATTCTGCTGATAGATTTTCTCATCTACCGCCTTGACCATCGCAAAACGATGACGTTTATCACCATTTTGAAATCCATGCCAGATGCTCCTCCCCTTATGCCAAACAGTGTCATATGGGAACAGTGGAGAACAACAGGTCCAAGTGCCATTTTCAATACAAAAAAGACAGCAAATGCGTGGGAACCACCTTATCAGAAAATTGCATTGTTAGATGTCATTTTTCAGCATCCTAATTTTCTAAATAATTTTACTGCTATCCCATTTTACTAATTTTTTTTTTAATTTTCACACCAAAATAAAATAATTACAAAAAACACTTTGCATCAGCCGCACCTTTTAAAGGTACCTACAAGTTAAACCAAAATCAAAACAATTTAATTTTGGAAATTTTTTGTCTCACCATGCAATTTTATTCCGAATTTCTTTTGATAATTAATCACTCTGATTCATAATACGAATACCAATGTTTTCCCTATATTTTGTTGATTTCTCTTAAATTAAGTGGTGTAAATTAACTATGAAAAAAATCGAGAATTGTTTTGCCCATTTAGAGAGCCATGCAACAATTAATTGGATTAAAATAAAATACAAAGGAAAAAAGGGGGTTTTTACAAAAATATACAGAAAAAAATAAAAATAACAAAAAATACCACACTCCTATAATTTTTTCATCAATACAATTTTTAAAATTTTTAATATCAAAAATACAACTTTTATTTTTATAAACTACAACTTCTTACCTCTCTTATTAAAACCCCCAGTTTCCTCTTTACGTTTCACCGTTGACGCTTACCAGTTCTCTCCCTCTTTAGTAAGTTTCTACTTCTCTTTGGTGAGTGTTTTCTTACCCTAGATCTTCAACTCCATTGACTTATACTGCAGTTATTGTTCCTTTAACTTAGCAGTGTTTTGAGATTTCTGCTTAAGAGTATACTTTCTTCCTTTCTTTGATTTTTCAGGTACGCCTCTTGGTTCCCTATTACTTGATTTGGATTTTCTTTTTCTCTTTTTGGGTTTTCTGGTAAAGGAAATATGCAGCAAATTTCAAGCAACTGTTTTCTTTTATTGTCTAGTAAAGGAAATAATTTTCTTTTTCTCTTTTTGTTTTCTTTTATTGTTTGCAGCAACTGTAATGATTCTTAACTGATGTTAATCAATGATTGTTTTCTTTCGTGAAGCTCTCATGGTCTAAAAAATGGACCGAAAGTGGTTCAATATCAAAAGTAAAAATGAGGACTTTCAAGCAGACGATGTTTATGGAGGTTGGCATTTTCTTTTGTGGGATTTTACCAAATAAAAATAGATAAATATTATTCTTTCTTTTTTTTTACAGTGAAATTTCTGAACCTCTGGTTGGTTGCTAAGAAAATTGAGGAGAGAATTTTGAATTTGATGCTTAACGATCTTATCATTCTCAAGCGTCAACTCTTTTATTCCCCTTTTTGCCAAAATGGCAGAACTAGCCTAATTTAATTGCAGCCATCCAATCAATGAAAGATACAAAATTTTTCAACAATTTCTTATCAATTTATTCCTCCCCTCTTAGGAAATTTAGTAATGTCATCTCTTTTTTGTTTTGATACTAATAGAGTTTCTCTAATTATTACTATTATTGTATGTTTTCAAACTTTAGAACTGATGGTTAGCATTGAATCTCTTTTTCTTAGGGGGTGAAGTGGAATATAGGACTAGTTTCTCTGAGAGGTAGCCATGCATCATCAAGAAAATCAAAACAGGTAGGGCATCAATAAAATTTGCAAACATATTTTTGGGGAATCTTAAGTTTGAATTTCCTTCAAGTTTCATGTCTCTAATAATTCCCTTAACTTTGATCAAGAGAAATTTAGCAGGAATCCAGAGCAAGTCCGGCGAAGGAGAATGAATTTTGACCATCCTCGAATCATAGATGTGCAAAATCATAGGTAAAACATTAATTTATTTTTCTTACATGTTTTGATCTCGTTTTTGTTTATGTAATTGGCTTAAGGAAGCAACTTTGTTACGAGTTCATATACAAAATTGAATGACACGTTATATGCTATTACTTATGATTAGAAATTCCAGGGAACGTTTATAACTAATTCAATGGAAGCTAACATGCCTTGACATAAATTGCCATCAAGTTTGGGAGTATTTATTCTTTTAACTCTTTGGTTCTTTAATACAATAGATATCATACAAAGCAAAAGGGTTATATTAACAATTCAAACAGCAAAATGAAAGATCACACTATTAAAATCATATAATCCTTCGTTGTCTTTAAATATACATACTGTATACACAGTGTATACTTGGTGTATGCACAGTGTGTACATACAGCATGAACATACTGTGTACTAGTTGTACACAGTTATACACACGGTGTATACATCTAGTACACATAATGTGTACATGTTATACACAATGTCTACATCTAGTACGCACCGTATATACCGTATGTACATGTTGTACACAGTGTGTACATCTAATACACATAATATGTACATGCTATACACAGTGTGTATATCATGTACACACCGTGTGTACGTGCTATACACAGCGTGTACATCTAGTACACAGCGTGTTTACATCTAGTACACAGCGTGTACATCTAGTACACATTGTGTGCATCAATTCCTATACATTTATTATTTAGAGTTCATGTAATATTTTAAAAAATAAAGATTAAATGATAGAAATGAAATTGATCTGATTTTGCTTCGTAATACTTGAGTGGGTTTTATTAAGGTAATAAAATAAAATAACAATTTTGTTCATACATGTAAGCTTTTGTGGATGTCAAGTTCTTCCATGAACACTAAGAACATTGTTTTCAGCTGTGATGCAGACAAATGAATTTGATTATTTGAAGTTAATGAAGCTTATGGAAGCACTGCTTTAATAATTTAAAAAACATCAAGGTATTTTAGTTGATTGGAAATTTGAATTATGGAAGTACAAATAGAAATCGGAGGTACTGGAGGCATTGGCTATGAGAGAAGGTATTGAGTTGGCAATACAAAAGTGGTGGCACAATGCTCATTTTATAATGATATAAAAGACATTATAGATGCAAACCATAATTTTGATAGTGTTCTAGTTGTAATTTCAGGACTTGTTCAAGATTTATCCAATCTATGTAAATATAATTTTATGTATACCTTTAGAACAAGAAATGTTGCTGCTCATAATTTGGCTAAAAAATCATTGCATATTGTGTGTTGTGTACTTAAAAAATGGTTTTTTAAATTCTGTTAGTTTTAAGTTTAATGAAACTAAATTATTTTAGAAATGAATTTAAAATTTAGACAAGAGAAAAATGATATCTTATCTCTTTTATTATCTTGATGGTCATTTCAATGGCATTAGTTTGTGAAGAGAGATAATAATATTAACAACAACAACACACTTTGTGTAAATTTTTTTTTGTTTTAACCTTTCAATCCTTGACTGGTTGTGATTTTTAGATCAGATTTATAGTTTTTCATACATCATACCATCAATGCATTAATCCATAGTTTTGAAACATTAAATTTTGTTAACAATAAAAGATCACAACAACTGAAATGTTTTATTTGCAGTTATAATTTACTTACACCAAAAACATTAAAACAAAAATTCATAAAACTCAAATTATACTTTCAACTACCAAAAAATAACAACTTTAGATCGAAGAAGTAAATGGCACAAAAATTGTTTGCTTTGCAACTAAATTCTAAACAGAAATAAACTTGAAGATATATGAATTTCATTTGCCTTCTCTTCCCAATTCTTCTCCTGCCAAAGATTCTTGGACAAATCTACTATTCCTTGCAGTATAAACTTTCTCTAACCTTAATTTCCTCTTTCTTTTATGCAATAAATATTTCTTTATTTTGATTTATAATCAACAAAAATTCTACTTTTGGAGGATTCATGGGCAATTTGCAGAATATTCAAGAAAACTAATTCCATAGAACAAAAAGCTCTTTCTCAATCCTAGATTTCTCCATTATTGCCTAAACCTACTCCTCCTCCGTCTTCTTTACCTGCAAAATCCACTCACTTATCTTCTCTAACAACAGAAAACCACTTACACTAATAACTATACAAATGAGTTACAATAATTTCCTAATTTTTCCTCTTTAGTTTTCTCCTCCTACAAGCTCTTAAATCAATTATTAATGTCCACCAAACAAAAAATATCAACCTCGATCATTTTTTCAACGGAGATTTTTTTTTCTTGCCTTTTAAAACATTATCTCTTTCAAAAATACAAGTTAATTAGAAATTGAAATTGGATATTCAGATCTCTGTACCAGACAACAATTAATCGATCAAACCAATTGTCAGATTTCTGCTACAAATTGGACCAAAATCGAGTTGAAGACAAACTCGATTAACATCTCCACTACCCTACACCAATCAACAAATCAAATTTCAATTACAATGCCGACAATAAAGAGATAATAGGAGCTCATTGGAGAAATAAAAATATGCTGGTGATTCGAAAATCGTGAGAAATATGAGGAAATTGTTGAACAGGCTATAGAAGGCTAGTAAGAGAGAGAGAGGGAGGCGAATTTTAGTTTATAAAATAAAGTTGTGTTTTTGAAAATAAAAATTTAAAAAGTGGTATTTGTGAAGGAAAAAAAAAAATTGTATTTTTTGAAAAAAGAAAAAAAACTTGATAATTGGGGTAATTTCCTCAAAAAAAAAACCCTACAAGATTTGGTTTAATGGACATGGACTCGCTTGTTTGCTGGGAGTTTAATTGTGATAAAGAGTCCTATGTGAATGTAATTCTTTTTTCTTTTTATTTTTTATTTTTTTTATAAAGTTGCTTTATAATTTAGATAATATCATGGAAGCAAAGGGATATTATACTCTAAAAAAAATTTACTACCCACTTCATATATATATATATATATATATATAATTAAATGGTTAGCTGAAAAATTATTTAACGATGTCATTTGAAGATAATTTCATAATTCTCCACGAAAATAAGCCAGTAAAGTAAGAAAAGAATAGGTTTGCTTAGGTCACCAAAATTTTGTAGAGGTAGCCCATAATAAAGGGTTGTCTTCATTGCAGGCAACATTTTTGTACGTTTTCTTGTTCTTGTTTTACATTAATAATTTCTTGTAACTGCAAATCAGAAAATTTTAAAAAATATATATATATAATTAAAAAAAAAACTTAAATTGTCAAACTTATACGTAACAAATACTGAAAATTGTAAGATTCCATGATAATTCTTGGCTGCTGATTTTTTTTCTTCTTTGTTAATTAAAAAACCAAAAATAATTGGTAAGATGCAATTCATCAGAAATCCTTTGTTTTCTTGCAATTTTTTTGTGAAAAAATAAAAAAAGAAAAAGTCACGTTATCTTTATCACAAATGGACGAAAAGGTTTGAATTCATCCATTATAAGATTAGTTTGTTCAATGGATTTGATCTCTTGACCATGTTGGTTTTCGGATTTTCCTTTCAGAAATTTTAGACTTATCTGGAAACTATACATTGGATTTCAATAAAAGTAATATTTATGTTTTGATAAATTGTTAATTTTGTCAACTTTTGGATTTCGATGAAAAGTTTTTTTTTTTTTTCCAATATCTTAAGCTTGTTAACTCACTATATAGTGTATGTTTCCACACTTTCCACTTTATATAATCGAGAGAAAAACATCTAAATTTTAGGTAGAATTCGTAAGTTATCTAAAACTCACTAACTCCTCAAAAGAGTAAAAACGCATTAGTAAATTATTTTTTTTTTCTAAAAATACATATTTTATTTTAAACCTCTAAAAGTCACACTGTTTTTCAGAAAAAAAAAAGTTCAATAATGAAAACCTTAGTTAAAGGAAGTTTAATAATGTTGAAAATGAAGATGTGTAGGATAATGATGCTCTTAACAGTTTGGCTAATGAATAGATATTAAATTTTGAAAGTAATGATAATGAGTTTGAATAAAGATTATGGTAATAAATTTAAATTTTCTTATAATTTACAATTTAATTTAGAATATTTATACATACTCTATAAAATTTATATAGAAATGGTAGAAAATTTATTTTTACGGGTTTTTTTTTTTAATATTAATGTTTGTAGCATCATTCCATTTAACTTTGTGCACATATACCTATTGTAAAGAAGCGGAAATCTGATAAAACAAGGTTCAAGCTAGAAGTCAGAGCCATCAGTTTTTCATTTATATTTTTAGTTATTTTCTACGTCCATCCAAACAATTGTCTCGTCATGTAAAAAGAAATCGAAAGCATTTAATGTTTGTTACACTTAATTGAATATTCTCGGCTGGAAAAATAACTGAAATCATCAAAAACAAGTTACTCAAATATCAATCCACTGTGCGAGAACATCGTTACCATTTTGCTTATTTTCTAATTCAAATTCAAAATCTCCTCAAATTAGGCAGTTGGTACTGATGCAAAATTGGTAACGGACTATATCCTATACTTTTATGGACAAAAATATACATAATGAAATAAATAAATAAAAATAAACAGACCTCTAAACACTGATTAATTAGTATATATCACTTCACTAGTATTCTCTAATTAATGACTCTTCAGCTAAGAATCAATTAAATTATTTTAAGTGCATGAATAATTCATAATTAGCGTGCATAATTAATTGTGAAAGTAACAAAAGCTTAAATACAACTAATTACAGTCATTAATTATATAAAGCATAGTGTATCAACAGTTGATTAACAGCCACATACATATAAGTGCACAACATTTTGTGTAGTATATATATAATGTGAAATTAACAAAATGAGAGACAGCCTAAACTCCAAATAGCACTGCCCCCCAACTAAATAACCCTAAAAAAAAAAAAAATGATACAATAATATTTATGTGCCCCAAAGCCAACTCCTAATTAATAGTTTTGGCAGTTGTGATCTGCAAACTTAAGATTACTTTTGACTGAACAACAAGAGGTTGGCGATCGCATTGTGCAGAGAATCTAGGGTTTTTTATACCAACTTCCCATCTAGGAAATCCCCACCGTACACTTGTCCATCCATTTTCATGCATGCAGGAGAGAGAATTTGTGCTTTTCTTCTACTTTACTGTCCAAGTTTGATTTTGATTTATAATGGTTGCTGCCATTGATGAAGAAGAAGAAGAAGTACTGTTATTAACAGCTGCCGGTGAGCTTGCATGTGTGTTCTTTTGCGATTTTCCAGCTTTCTTGTTCTCTGATTTTGATCCTGGTTGCCTTACTTTTACTCCTCTTATCAACTGTTTTATGAATTTTCAATTAAATAAAATTAATTAAGCTGATAATTAAGAAAAGAAAATTAGTCATAAAAGAAAATTAAATGCATACGTATTTGCCACACTTCACATCTGAATATATCACTATGAAATCTCCTTCCTGGAGTCCATTTGTCCTTACAAAATCCCCTGAAATTAAAGAATATTTATTTAAAATATGGGAAAACATTTTCATGCAATAATAAGTAATTAAGAGTTAAATTGAAATTCCTAATCAAATATTAACCTGTGTTTTCTAGTAGATACATCCTGCTTTTATTGTTGGGCCAGAATCTGAAACTCCAAAAGGAGAAAAAGCAAAGGAAAAAAAAAAAAGGAAAACAGCGATTTAGCTTGCAAGTTAGAAGAAATTAAGATAATAATAAAAAAAATTAAGATAATCATTTAAAAAAATATATTAAGATGATCATAAAAAAAAATGCCATCTCTTCATCTTAATTCTATATATCAAATAACAATAAAAATAAAAATAATTAAAGTTTTTAAAATCAAAAATACCTATAACGCATGTTCCAAACGCGAGAAGTCCCTATATCTTCCATTGCAATAGAAATGCCATCTCTTGCCTCTAATTCTGGAAGATGAGTTTCTGCTTCTTTCTGACATTAAAAAAAGAATATATATATATATATATATATATATATATATATATATATATATATATATATATATCAAATTCATTGAAATTTTTCATTAAAAATAAAAAAATAATCAAGAAACAAAAATAAAAGAGTACCTTTGGCAACACAATCCTTCCTAGGTTTCCCACATCGCTCTGCTTCAACACTTTCTGAAGAAGAAACCTCAGATTTTTCTCAGGTTTCCAATTCTGGATTATACAGAAGCATTCATGTAAGATCAAAACAACGAATTCATTAATCATAAATCCATAAATACCAAATCCCAAAAACAGACAATCCTTAAAATCAACCCACCTGTCGTCTATCTGATGCCGCTTGCCTGGACTGCTGATTCTGCAGCGGCCGGTCAATGGATTGCACCGGCGTTGCATCCAGGGGTAAATCCGCCGGCGACGTCGAAGCAGCAGGAAGTAAAGTCCCTGCAGGCCAATAAACCCAATTACCAGGGTTAGCATGGGGCATGGGTGCACCATTATTATCATTTCCAAGCCTTGTATGTTGGTCTGAACTTTGATTTGGGTGCTGATTTTGTTGGTTATTATAGTGATTTTGATTCCTGTGATGCGACATAAACCTTCTCTGTCTAGCCATTCTCTTCTTCCTTGCCTCTTTAGTAGCAGACGAACCTAATCTCACCAACCTGTCACCAACTTGCCCTTGTAGAAACTGACATGGATATTGATTCCCGTACCCAGCATAAACACCCGGGTGGCCCTGAACAGGTTGGAAATTATTGTCCGGAAATGAGGCATAATGTGAAGCCAAACCAAATTGTGATGAAGGCCATGACTGGGCTGACTCCAGCATGTGATAATCAGGAGGTGGTGGATATGAATTGGCTGCCATATTTGGAGCTCCATTACTAAACGGATCACCCATATAACCCACCATCTGTGAATAACCCGGCATGACTGTACCTGGATCCACATAAGGTGGCGGTGCAATCCAAGGTGAAGGGGTGAAACAGGGAGTTGATCGATCAGGTGAGATACGGTTTTGCAAAATAGGGTTAGGGTTTTGGCATTGTATATTATTGGAAGATGATTCTTTGATTCTTCTTTTTTGAAGATGATTTATTTGAACCCATTCAAGAATGAGCTTCAACAATTGCTTCATAGCTTCTTTACCACCACCTAACCGGCTAGCTGCGCATTCAATGGTGGCTTTCTTGATTTTCACTCTCCTTAAATCCTCAGCCGACACGGTCTCCTTGTTGCTCTTCAACCACTCCAAGAATACCATGGCCAGATCATCCGATGAGGAGTTCACTTGCTGTTGGGTTTCTCCATCAGTTCTTGTTTCAATCATCATTTGATCATGTTCGTTTGTTTGCTGTGGGGGTTGCTCTAGTTGCAGATTCTGATCTTGCTCAAACTCTTCCAGAAAATTCTCATCAGGATTGAAAATTGATGAAGGATCAAAGAAATCATTGCTTTCTATTAGATCCATGTAACCAAAACTCTCCATCACATCCATGCAACCAAGATCAGATGCCTGAATGATTTCCATAGAGGCGATGGAAGCTGCCGGGGTTGGTTCCACCTGATCATACTGATTGTTTTTCTCTACATCTTCTGCATCCGACTTCAAAACCGCCCAAGAAGCGGCAGAGGACGAAGAAGAAGCTGAAGAAGATGATGATGAAGCCTTGACAGGAGCCGGAGTTGTAGAAGAAGATGATGATGATGATGACGACATGCAAGGAAAATCTGGAAGAGGAGGAAAATCGCCATAAAAGATTGAAGAATCATTCACATCTAATAGATCTTCTTGTTCTCTTCCTAACCAGATTTCTCTCTCTTCGCCGCCACCCGCCGGATCTTCCTCCATAGTATCGAAAAAAGCTGTGGGGATTGTTTCATTTTTGACAGGATCATCAAATTCTTGTGCATGCAATTGCACACTCTTCATTTCTTACTCCTTTTCAAGGAAAAAAAAACAAAAATAGAGAAAAAAAAATTGCAAGTTGAGGGAATCTTTGAGTTCTGCTATTTGCAGATAGATTTAGAGAGAGAAACAAATGAAAGGCAAAAGAAAGATAGGGTTTCTTTGTACGGATAAGTGCAAGTGAAAAGATTGTGTTGGATTAAGGAAGCAGAAGAGAGAAAAGGGCCCGCTTTGTATACCCTTAACAATTACGCAACATAAACTATCTAGTTCTTTTTTATAACATAAACAAATACCCACTTGTTCAAGAAAGCGACTTCTCTTCCCTTAATTTTTGTATAATTAACATACAAACAATACTATCCAATACAAATCCATCACAATTGATTTGCTTAATTTATCAACAAAAACAAAGAAACCAAAGAAGAACAAGAAGATGATCAGAGTGAAGCAGATTGAAATTGAAGTGAAAATCCGGGAAGGCACAGTGTAGTATAGTACCTAAGAAAGAAGAAGGAGAAGAAGACGAAGCCACATGCTCAAATATAAAAAACTCAAAACCCCCATGTGTGTTCTGGTCTGTTCCATGATTTTTTTTTTTAAAAGGAAAAAGAATTAAGCTTTTAATTGGATAATAAGTTCAAAATAGTAATTTGGGAGTTTATGGAGAGTTCAAATAAGAAAGAGTGGAAAGTGTAAAGGGGTAGTTTCTGAGAGAGAGAGTGAGAAAAAACAAAAGGTATCGTGCCGCTAGTTTCTCACCCTCAACCCGGATTTTGTACCATTCCACCATACGTTCCTTCCTCAATGGTGGATCCAAGCGGTGGCTCACCCTTTTAGCTCATCAACTTTAATTAAAGTAGAGTTTTTGTAGGTTTTTTTTCTTTAACAAATGAATTGCGACTGTAAAATTCATGAAATTCATTTGTAAATGAATTTTTATGCTTAGAATAAAATAATTAATGTATAGAATTAAGAATGAATTTCTTAATTTTATATTTGGAATAAATAAATTAAAGAATTTATTTTTAATTTATTTACTTAAATATCTTTAATATCAATTAGTACTTATAAAAAAGTCAACAATATCTATAAAAATTATACCAAATAAAGCACTAACTATTCCAATTCATTATTAATTAAACAATAAATCAATCAATATGAACAAATTTATTAAATTAGGGTTTTTTAATTTTATACAAAAAATTTAATTTACAAAATATAAAAGAAAAATACTGATTGGATAAATTTGATTGAAAAATTGAGAAACAAAAGCGTAAAAATCGTTCAAAATATAGATTTAATTGAGAAATTAAGGAAGAATGGTAAAAGACACGTTAAAAAATAGACTATATATATATAAGGGTATTATAGTCTTTTAATACTTGATTACTTAAAAATAAGAAATTCATTTGCAAATTTTATTTATTTTGATGGAATTTGGTGAGGGTATAATGAATTTCATGAAATTTAATTCATGAAATTCAATTCATTTTTTTTCATTCCAAGCATAAATATTTGAAATTATAAATGAATTCTATAAAATTTTATAAAATTCATTTATTCCAAGCAAGACTTAGTGTTTGTACAGTTAACTTTCAATTTCAATTTTGTCCATTTTCATTTATTTTTAAAGATGAAGAATTATGAGTGAGAGTATGTTCAGAAATATTAAATTAATTGATCAGTCAACTTTGTTCCAAAATTTTTTAATTTGCTTTTCAAGTATGGATTAATGCCACCATCTCATCTCTATCTGTATTTCGTATTTTTATACCATCTGATTCGTACATCTTCGGTTCTCTTCATGTTTTTGTTTCTCGATTCCCAATTATTTATGTTGATTTCGATGCATACAAGACACCCCAAGATGTATTGCAGTAATGCACGAAGATGAGAGTTTCTATTACTGGAAGGATGGACTGTAATTTACCAATAAACACTAGAATACAAAATAAAAAGAGTATTAAATTATTTTCTCCAAAACTATTACCATTTTCTATATAAAAAAAATTAAGCACACATGTAGCATATAAAAAGTACAAAAAAAATACATAAAAAAATTAAGCACACTTGGCACATGAAAAGTAAAAATGAATAATATGATATTATTAAAAGAAAAAAAGAAATCCAAATCCTTATTACGTTTTCTATATATCCATAATGTTTATTTTAAAATAAAAATATCTTTAATGTACTCCCTTTATTTTTTTATTTGTCACTTTTGATTAAAATTCAAATTTTATTTATCAGTCATTTTTAGATTTTCAATGTAATTTAATTTACTTTTTCAATTTATTTTTCTTTCCCAATAAAATCAGAACCAACCAGATTTGATAATTTAGTCTTAATCACATAATTTAATACTAAATTTAAATTTATTTATTATTTCTTAATACTAGTGAAAATAATAAAAGTGACTGATAAAAAAAACGGAGAGAGTAATAAATAAACATAAAAATATCCTGTTAATAATTTTTGTTATATTTTTTTTGATAACAAACCAAAGAGCAAATAGCATTAATTCTGGAAATGAATTACATCCTGTAGGACTAGCTCTGAGATACAAGGAGGGGTCTCATTGATCCAGATGACAGTACTAGGGGAATAAGGGCAACACTTAGCTAAAGTATGTGCTACTCTATTCCCATTTCGATGAGTAAATAGCCAACTACAAGAAACAAACTTAGTGCTCAATTGAAGACAAACATTTAAGATACTCCCCAAACCATTTCTAAGAACAACTTTATCCAATAAGCAATCTATAACATATTTATTACCTAATTCCACCGCTAAGTGATGAAGGCCCATTTCTTTGGCAACAGTGAGTCCAAATTGGATCGCTAAAGCTTCAGAGATCGAAGGCTTCCAAGAACCAGCAAGCTAGAACCTGACCACCATGATCTCTAAATACTGCTCCTAAGCCCACTCTCTCATTGCCAAGAATCCCAGCATCTGTATTAATTTTCACCACATCAAATGGGGGAGGGGGGGCACTGCCATCTGCAATCTGTCGGGGACCTGGACTGTGGAGTATCACTTCTCTGCAAAACAATTGATTTGAATTCCTCCATAGAGTTCTTTGTGGCATAATGAATTTGAGTACAGCTGAAGACCCTTCCTTCATGAATTTGTTTGTTCCTAGCCATCCATAACTGGTAGCAATGAAAAGAAAAGAGAAGTATAGTATCTGCATCTATATGGTTTGTCAGATCGAAAAACCACCATTTGAAGGAGGATGCTTGAGAGTTCAAAATATGGGCCAAACCAACCTTTTCCCAAACTATTTTAGCCAAATGACAGTCTCGAAAAAGGTGTAAGACCGATTCTTCACTGCTACACTACAAGCAACAGGGAGAGATGGAAGGAATCCTCTGATGAAGCTTTTCCTTTACTGGAAGAGAATTAAGCGACACCCTCCATAGTAGATTGGCTAGCTTTGGGGTTAGTTTAAGGTTCTATAACTATTTCCAGAATTTAGAAGTCATTCCTTCAGAAAAAGAGCTTCCTCCTTGATCTTCCTTCAGAGAAAAGGCATACCGATATCCACTCTTCACTATGTAATTACCTGTATAATGATAAAACCAAGTGAGTTTGTCGCCATTACTGCCCCGAAAAATTGGGATTGATTTGATTATTTCTACATCAACTGGAAGCAATAGCTTGTTGATAATATCCCATCTCCATGACCCTCTTTGATGATCAATTAAAGATCCTACTAACAGATTCTTATATTGTTCGTTGCAAGGTGTTTGGTCTTGGAGCTTTTAGCGAGTTCATCATTTTAACTGCTTTAAAAATTTCTTCTGCTATATAAGGGCTATCCAATAATTCATTCATCTCCTCCGATACCTTTGGAGAAATAAAGCTAACATTGTTGTCCTTCCCACTAAGACCATTAGCAGAGAATAGGTTGGAATAGAAGTCAATCACATGCTTCTCAAGATCCTTACCCTCGACAATATTGTTTGCTTTATTTATGAGACTTGGAATCCTGTTTGTGCTCCTCCTCTTTGATGCAGTAGCATGGAAAAATTTAGTGTTTCGATCTCCTTCTTTCAACCATTGGACTCTTGATCTTTGCTTCCACATCATCTCCTCGCGTAAGGCTATCTTTGCTAGTATTTTTTTAATTCTGCCATTTCTCGGATCATGGATGCATCCCCACTAACACTCAAATTTTTTAGTCTATTTAACACTCTCAGCTTTTGTGTTTTCACAGTGCCAAAGACCTCACTACTCCATTGTTGAAATGAATCTGAGCAAATTGACACTTTCTCGTTCCAATCTCTTCCCTGACCCCAAATCGAGCTTATAGTTTGGCTGCATCCCTCATCCCTACACCACATGCTCTCAAACTTGAACCGGTGTAATGGGTTAGTTTCTGCAGTGTTATCCAGAAGTTTAAGGCTGATAGGGAGATGATCAGAACCTGCATTCAGTAGGTGGTGAACTCTAGCATTCTCAATTTTTTTAATCCATTGAACAGTTGCTATACATCTATCTAGTCATTCCTCAATGAAGGCATCTCCCCTTCTACCATTATCCCAAGTGAAAGGATACCCAGAAAAACCCAGATCAATCAAACCACATTCTTTCAAAACCTCTTGAAAAGACGTAATAGCTGAGATTTGTCTAGGGGTACCTCCAACCTTCTCTGAGTGCAGTAAAATTTCATTAAAGTCCCCTATGATCATCCAGGTTGTTCTAGAGGGTCGATTAAGTTGTCTTATTAAGTTTCAGGAATTGTGGCGGAGGTTTCTTTTCGGCCATCCGTAAAAACATGTCATATGCCACCAGGAATCATTTACCTATCTTACCTTAAAATCCATATGATGGGCAGAGTAAGAAAGTAACATCAGTTGGACATGTTCTTGCCACCAACATGCTAATCCTCCCCCACCATTAGTACCCCGAACATTGATTCCATTTTTGAATCCCAATGTTATGCGAATAAAATTCAACCTATCCTCCGATACCCTTGTCTCCATAAGAAAGAGGATAGAGGGAGTTTGCGACTTTACCAATCGTCGAAGATTAGCAACTACTGTGGGACTCCCCAGCCCACGACAATTATAGCTTAGTACATTCATGGCGATAGGCAATTGGGGGTGATGTCCCCAGTCGTCTCTCGATGTAATTCTCCTTGTGAGATGCTAGCAGTAGTCTACAGTCTTTTTGGATTCAAAATAGAGTTCGCAACAGTACCGTCATCCATTGTTGTGTCTTTATTTTCCTCTCTTTTGTTCTTTTTAACACCGCAATCTTTGTTTTCCCCAACAGCTTCACTCTTTTCCCTTGCTAATTGTTTTCACAGCCCCTTCTTCCTATACTTGTTATCTAGATTCTCACTACCCCCCTGCATTTCGATAGTTTCAATTGGGCTTACATTTCTCATTGGTCCCCCCTTGTTACCCATTGCAGTCATTATAAAGTCCCCATCTAGTTCTATATTCTCATGCAGACCATCATCATGCTCATCATTTTTGGTCTTACTACCCTCCCTAGAAGGTTTGTTTAAATTTAGCAAATCAATTTCATTATCAGATGGAGTGAGATCTGGTACCTTAATGGAAGCGCACCCACTGATTTCTAGCGAAGATTTTGTTCTGTTGGTTGTTAGAAAAGCTTATTGAATCTCAGCATATGTAGAGTCTGATCCTTCGATGTTGGGTGTTATGGGAAAGTTATGTTCACCTGCATGTTTGTTTAGCTCTTCAAAGGTACACTTTAAGGATCTGGCACAGGATGGCAGATTTCCATAACTGGTCCTTTACCTCCTATTTTGTTAATCGGGCTCAAAGCATTAAGCTGAGCTAGGAGCTTGTCTTCCTTTTTTTTTCCACCTGATTTCTCAGCCGAAAACCTCTTCTTAGGGAAGCTCTAAGCCATTTTCCGTATTCCAATTTGTTGACTTCTGTAGAGCAATCCTGCACTCTGTGTCCTATAAACCCACAGTTATAACAAAAAATTGGAAGCCTTTCATATTTCAGCTCTGCCCAAATCACTCTGTCTCCCACTTTCAGCAACACCCCCCCGTCTCAGTTTCATGGTTACCGATATAGTCACTCTAAATCTGATATATGGTTCCCAGCCCCAGCTCTCCCCTTCATCAAAGTCTACAAACTCTCCTATTATATTTGCCATGGTCGTTGCAGTCTCCTTCATACACCAAAGGAAGGCTATCTTATATGCTCTTACCTAGAAGGTAGCTTTCTCCAGAGATGGGACAGTTTCAAATTCCTCCTCATTCATCGCCCCCAGCAAGAGAAGTTGATCATCGAAACACCATGGGCCTTGATCTAGTACCCTCTGTCGATCTGCTTCGTGAAAAAACTGAAAAATAAATGAGTTGTTACCTAGATCTCTCAAGCTGAAGCCCCTTTGTAATCTCCAACTATTCAGTATAGTTGTACGGAAAGCATTCACATTGATTAGCTTTATATTCATCAATCTGCCGATGAGACATAGGGAGATCCGTAACCTCTATTTTTTGTTCTTTCGCTCATCGACCAGCACATTTCCTACTTGATTCTCCTCTGCAATTAAGTGCAACGAATTGAGTAACGATTCCAAATCCTCTTTTGCCGTCATAATACCCAGTACCCAATCACCAAAAGCCAACCTTAGCGAGGCTAAGGAAGAGAACCCTAAGCTCCTAAAGGAGATCTTAGAGAGAGAAGGACCTCTACAGCAGAGAGGAGATTGATTCCAATTTTTTTTAACATCTATAGCATGTTATTAATATGATAGTGAAATGATAATAACACCTAGCAAAATATATTAATTTTTAAATATTTTTTAATTTTTACTATTCACTGTTTATTTATTGATTGGCCATAATATGGCACTGACATAATATATTTTACCATATATCGACATCACCTCAATACCATTTTATTATTATTTTAATGCCGTTAATTCAAAATTGATGAAATTTACTTATAATATATTTTTGTCCAATTTTCATTACTTTAGAAATATTTTTATTTCAAAATAAATGATAAAAGTATTTTAGTAACTTTAAAGACATAAGCAACACGCCTTTTCCACTATTAAAAAAGAAAAATTCACATCACTCTATTATAAGAATGTAAAATAACTAAAAAAGAGCATCCAATAATCCGAATTCGGTTTTTCAAATCCGAATCATTATCATATGTATTTGAGTTGCATTCAGATATCAAAATGCAGATAGAGATCATTTGGAAATGTAATTTAAAATTTAAAATGGATGCGACATTGTTTAGTTTCAATATAGAAGTTGAATATTTTTTTACAAGTATATATCTTAAACGTTATCTTTCTTTGTCTAGGAATATTCAACATTAAATTTAGGCAAAGACGCATTATTAAACTTCTTAATTTTTAAATTTTTTGCTATTAGACATTTTTATATTTTTATTTCAATAAAAACATACAATTAAAAAAATTATACTCTATGAATATGAATAGACTGGTCTCAAGAAAAATATTATTTCTTTTTTTTTTTTATTCACAAAAAACAAAATAGTATTTATTTTTATATATTTTAAAATGTCACTTTATCTTATAATTTTAATTAGTCATTTGTGAAGGCTCTTGACTGATTGAGTTTTATTTGCTTAATCTTTAAACTTTATTATCTATGTACTCAATCCATTCATAAATGAATGTCAATCTTTCTATTATGATTTATTAATAATAAATGTATACTTTCTAAAAATGGATTTTAATCAGCGTACTTTTCTATTTATGATAATTTTTACTTTTTGACCATATATCGATACTGTACTAATTAGGGATGCTCATGGGGTGTGGCGGGGGCGGGAAAGGAGTCCCCACTTCCCGCCCCATGCATTTCGGGGATTCTCCGTCCACATCCCCGCCCTCAGAACGGGGAGGAAATCCCCCCCGTCCCTCGTCCCGCGGGGATCCCCATCCCCCGAATTATTTTTTTATTTTAAAATATAATATTTTATAAATAATTAAAATTAAAATATAATATTTAATAAATAAAAAATTTAAAATTAATAATAATTTAAATTAATATAAATTTTAACCATTCATAAAATTTGAAATTAAATATAATTTAAAACTTAATAATTATAAAATTAAGTTATATTTTAATTTTAATTATTTATAAAATATTATATTTTAAAATTAAAAATATATATTTTTTCGGGGCGGGGATCCCTGAGGGGCGGATACCCTGTTCCCCGTCCCCGATTTTAGGACAGGGATTTTTTCTCCCCTGTCCCCATCCCCGCAGGGGAGAAATTCGGGGATTCGGGGCGGGTCCCCGCCCCGGTGATCATCCCTAGTACTAATGACAATCAAAAGTGGAAGGCCTCATTAATTGGAAATGACATAAGATTTTCTTTAAAAATAAGGTATATTTAAATATGATATTCCAAATATGTCCTTTATACAATAAATATTAGTTCAATTCTTAAACACAAGTAATTATTAATTATCTCTTTTTAATAAAATCAATTAGTAAAAACATAAGGTATAAATGGGTTTCTTAATTTTTGTACAAAGAGAAAAGTAGACACTTATTTGTAAACGGATAGGGTATTTGATTAGATTCTCAAATTTTCATGTACAATATTTCATGAATCCTATTATGTTTTCAAATTTTCTTCTTATGAACAAATATAACAACACATGTACTTTGTACATATAATATTCATATTCGAGGTTTTCTTTTTTTTTTTTTTGAAAAAACAAATTTGCACCTTCATAGATAGAAATCATATACAAAAAGGGATTGAATCCCAAACAATGAAATCAACAAAACAAAAAGATGATTTTGTAAACTTACGAGCTTCAAAATTAGTTGATTTCTTAATCCATTAAACAACCATGTCATCAAGAATATTAGGAATAAGTTTGGAATCCACAATAATAGACCTCAATTCAAAACGATCTTTTGCTAATTAAGAATACAAAGTAATAATTACTTCTTGAGAATTAGTAAAAACCAAACCCCTACCTTGAAGATGCAACTATGCCATTCCAAGAAATGGTGTAATGCAACAAGTTCTATGATTCTTCGAAAACAATAGGGTAGGTTGATAGCTTGATATACCTGTTAAAATATACCTATCCTTATTTCGACAATGCTCCAAAACCACACATCTGCAAGTCATGGAAAATTGAAATGTCTACCTAAGCAATCTAGTAAACTCCTTTGAAGCAATAATAGATTGCATATAATTGGAAGATGAATTCACAATAGTGTATGAGCACTAGGAGCTTTTAGCCATTCTTCATTCAGCAAACGAAGAAAACATGTTCAATAATATGGTGGCTCGATTTGTTTTGATTCTCCCACACAACCTAGTTTCGATTCTGTCACAGCTCCCATCAAAGAGTACAAGTTTTATCCAATTCTCCCTTCCCTACTTAATCTCTAATAGAGGAAATAATAAAAGCCATTTCAAGTTCATAACCCCTTGGGTCTAGTTGCAATGTATGCCACACTTAAGCTACCATAGAACAAAAAAAACATACATTACATCCTAAATCCACCTATAAACACTAGAATAAGAATCAAATATGTATGCCTCCAGCGTAGTTCATTTTAATCGACATAACATTTCTCAACAATCTCTATAGAAAATTCTTAACCTCATATAACAAGTCCAAAAATCACAATAATTTATAGATAAGAGTTTTATAACCAAGATATCAAATAGAAATTGATACTCTGAATTATAATGAAATATACGATCAAGCAACATGAGAAATGATCGGGTCTGGCCCATTTATCGAAAGAAGTTTTGATGAGATTCCTATCTACCAAAATTTTTACTTCTGGTTCTTTACCATGAATTATTTACCTTGGTTAACATCATTTGTAGTTTTACCAATATCCGTGGGTTTATTAATTTTTATTTTCTCCTATAGAGAAAATAAGGTAATCATGTGGTATACTTTATATATATGTATATTCGAAATAACCTTGTATAACAAGTCCAAAAACCACAATAATTTTTAGACAAGAGTCTTATAACCAAGTTTTCTTTATCAACACTTTAGAGGTGTGAAATAACCACTATGGACAATATCAAGCCCACTTTTTTGTTATAATGCCATAAGTGGACATCTTCACAATCCCTCGAGCTAAAGGGAATAGAAAGGCTGTGAAAAGCATCTTTAATTGAAAATAACTCAATCAACCAACTTATCCATATTCCATTAATTGGAGGTGTTGCTCCAATAATGAGTCACACACTTTCATTGAATAATTAGTACTATGAACTACTTCATAGGCCATACTGAAATCCCTATCTTTTGAAATCCAAAAATCACTTCGAATTAAGATATTAACCCATTCCTAACTTTTCATCTAGTGCCTTAATGAAAAAACTTCGGAAAACAAAACTCTCTGTCACGTAAAGCTTGGGTTTGAACCCATAAAAGCTAAAGAAAAATTTCCATTCAGTTAATTTTTAGCTTTGAAAAATTCTAGTATAGCATTGCTGGATTCAGATAGTAACTGCCACCCTTATTTATCCAACATTGATAAATTTAAACAATGAAAATCACATTATTCTATTCCACCATGAGCCTTTTAGCATGCATTTTGTCTCGTGAAAAGCCAATTCATATTCAGATAGTAATCGCCACCATTATTTACCCAACGTTGCCAAATTTAGACAATGGAAATCACGGAACCCCATTCCATCATGAACCTTTCTAGCATACATTTTATCCTATGAAAAGCCAGTTCATACTTCTACTTTTATCTTTTTTCACCGCGCCCCCTCCCTCAAAAAAAAAACACCTTATAAGTATGGTATATCTCGAAATAAAAATAATAATTGACAAAATGGTTAGTTGATAAGTATTGATAATATCCTAAAAATTAAAATAAGGCCAAATCGAAGGTCCATCCTTAAAAGGCCCACAAGAGCCTAAACCATCCCAATTGATTGGGAAAAGGAACGAGAAACGAGGCCATCCAATCAAACGCAATCCAACACTGCCGTGATAAGACTGTCTGACACATGCTTCTATAAAATCACCATCACCTCTAAAGATAGGTCATACTTGCTTCAAAGTAGGTCTACTATTTAAACATACTATTCAACCTTTCCAAGCCTCTATAAATAACAGGTTCATTTCATAAACTCACACACACTATTTTTCTAAGTTTTATCCATACTTTCTCTCTCAAAGAGCTTTTCTACAATTGTTAATTTAAGCATTGGAGTGCTAATGTCTGGTATAATCTGGCAAGCACTTTTTTGCAGGCTTTACAAGCTACCATCCGATCGAAATCAACTCTAAAAGACACATCGACTCTTTCCTCTTTCCTATTCAGGATTCTCTTTTTCTGTTATGAAAATCTCTTATTTATCATATATGATAATAGTAAAGCAACTTATTATAATTAAACAATAACCTCGTTATATATTTATTAATTATATGAGCCTAATATTTCTATCATTTCATTTATACATAGTTTCAATAAAGAAAAAATCATTTCATTTATACGTTTGTTCGTTTTAAAATTAGAAATATAAATTAAATTTAATGTTTGCAATTGTAATGAGCACATATTACGTTTATTATTAAACTTAATAAAAACAACATTATAAAATGAAATGGAAAAAATGTTAATTATATATATATATATATATATATATATATATATATATATATATATATATATATATATATATATATATATATATATATATATATATATATATATATATATATATTGGCAACCGGAAGTAGATAAATTGAATATTTATTTTAAAATGTAACGTTAAGGAAAAAGAATTCAATATTTAAATTTATTATCTAATGATAAGTAATAATTTTTATATTTAAAAATTTTTGTTTAAATCTCAAAGTTTAGAGTTGAAAATTATATTTTTAACTTTAATCTATAAAAATTGTATTTTAACTATAAAGAATTTAATATTTAAAATTATTTGTGAGCGCAACGTGATCTCGCATAAACTATTATATATTATATAGTTTTCGATATTCACATTTACCGAAAAAAAAGAGATAGAATTTCCGATATTAGTCATTATACCCTAATTATTTAAGTCGAAATTTTGAAAATTTCATGTACCACTAATTCAATAAAAAGATAATACATAAAAAAACTGGTTAAAGTGGCTCAAGAATAAGTAAAATTGTAGTTATAATGTATAAATGCTATTTTTATTGACTTTGTATGCGAAAAAATCATGAAACCAATCTTGTCGAATTTTCGGATGGTAGATACTAGATTCCAATCAATTGGTGCAGCTATTATTTATTAAAAAAGAAAAAGAAAAGAACCGGAAATAGGTTACCGTAGAGAGCACAAAACACAACAACTTTTCTCTGTTGTCACACAGAGAGAGAGAATGGTAGCATTTGTTTGGATTCGTGGTCTGAGCGGCGGAGTTGACAAAGGTTAAATTAACCATCCATTTCCGACGTCACTCCTCTCCGCCAATCACTTTTGCTCTTCCGTTTCAACTCGTCCTTTTCTGCTTCCCTACACTTACTTTGCTCTCCAACTACGCCATCTCACGGACTTAACCTTTCCTTCCACGTGTCCTTATGACTCCTCACTGTTTGCCATTTTCCTACTCTCCCATCATTCTATTTCTTTCTGCCCTCAGCTGCTTCTCAATAAATTCTCTCTTCTTTTTCTACCAAAAAAAAAAAAAAATCGCTCTTCTTTCCCATATTATTATTACTACTATTTTTTAAAATAATATTATTCTTTATTCCAAAATAATAGTCTATTTTTTCTTCTTTTTCAAAATACTGTCAATTTTTAATTTTTATTGTATAACTAATTTTTAAATTATTCATAATAGTATCAAATAATTAATTATAAATAATTTTTTAATTAAATACATATCCAATAAAATTGGATAATATAATAAAGTTTGTATTTTCAAAACAAATATTATTGTTGCTTAACATTATAATTTATAAATAAAGAGATAAAATAGATGAATAAATAAAAAAAAGATTATAACAATATTTTTTAATCTGTATTTAAATTGAAAATGGGCTGTTATTTTGGGAGTAAAAGATTATCATTTATCTATCTTACCTCCAATATTTATCTATGCATGTGTTTATCCATGCCGATATATTATATACAGTATATAATTAATTAATCGGAATATTATCATTTTCAAGGCCATTTTCTTTTCGTAATTGGCCTTTTTACATTTTCTAACGTCACCCCTTTTGTTGGAATCCATTTTCTTTCAAACATTGGATCTCAGAGAGTTTAACGTAAATTTATTTATTTTTTTCATAAATTTATAAATTATTGGACAAAAAAGCTTACAAGCCAACATAGATGATATGTTTTCATTTACGAAAGTCTCTCTAATATATGGAGAAACAATAAATCCAAGTCACTTGTCCGTTTCTTTTATTATTATAAATCTACATTATCAAAAATTATTTGATGGCGAGCCAACATTCAATTGATCGACTACTAAATTTTTTAAATCCTATGTATTCTCTTAACATTTATAATTATAATTAAATAATTAAAAAAATATATGGCAGTCCTTTTTACTGGATTTTTAGATTGACAGAGTTAGGTGAAAATGGACGCCGTCTATAGAAAGTTATGAATTTTAATTACCAAAAGACAAGATCAGAATAATTTTGTTAGTCATATGTAATTCTACCACACAATAAGTAAATCTTTCTTTATCGTTTTAGCCACATCTACATAAGCAGGGATGAGAAAAAAAACCGAAAAAATAATTAATCGAAAAATTGATTCGAAATCAAATCGATTTTTAAAGTTAATTGAACCGAAAAAATGGTTAATATTTTTAAAAATATAGATTTTCGATTTTCGGTTCGGTTTCGGTCTACGATTTTAAAAAACCGTGGGTTTCGGTTAACCGACCAATTTAATTTATTTTTTTATATATATATATATATATATATATATATATATATATATATATATATATATATATATATATATATATATTTATTTATTTATTTATTTACATTATTGTTCTCATTTGAGTGACTCAATTTGAGCCACTTATCTTTTTCGAAAAAGAAATATATTGATTCAATATGTACTTTACGTATGATGTTAAATTAAAAGTGAATACAATTTATTAAATTGGAGCAAAAGGTAAATATAATATATTGTATACAGTATATTCAGTTTTAACAAATTAAAAGTAAATACAATTTATTAAATTGGGGCAAAAGATAAATATAATATACCGTATACAGTTTATTTAGTTTGGATAAAAGTGAAGATATAGTATATTGTATACACTTAAAAGGTAAATATAATACACTGTATACAATTTATTCAGTTTGGATAAAAGTAAAGATGTACACTATATACAATTATTAATTAATAAACTGCATATTGTATACACTTATGTCATGTATACACTTATGTACTGTATATAGAATATTAATTTGTGTATATATTATTATATATCGTATACACTTATTAATTATTTATTTACTATTTTTAAGACAAAATTAACCTTTATAAAAGTAAGATATTTGAAGTCATTTAAGTCAAATTTAAGCCATTTTAACCTCAAGCCATATTGGGCTTATAAAAAGGTAATTAAATCATTATTGTTATCCTTGTTTTGCTTTTTTTGCTTCATATATTCGGTGAATATCAAATTAAATGTGGATAAAAGTGAATGCAATGTATTATTTTTGGGCAAAGTAAATACAATTATTAGAATTGAATGTTAAATTGAATGCAGATACAATTTATTCAGTTTGTATAAAAAATAAATATAATGAATTTAATTTCTTCTCCACTTCAATTTGACAATCTAAAATAATAATAATAATAATAATAATAATAATAATAATAATAATAATAATAATAATAATAATAATAATAATATTATTATTATTATTATTATTATTATTATTATTTCTTCCCTACTTCTATTAAAAATGAAATAAATACTTAATTTGTATAAAAGATACTATGATTTATGTTTTTAATTTTATAATAATTATGGTCAAGAGTCAATAGATTTTTTTCCATGTTTTTTAAATTCAATAACAAATAATTAAAAGTAATAGTATACATTAGATATCCTTGCTCCAATATCTTCAACTAATTAATGGAGTAAGGGTATACATTGTAAACATCAGTTAAGTTTAATGGTTAAATCCAACTCCGCTTCAGTTAATTTTAATCCTTATGTGAAAAATGAATTTATATTTAACCAAACCATGTTAACAACTAGTCAAGCTAGTATAGATATCAAAATTTGATACATCTATTTATCCATCAATTAAAATAATATTAAGTTACGTAATTAATTATGTCAAATATAATTAATATAATAAAAAATAAAATCCAGCTCTTTAACACTTTTTTATTTCGATTTGTTAGAAAAATTCAAACAATCTGTAAATTATATAAGGATCATTATTGTCGCACAAATGGTATATAAAAGAATATAATTATATTGCATATAGGTTTTACGAAATACGAATAATTGGAATATGATTGTTAATTAACCAATAAAAAATAATAAATATAATATAGGAATTCTCCTAGTAAAAAATTTGTGATAATTTCGTTATTTAGCAATTAACAAAAAATTATAAGATAGAGTATAAATTTTGTGAATTTTCTCTTTTATATATTGCAACAAGTTTATATTACAAGTTTAGGTAAAAATTCATATTTCTAAGAGTACTTGCAATTCTTCAAGAAAATGTATTACTGTTATACTAGCTTACATTTAAAAAAAATATATCTAGCTTACATTTAAAAAAATATCTAATTTAAAATTTTTTATTATTAAAAAATTCAATAACAAATAATTAAAATGAATATTATAAATTGTATACCCTTGCTCCAATATCTTCAATTAATTAATAGAATAAGGGTATATACACTTTGGTTAATTTTAATTGCTAAATCTAGCTCCGCCTCTAGCAGTACAATCACAATAAAATTAAAAAAAAAAAAGCAAGAAAAGTTGTAATCAATACCCAAATGATCTTTCTCTAGTTCAAGTAATTAGGCAAAGTCTTTTCTAAATTGATTATCATTCATTTGGTTGCTTGACATAGTTATATCTTTTTCAAATTTAAATTATATATCACTAAATACCTACCAATTTTAACCTCGTTACAAATAATTACATTTTTTTAATAAAATTTTTAATCAATTTCCAGTCCTAAGTATATCTTAGCCGAACAATACACAAAATGGATCATTCTCATTTGAAAAAATGCATAAATAGTGTAAAGAAAATATAATTAAATTTAATTAAAATACAACAAGTTTATATTACAAATAATTACATTTGGCTTGAATCTTAATAATTAATTTATAACTAAAGAAACTTAACATATACCTCTCGTATCTGCAAGATCAAATATATGCTAATAGTCTAATATAATAAAACTAGTGACTATGATGCAGTGTAAAAAATGAATTTAAATCTAATTTCATTCCAAAAACTATTTGTTGAGGTGAAAATTATTCGAGCTATTATAAAAAACAGTATATTTTTATAATTACTATTGGATAATTTATCTATTGCTCGCCTAAATTAAAATATTATTAATGAGTTAGAAGATATTTTCGGTCGACTCAGATTTGGAGCTTCACAATATCCATGATTTTCTTTGTAAAAACTACTGTCTCGATTAACTCATTTCATAGATATACGATTGTTGATTAACTATATAAATAACAAAGTGGTACGTATATGCCATCACAACTTTCTCATTAATTGTACCGACGAATTCGTGATGTAGTTTTATTAATTATATCATTAATTTAATTTTTTTTAGCCAGCGTCAATAATTTAACCTTAAAACTGGTTTTTAAAAAATATAATATATAAATAAGTTTAAGAAACAATAATTATACCAAAAATAAAAATAAAAAAATAAAAAACATTGATAGAAAAATTTTTATATAGATTTAGAGTTTTTCATGTATCAGGCAAATAATAATACAATCAGTAATCATTTATTTACAATTTTTTTTATCCAATAGTATAATATTTTGTATCTACTTAATTCCTAATTTGGTTCATAAATGCTAATGAGTGATTACTATTTAAAATACAAATACATAAATGAATACAATTTGAAAAAATTGAATAAAGTATACTCAATTTAACAAGTTGTTTGAACAATAGGTTGAATTAAGTATGTTATTCAATTTTTATTTTTAAGTATTTTGATAATTTAAATTTTTAATTGCATTTTATAATTGTAATGGTTAACCGAAAAAAATTGGTTAACCAGTCCGAAAAATCGAAACCGATGGACTGATTAACTGATTGTAATGGACTGGTTAATGGTTAGTCTTTTGAAAAAATCGATGTATATGAACCGGTTAATTTTTTTGCTAATGAACCGGTTAACCGATCCATGCTCATCCCTATACATAAGACTGCCTAAAGCATTTTTCCATTATATATATTACTCTCTCCATTTTATTTTAAAATTTTACTTTTTATTTTATTTTCTTCTATTAAGTTTATATTTATTCTCATATTTATTATATATTTTATTAAATATTTTTCTATGTTATCGTTTTGTACTTTTAACTAAAATCAAATAAAATTTTTAAAAATATAAAAGGTTATTTTTGTAAAAACCTATATTTTTTTTATATAAAATTAAGATATTTTAATTATTTTTTAATGTATATGAAAAATAGAAAGTTAAGTATAATATTAAGTGGTGTTTCGTTTGGTTGTTACAAGAAATTGGTTGCATGTTTGATCCTTACAGCTTCATATGTGTGCTTAATTAACTCTCTAAAAAAGACCTACTGACTATTTATAATTTAAACAGCTAACTTTTAAAAAACTAAAAGGTCAAATTTATCTTAAAGTATTGAAAATGATATTTTTTTTATATTTTAAATATATTTTGGCTAAAATTACATTTGTCATCGAATATCATATGCTAATTGGTTCAAATTTATCATGAAAAATTAAAATTTCAAAAAAAAAAAAAACATATGATAAAATAATTGAAACCACATAATTTATAGTCTTAGCTGTTAAATGCTTTCCTTTTTTTTTTTTTTTAGAAAATGAGCTGTTAAATGTTAATGGTGCTCCACAGTCAAGTTAATTGAAAATATGCTAATAACTTTGTTTTGAGTTTCGCATATATATCGGTCAAATAGAATTTATTTCTCCATATTTGCTTTGAAATTTAATTCAACACTTAAGGTCCGTAGTCCTTTACGAGTGGATGTTTGGTGTGCATACACACAATATTACTGGGAACGAATTCAGAATTTATCAACCAAAAATGCTTAAATTTAAATAATATGAAAAATAAAAAAAAAATGAAAGGGGCCAATTTATAAGAAGTAAAAAAATGAAATAAGAAAAAAAGCTAAACTTCTATGGATTTTTTTTTTTAAAAAAAAAGAAAAATTAGGAGTGGCAAAGCCCCTCATTACTTAGCTAGATTCGCCTCTGAGTTTCAAAATCCAAATTCTATGGTTTGCTATTATTTTAAATATTTTTTTATTTTATTCTTATATGTAAATCTTTTATTTATTTTTCATATGTATCACTATTTTGGTTTGATTAAATCAAATTAACAAGTTCATCACATAGGTTGAGATAAAATAGAGATTTTAATGAACAACCTAGACTTACCTAAAATTATAATTTGGACACCAAAGTCATTAAAATATTATTACCATCTATACATATAAAAGAAATGAACTTTATTTAGTACAATGGAATAGAGAAATTTCTTCACAGGATTAGAGCTTACGACCTCTTGCTCTACCCTGAAATTATGGGATCAAAATTGCTTATTAATAAGAAATACATAATAATTTGAAAAAAAATTAATTATGCAGATCTTTTTTGGTGTTCATACTACGCTTGACAGATTCAGCATTTTCTTTGACAAATTGTTTGGATTCATCAGCTTCCCCAACAACTTTATCCTTGACATCTTGAGTAGTGTTCTTAACAGATCCCCATGCATCTTCCACTGTTTGTTTGGCTTTCCCTGTCATCTCTTCTGCTGTATCCTTTGCTTTGTTTGCCATCTATATTTTTCTCACACCCAACATTTATAATTAGTTTACATTAGTAAATATATATTCTTCCCCTTAATTCGAATGTGTTGTAAGATAATTTGTGCATATATGACTCTATTTAGATAATTAATTTTTTTAAAAAAATTAATATTGTTAGGCAATCAAATAAGGGATAATTATTAATTAGAAAAAATAAACAAAAAGAAAATTTTAAGTGATATAATTACTATTACATTTTCAGCAGCAGAAGTGGCCTTGGCTTTAACATCTTGAGCAGCATTCTTTCCTTGATTTCCAGCCTCATAAGCCCTTTCAAATGCATTTGGTGCCTCATTTCTGGAACTTGACTGCAAATTAATATATATTTATTAATTAACTGAAAATGACTATATGAAAAACAATAATTAACATAAAAAAAATCCACTGAAATTGCACTGTTGAAAAAAATTAAATACCTGGAGATATCTTTTTGTCAAACGGGCAAAAACCCTAGAACTCCATTGGCTCTTTGTCATTAGTGGGCTTGCCATTTTCAATTATAAAATGCTTAATTACTAAAAATTAAATTAAATGAAAGGTTAGGACATAGAGCTTCAATTTTGTGAGTTATATATAAGAGAAAGAAGAGACTGAAGAATGCACAAGGAAACGCCGCGTGGATACCTTTTAGGCCTTTTTTTTTTTTTGAGCTAATTAGCGATTTAATCTCTATGTAGTGGTGGTAATTGTTTCTTGTCAACGTAGATCAGGACCCAGTTTTATAGGTTGCTTTTTTTTTTTTTTAAGATTAATTAGCTTTGGTTCTAATTTATTTATTTTTTAATTTATTTTGCTACCTAGTTGGAGAATTTAGCGGATTTAATGTAATATAGGTTTTAATTTAGTGTAAAACTTCTGCTTTTGAATTTTTTTCCCTTCTTCATTTGTATGACACTCTACAAAACAAATCCTAATTGATAAACAAGGAAAACAAGCAAAGTTATTTATAAAAATAGTTAAATATATTCGCTGTTGATAAAAATAAATAAATAAATGCTCACTACAATCACAAAAATAATTTTTATAATTCTATCTTCAAGCTATTTAAGAAAAATTATTTTTTTATTGTTATAAAATTTATCTTTACATATAATTTACCAATTATACATTTTATTTATATTATGTATAATCATATATTATTATAAAAATAAAAACTTTTGCTTCTTTTGAATTTTTTCCCTTCTTCATATGTTAGACACACTACAAAACAAATCCTAATTGATAAATGATAAAGTTCGATTTATCAAGATCTTGAAATGAGTTAATGACTGTATGATCTGATTAACTGATAAGTACCTAAAAGAAACTTTATCCGGTTGGACCAAGCATGAGCACTCCGAATATTAAGTGAGGGACTTAGAAAGATAAATCTAGAGAGAGAGTCTCAAGGATTCAATACCTGGATCCACTAATATATTGAGCTATTTATAAGAGGTGTGAGAGTCCATATTAAGTGTTTAAAGTATGGCTACTGAAGTGTCAGAGCAGGTGAGCAGTGACATGGCATAGAGCAGATTGGAGGTATGGACTTTGAAGTGTATCAATGGATTGATGTGACTAAAGATGCCATTAATCCGATTAGATAGACCGTGGTTACCTTTCAATGTTTGCTTATCACGCGCCAGGCTTCTCCAAAAATAGGTTTTGGATTTTGGGATGAGGCTTGCTTGGGCCCAAAGATAATCCAATATTATCACTTGTCCCCCCTTTCAAGGTTGTTTGATCGTTCGAGAATCGGATGAGCAAAAATTTCAAAATTTTTTGCTCGATCGGATGCACATTTATTCAGATAGTTGTCATTGGATTAAAGATAAGTGCACGCATCAAGAGTGGTGCTTCGATACGATGATTGTCATGATATTTCTTTCTAATGTGTGATAGGGTCTAGTTGTTTGATCCGTTGGCATACTCGAGGAGTCTCTCTATATAAATAGGTAACTTCCATATTATTTTTCACTTTTCATTGATTTCTTTAGCGAAATTCTGCCAAAATTTCTTCTCAAACTCTAGACTTCCAGATTTCAATAGTTTTTTTGAGGTTATTAGGAAATTACTCAAGTAAGTAATTTTTACTTACATATCTTGTATTTCCCTTTCGTCTGATTTTTCATGCACTTTCATTTATCTTATTTCTTATTCTTTTGAGAAATTTTCTAGCTTAGATCCCCAATCTTTACTTGAAATTAGAAACTATTTCATTTCTCCATTTCCTCTAAAAATGGCCTCCTACAGCGGTCAATCATAAATAAGAGTTTTATTGAGGAGCATAGGGATGAGCCTGCTATAACTAAATTCTCCATATTGATGCCAAGATAGGTGGCAGAAATAAAATCCATGTATGATTTACCAAACAATGTGTATGTGATGGCGTGCCTTAATTCCATGGCGATGACAGAGGGACCATTTGGTAAGGATAATAATGATTGATTTATCTATTATTTATGGAGTTTGGATGCAGGGTTTAGGTTCCCATTGGGCATTTTCAAGGTCAGCGTGCTTAGGTAATATGGGATTGCGCCTAACCAGTTGAACCCTAATGGGTGGAGAATGATAGCATGCTTTAAAATACTCTGAAAGATAGAAAGAATTACCCCAACTCTATATCTCTTCACTCATTTTTTTTACATATCGATCAAACAGATAGGACAGAGTATTGCTTCACTATGAAGGCAAAGAGTAAGCTTTTCACTGTCCTTAAATCGAAGAAGGGGTTTAAGTAGAGGTTTTTTCTAATATGAATGCCAAGAGTATTTGATGTGTCATTAAACTTGTAATAGCCTCAACGATGGGTTAGCCGTGAACAGTACTTTTCGACAGTGAATAGTATTTTCGGGCTGAAAAATATCCCCAGAAGCAAAAAATATTTTATTCGACTATTGGAAGTATTGTTCATGAGTAGTTCGAGGTTAAAATTTAAAGTGAATTTAAGATCAAATAAGCCTCCAAAAGTTAAAAGCACGAAAAACAAAGCTATTAGGGTTTTAGTGTAAATATTTGATCAAAGTTTGACCATGCCGTTAAAGATAGCAAATGAAGTTTAAAAATTATCAAAAATTATATGTATACCTAAAATAATATTTAGAATATTTTGGTTGAAAAAATAAAATTTTTGATAACACCAGTAATTTTGAATTGGGCTAATTTAATTGAATCAAATCGAAAATGAACTTCAATTTGGTTGAAATTTTGTATACAACATATTTTTGATGTGATAAGAATTATGAAATCAATTTTAAAGTGATTTGGAGTTGAAAAGTTGGAGATATTAATTAAAACTATTTATCGGATAATTAATGAATTTTGGTTAATTGGGTTAGGCCCATTAACTCGGCCCAAGCCCAAGCCACTTAAGAGTGGTATAAAGGGGCAAAAAATATGAAGAAGACCAGCAGCTTCCACCAGCTTCTTCTCTCTCTCCTAAGTCCGAACCACCATAGTTGATTTCCACCATTTTTCTTCAAGTTTTCTTTCAATTTTTCTCTTAATTCAAATACTAAAAATTATCTCCAGCCTCTCTAGTTGATTGATTGATCCTCTATCCATTGATTAGAGGAAGAAAAACAAGGAAAATCAAGGGTTAAAGTCTTATATATCAATTTGAGGTAAGTGAATTTCTTGATTTTAATTTTGTTCTAAGGTGCCTACTACTAGTTTTAGGTGTTTTGATTTCATATTTGCTATTATTTTAAGCATTTAAGATTAAAATCATATGATTTGGTTTGATATAAATTTTGGCCGTTGAAGGATTTTAAGAGAAAGATCAAATTACCAAGGCTAAAGGCAAAAAAGATGAAGCCTAGGCAAGAAAAAGCATAAGAAAAAGGTTAGTGACTAATAAATCCTGTTATTTCCCTATAATTTTTATGATTTTCCTTCAGATTTATTAGGAAAATTTTAATATAAATGTGTAAAATTGCAATTGGTGTTAGAATAGTATAATTAGACCCTAAATAAACCTATTTGAAAGCCTAAATGAAATTAAAAATATATGTAGAGTGATGATCATGTAGTGGCCGAATGGTTCTTCAAGGAAAAATGATGTGTATTTGTTTGATGTTAATCAAATTAAGCCTTATAATGATAGTAGAAATGAAATTTGATGTCCATGAATTTTTGTAAAATTTATGGAAATTAAATGAATATTTTTGAGATGAATTTTAGTTATGTATAAAGTTGAAATGTGGAATTAATGTGAATTAATACATAATTTGATGATGAAGTGGTGATTTATTGGGAAATAATTCACAAACTGTGAAAAAAAGACTGAAAAGAATGACTAAAAATTTGTTGCATTCAAAAGGTATTGAAAAGTGTGAAAAAATCTAAACAGTAATATGTAATTAAAGGAATTTATACCCTTAGAAATAGTTAGTCAGTAAAATTTAGCTCAAGATATAATTGGCTGGCCATAGGAATATCTGTACCGCAGTGCAAGTTATGACGACTTACTTTGCTATGGTAAGATCTATGATCTCCTATAATATCTGTCTGATCTATTATCTGCTCTTTGAGAAATGATCCTTTGAGGTCATTTCTCAATTTGTATGTGGCCCTATGAGGTCCACATCTTGTATATCTGGTCTGAGAGTTTTTACCAAATCTGTACTAGGGGCATAATGATAATAATATGTTAAAAGTGTAAAAAGAAAGCTGAAAGTGGAGTTAAAAGTGAAAAAGGACTTAAATGAAAAGAAATAAAAATTTTAGGGGCAAAATGATAATTTTTTTCAAATAATAGGTTTAATAAGTAAAAGTAACATGAAAATGATTAATAAGAGTACAATGGTAATTTAGTCAACCAATAGTCTCAAAAAGTCAACTTTTAGAAAGTTAAGAGAATAAAATATAATTTTGCATGAAAAAGTCAAAATAAGATTTAAGTGGTAAATTGTAAGCCAATTAATAGCTTGGAATATGAAAATAAGAAAAGAAATGACAATTTTGTAATTAAGATATGAAAGGGTATTTTTAAAATAAATTGAAAGTTTAAAGACTAAACTAAAAAGTTATGTAAAGTTTTGATATTAAATGAAAAAGTTTGTTTTGTAATAGTGTACCATACTTTTGGATAAGAAAAATTGATAAATTTAGCCTAATTTAGAATAATTAGGATAATTATGCATGGTAGGAAATACTATGATTTTTAGTCACCATTGGACATGTTTAATGCTCAACACGTAGGATTTACTACGTGCAAGTACTGATTTGCTAGAACCAAAGTACATAGGATATGAAAGATGCTGGAAGAATATGATGATAATTTTTGTGGCATGTATATATTTATTTTATAGTTGTGGAGAGAAAGTTGGTTTGCAATTGTAATCGTATTGTTAATGAAAGTATGTGAATGATTATTAGCAGGGAATAAATTTTATACATGTAAAGTGTGATAGAGAATATGAGTGCTATATATGGATGGTTATAAATCGTTATGCCTCGGAAAGGCTATGATTGTTGTTTGCTTTCCAGAAGGCTAGTTAAGAATATAGCCGTTATATTGTCGAATTTTCGAAAAATAAATAGTAAAATTGGACAGTTATAGGTCAACGGCGAATAGGAATTATGAATTGAAAAGTTGAACTAGCATCATTATGTAAAGAAGTATGGTAGTTGAAAAGGATAAAAAAAATTTTTTTGGCCAATTGCAGAAGTCTATAAGACTGTTACAGTAAGAGTGTTATATTTTATGGTATCATAGCAATGGTGTAGGCGGTTTTAAGATTGGAGTGGGAATAAGTGAATGATTTATGTGTATATACATGCCAATTGTTAGTAAAAAGGTTGTTTCGAATCTAATGTGTACTTGCTTCTTTATATTTTATAGTGAAAAGATGTCTTCTGATTGATATATGCAGGTGGGGGATGGAGAGAGTGAGGCATCGATAGGCACTGGACAGTAGAAGGCCTCACAGCAGCAGGTTTTTACTCCAACAGTGCTGCCTCCCCCTCCACAGCTGGACTTCCTTAACTTGATGGCCGACTATATCCAGTAGCGGCTGCAGGTAGGACAAGCTCAGCTCACACAAATAGCTTTATAGGTTCTGCCAGCTCCACCCAAAAGGAAGCCTATTATGGAGCAGTTAAAAAGACTTGGGGCTAAAGATTTTTCTGAAAGAGATCCTCTAACACCAGCACAGGCAGAAGACTGGTTATTTAAACTAAAGAGACTATTTGAAATTATAAATAGTTCAGCAGATGAGAAGCTGGAGGGCATCGTGGCATTGTTGTAGGGCCTAGCTTTTATTTGTTGGGATTCTATCAAGAGACACACCCCAGTGGATCAGTTGAGTTAGGGATTCTTTATGTCCAGGTTTGAAAAGAAATATATCGGCTTGGAGTATAAAATTTCAATGCATGATGCCTTATGGAGGTTTAAATAGGGTAATAAGTTAGTGGCTAAGTATGAGCGCGAGTTTCAGAGCCTTAGTGCCTATTTTGATGAGAACCAATCTACAGATGAAAAGCTACATCAAAGATTTGAAAGAGGACTACATACAAAGCTCAGACAAATTATTGGGACCCAGCAGTACTCTAGTTTGAGAGCCGTGATTGAAGCTGCACTTAAGTTAGTGGCTATTCATGCAGAGCAGACTAACAGATAGTCCCAATTTCAGAAGAAAAGGAAATAAGAGCTGTCCAGTGGTAAGAAAGGTCAGGGAAAGAAGTTTAAAGGATCTCCAGCATCTCAGAGATGTCCACCAGTTCCAGCAGGCTTGGGTCAGGGTAGTGCCCCATATGGCAGAGCTCCAGCTACTTCAGCAGCTAGTGCACCTCGAGATAGAGATAGTGGTTCAGTGGTTGCTTGTGACCATTGTGGTAAGATTTATCCTGGGAAGTGTAGATATTTGACTGGAGCATGTTTTTGGTGTGGGTCCAGGGACCACCAGATCAGAGATTACCCAGTATTACAGACTGCTTCAGCCATTTCTCTAACATCTGGTACTAGGTCTTCTGCATCGAGAGATCGTGGTAGGGGAGCTGCCCCCATCACTTCAGCTTTTAGGCTAATTGGACAGTCATCGTAGGGATAAAGGCAAGCTGCGAGCTAGACATATGCTGCTAGAGCCAGAAAGGAGGAGGGTGCTCCATATGTCATATTAGGTATATTTCTCCTGTTATCTGATTCAGTACATGCTTTGATAGATCCTAGTTCAACTCATTCCTATATTAGTACTGCTTTAGCTTTGAATAAAGGGATGAAAGAGGCATGATTGGACTGGGATATCTTGGTGAGTAATCCTCTAAGGCATAGTGTGGCAGTGAATAAAGTTTATAGACAATGTCCAATTAGTGCCAGGGTCATGTATTCCTAGCAAATCTGATTGAGTTACCCTTCTACAAGTTCAATGTGATACTGGAGATGGATTGGTTATCTGCCCACCAAGCGACTGTTGATTGCAAACGAAAAAGGATCACTTTAAAGCTTGAAGATGGTCAAGAGATCATAGTGGTCGATGTGAGAACTGACTTCTTATCTGATGTGATATCTGCTACTGCTACTAAGAGATTGATCAGAAAATGGTGCATAGCTTACATGTGTTATGTAGTGGAAGCAAAGAAAGATAATCCTAAGGTGTCAGAAGTGTCTACTATTAGAGAGTTTTAGGATGTGTTCCCTAATGAGTTACCAGATTTACCCGCTAATAGGGAAGTGGAATTCTCCATTAACGTTGCTCTAGGAACTACACCTATCTCCATTGCACCTCACATAATGGTACCAGCAGAATTAAAAGAATTAAAGATTCAACTATAAGAGTTGCTTGGCAAAGGGTTTATCAGACCCAGTGTATCTCCCTGAGAAGCACCAATTTTATTTGTAAAGAAGAAGGATAGGACACTCAGGTTATGCATCGATTATAGATAGTTGAATAAAGTGACTATAAAAAATAAATACCCCTTCCTCGTATTGAAGACTTGTTCGATCAACTGAAGGGAGCAGATGTATTTTCGAAGATTGACTTGAGATCAAGCTATTACCAGATGGGAGTAAAAGCTATAAATGTGCCTAAAACTGCTTTTTACGCTAGTATGGCCATTATGAGTTTTTGGTCATGCCATTTGAATTTACAAATGCACCGACCGCCTTTATGGATTTGATGAACAGGGTCTCTCACCCATATTTAGACCAGTTTGTAGTTATCTTCATTGATGACATTTTGGTGTACTCTATGATGTCGGAGGAGTATGATAAACATCTAAGAATCATTTTGCAAACTCTGAGGGAAAAGCAATTGTATGCCAAGTTCAATAAATGTGATTTTTGACTGAATGAGATATCTTTTCTAGGTCATGTCATTTCTGCAGAAGGCATAAAGGTGGATCCTTCAAAGATTGATGTGATTCTTCAGTGAAAGCCATCTAAAAATGTGATTAAAGTGAGGAGTTTTCTAAGTTTAGCTGGGTATTACAGGAGATTTATAAAAGACTTCTCCACGATTGCAGTCCCGATGACTCGACTGCTATAGAAGCATACCAAGTTCGTATGGATTGATAAATACCAAGAATACTTTGAGAAACTCAAAAGTATGCTAACAGAAGCTCCCATTCTCATGTTACCCAAGCTGAGCAAGGATTTTGTGATCTATAGTGACATCTCCAAAAATGGTTTAGGCTATGTTCTAATGCATGAAGGCAAGATGATTGCTTATGCCTCTCGACAGCTCAAGACTCATGAGAAGAATTATCCTACTCATGATCTGGAGCTAGCAGCTATTGTTTTTGCACTGAAGATTTGGAGGCACAACCTGTATGGAGAGAGATGTTATATTTATTCTAAACACAAGAGCTTAAAATATCTGCTTACTCAGAAAGAACTTAATCTCAGATAGAGATGCTGATTGGAGTTGATTAAAGGCTATAATTGCTTTATCAACTAACATCCAGGAAAAACTAATATGGTAGCTGATGCACTTAGTAGAAAATTTATGTCAGGTAATGTAAATACTTTCAAATGAATCTCTATAAGTGATTGATAAGTTTAATTGACTGATAGTAATGTTTATAACTTTTCGGGCTTTGAATGTTAGTTTGAGTTTGGCATCAGATGAAGCTTTATTAGCTAAAATGCAAGTGAAGCCTGACTTTATGCATCAAGTGAAGATGGCCCGGAAAGAGGATGACCGACTGAGAACTATTATAAACAAGTTAAAAGATAGCAGTGAAGGAGACTATTCTTTGAATGATGATGGAAGCCTTTACTACAAGAAAAGACTCTGTGTTCTGGATCGAGAAGAACTGAAAAAGATCATCCTTATCGAAACACATCATAGTAGCTATGCTATGCATCCTAGAGGTAACAAGATGTACTAGAATTTAAAATCTTATTATTGGTGGCCAAGTATGAAGCGGGATGTGACAGAGTTTGTGAGCAAATGTCTAATATGTTAGCAAGTAAAGACTGAGCACCAAGTTCCTTCAGGATTTTTTCATCCTATTTTGATACCAGAGTTGAAATGGGACAAGGTAACTATGGATTTTGTCACAGGATTACCTGTCACTCAAAGAAAGCATGAAGTTATATGGATGATTATTGACAAACTCACCAAATCTGCTCATTTCTTACTAATTCAGATGGACTATCCTTAGACTAGATTGGCAGAAATCTAAATTAATGAGATAGTGAGACTACATAAAGTGTCATCATCCATCATTTCTGATAGAGATCCCAGGTTTACTTCCTGTTTCTGAAAAAGTCTGCAATAAGCTCTAGGTACAAAGCTCCATTTCAGTACAGCATTTCACCCTTAGATGGATGGTTAGTCAGAGCAGGTGATTCAAATTCTATAAGATATGCTAAGATGCTGGGTGCTATAGTTTGTTAGCAGTTGGAAAAAGTATTTGTCTCTTACCGAATTTGAGTGAAAAGAAGCTAGTAGGATCTAACTTGATTTGTGATTCAAAAGAAGAGGTCGGATCATTAAAGGTAGATAGAAAGAAGCCATGGATCGCCATAAATTCTATGCAGATCTGAAGAGGAAAGATATAAAGTTTCAGATCTGAGATAGAGTTTTCCTGAAAGTATCTCCATGGAAAAAAATTTTGAGATTTGGCAAGAAGAGCAAGCTAAGTTCGAGGTTCATTGGCACTTATGAGATACTTCAGCAAGTGGATCCTATAGCTTATCGATTGAAGTTTCCATCGGTGTTGAAAAAGATGCACGATGTATTCCATATGTCCATGCTCCGCATGTACAGGTCTGATCCTAGCCATGTGATCACACCAGAGAAAATACAAGTGTAGACTGACATGACATATGCAAAAAGATTGGTGAGGATCCTAGCCAGGGAGATTAGACAGCTCAGGAATAAACAGGCTCCACTAGTAAAAGTGTTTTGGCACCATCACAATATGAAAGAGGCTATATGGGAATTCGAGACTACAATGAGACAGTAATACCTTCTGCTCTTCGCTACATGTAAATTTTGAGGATCAAATTTCTTTTAGTAGGGGAGAATTGTAATAGCCTCAATGTCGGGTTAGCCATGAATAGTATTTTTCAACAGTAAATAGTATTTTCGGACTGAAAAATACCTCCAAAAGAAAAAAATATTTTATTTGACTATAAAAAATTATTGGTCATGAGTAGTCCAAGATTGAAATTTGAAATGAAGTTGAGATCAAATAGACCTTCAAAAGTCAAAAGCACGAAAATGGAGCGATCATGATTTTAGGATAAATATTTGACCAAAGTTTGATCATACCGTTAAAAATAGCAAATAAAGTTTAAAAATTATCAAAAATTACATATATACCTTAAATAATGTGTAGAATATTTTGGTTGAAAAAATTAATTTTTCGGTAATATCGATAATTTTGAATCGGATTGATTTAATTGAATCAAGTAGGAAACAGACTCCAATTAGACTGAAATTTTGTTTACAATATGTTTTTTATGTAATAAGAATGATGAAATCAAATTTGAAGTGATTTGGAGTTGAAAAGTGGGAAATATTAATTAAAATTGTTTATCGATTAATTAACGGGTTTTGGTTAATTGGGTTAGGCCCATTAACTTGGCCCAAGCCCGAGCCACTCAAGAGTGGTATAAAAGGCTAGAAAATTTGAAGAAAGCCAGCAGATTCCACCATCTTCTTCTCCCTCTCTTAAGGCCGAACCACCATAGTTGATTTCCACCATTTTTCTTCAAGTTTTCTTTCAATTTTTCTCTTAATTCAAATACTAAAAATTATCTTTAGCCTCTTTAGTTGCTTGATTGATCCTCTATCCATTGATTAAAGGAAGAAAAATAACAAAAACAAGGGTTAAATTCTTAGGTATCAATTTGAGGTAAGTGAATTTCTTGATTTTAATTTTATTCTAAGATGCCTACTATTAGTTTTAGATGCTTAGAGTTCATATTTATTGTTATTTTGAGCATTTGAGATCAAAATCATAGGGTTTGGTTTGATATAAATTTCGGCCATTGAAGAATTTCAAGAGAAATATCAAATTGCCAAGGCTAAAGGCAAAAAAAAAAGAAGAAGAAGCCTAGGCAATGAAAAGCACAAGAAAAAGGTTAGTAACTAATAAATCATTTTATTTTCCTATAATTTGTATGATTTTTCTTTAGGTTTATTAGAAAAAAATTTAATATAAATGTGTAAAATTGTAATTAATGTTAGAAAAACGTAATTAAACCCTAAATAAACCTATTTGAAAGCCTAAATGAAATTAAAAATATATATATGATGATTATCATATAGTGGCCGAATGGTTCTTCAAGGAAAAATGATGTGTATTTGTTTGATTTTAATGAAATTAAGCCTTATAATGATAGTAGAAATGAAATTTGATGTCCATGAATTTTTGTAGAATTTATGGGAATTAAATGAATATTTTTTAGATGAATTTTAGTTATGTTTAAAGTTAAAATGTGGAATTAATGTGAGTTAATACATAATTTGATCATAAAGTAGTGAATTATTGTGAAATAATTCACAGACTGTGAAAAAAGGACTGAAAAGACTAACTAAAAATTTATTGTATGGAAAAAGTATTGAAAAGTATGAAAAATCTGAATAATAATCTGTAATTAAAGGAATTTATGCCCTTAGAAATAGTCAGCCAATAAAATCTAGTTCAAGATATAATTGGCTGATCATAGAAATATTTGTACTGCAGTGTAAGTCATGATAACTTATTTTGCTATGGTAGGATCTCTGATCTCCCATAATATATTTCTGCTCTGTTATCTATTTTGTGAAAAATGGTCCTTTGGGATTATTTTTCAGTCTGTATATGGCTCTGTGGTATCCACATCCCATATATTCGATCTAAGAATTTCTACTAGGTCTGTAATAGGGGCATAATGATAATAATATGTTAAAAGTGTAAAAAGAAAGCTAAAAGTGAATTTAAAAGAGAAAAATGATTTAAATGAAAAGAAATAAAAAAGTTTAGGGGAAAATGATATTTTTTTTCAAATAATGGGTTTAATAAGTAAAAGTGATAAGAAACTGATTAATAAGGGTAAAATAGTAATTTAGTCAACCAACAGTCTGAAAAGTCAACTTTTGAAAAGTTAAGGGAATAAAATGTAATTTTTCATTAAAAAGTCAAAATAAGGTTTAAATGGTAAAATGTAAGCCAATTAATAGCTTAGAATGTGAAAATAAGAAAAGAAATGGCAATTTTATAATTAATGTATAAAATGGTATTTTTTGAAATAAATTGAAAGTTTAAGGACTAATTGAAAAGTTATGTAAAGTTTTGATATTAAATGAAAAATTCTATTTATAATAGTATACCATGCTTTTGGATAAGGAAAATTGATAAATTTAGCCTAATTTAGAATAATTAGGATAATTATGCATGTATGAAAAATACTATGATTGTTAGTCACCACTGGGCATGTTTAATGCTCAACATGTAAGATTTACTGCTTGCAGATACTGATTTGCTGGAGCCAAAGTACACAGGATATGAAAGATGCTGAAGGAATATGAAGATAATTTTTGTGGCATGTATATATTTATTTTATAGTTATAAAGAGAAAGTTGGTTTGTAATTGTAATCATATTATTAATGAAAGTATGTGAATGATTATTAGTAGGAGATGAATTTTATATATGTAAAGTGTGATAGAAAATATGAATGTTATATATGGATGGCTGTAAGTTGTTGTGACTCGGAGAGGTTGTGATTTTTATCTGCTTTTCAAGGGGTTAGTTAAGAATTTAGCCGTTATATTACTGAATTTTCGAAAAATAAATAGTAAAATTGGACAGTTATAGGTCAATGCCGTATAGAAATTATGAATTGAAAAGTTGAACTAGCATCCTTAAGTAAAGAAGTATAGTAGTTATTAAAAGGATAAAAAAAATTTCAGCCAATTGTATAAGTCTGTAAGACTATTACAGTAAGGGTGTTATAAAACTGGCCAGATAGAGTGATTTCCTCAAATGATAATGCCACCAACCAACCCCTATATGCAGCTGATATTACCAAGTTAATGATGGTCGTGCAAAAGAAGGGCAGTCCATACGATTTGATTGTGTTGTTGAATACCTTAGATGGATCATTAAGCTCTTCGGAGGGCAAAATGGAAAAACGTGAGCATTAGGAAATATCAAAAGAGACCTAACTTACTAACTAATTGTCATGCATTGTATATGAATTTAATGTGAGCTTCAAAGTAAAATACTTAACTCTTTTTTTGTTGCAGCTACGATGGCTGGCATAGGAGATCTGACAAAGCAACCGGCTGAGGTTGCCAAACAACAACGTTAAGCACATCTGGCTACCAAGAAGGGGAGGCATAGTAAGGAGGGGATGCTAGTGTTATCTTTTAAGGTTGAGGGCCTCAAAAGGCTGAGGCACAGTTCAGGTTAATTTGCTCAAGGTGGAGCCTCCTCTAAGGGTCCTATCACTTCTAATGCTACTCCTGCTTTAGAGCCCCCTGGTGTCACCATGGCTCCTGTTGCGAAGGGTCTCGCTCTCTTGCTAAATCCAGCTTTGAGGCTCGTACGTATCCCTAAAGATTATAGCTCAGAGATAAATCATCATCCGATGATACTTTCCCAGTGCTCGATCCTTATGCTTTACTTATAGTGCAAGGACCTATTGAGAAAACATCTGTTGAAATGGTTGGGGGAGATAAGGGGAGTGAGGTAATATTGAGTTGATCGATTAGAAATGAGGTAGACGGGTCACGGGCATCCGATCGAAAATCCAGCCCCCTAAAGGACATAATGGATGGCACTTTGGGGAAGGTTTTCCACCTAGGATTCTCGAGTAACATCCTTTATCTGTAAAGGACTTCTTGATGAGAAGGATTTTTGAAAAATGGGTGACCTCAAAGCACCCAATCGGGAGTTAGCTTTATTCCAGATGCAGTGTTTGAATGTATGTTTTATTATTTAATCCTTTTTTTTATCAATGAGTTACCTTTTGTTTTTCTCTTTTCATTACTTATTGTTGCTCTTGTTTGTGAACAACTGATCAAGCAGGGTATACATCTTCATATCCAGAGCGCCTACTTCAAAGGGATGTGGGATAGTAGCATCCGATTGGAGGAAGAACTCAAACATAAGCGTGAGGTTGAGAAGGAAGAAAGCTCAAGCCTTCAATTGGAGAATATTATATGGATCAAGGAGGCCTTTAATATGAATGTCGACCTTAAGGCTTTATGAAAAGAGAATGCCAAGTTGAAGGCAGAAATAGAGCGGCTAAAGGGAGACGATGCTCAACTTAGGAAGCTTGGAGAAGACAATGTTGCTTTGACCTTTACCAAGTACAATTCGATCGGCTGCTGTTGTTTGCTCCCTGGGTACATTTTCCAAAATTTAGGATGATCCAACGTCTTCTAACTCACTCAAAGCTGCTTTGACCTTTACCAAGTACCTTTTATGGTATTTTCCTTGGCTTCAAAGGTGCCTAGTACTTGGCTGGCCACTAGCTGTGAGTCAGTTTTGATTTTGAGGGTTTTCGATCGGATCGTCTTGACCAGTCTCAAGCCCTGTAATAGTGCTTCATATTCCATAATATTCTTGGATGCCTTAAAGCTTAATCTTATTGCATACCTTATTGTAATGCCAAAAAGGCATGTTATTACTATTCTGATGTCTTCTCTAGTATTATTTAAGGCTCCATTATCTAGCATTTCCCATACTATCTTTAGGGGTTACTCGATCACTTCACCACTGGTAAAGTAAGCTAAGGTTTAAGCCTTTATTACACTTTTTGGTTTATACCTGACATCTCAGGATTGCAGCTTTATGGCCTACCCTGCCATCTTACCTTTCAGATCGAGCATTTGTAAGATCTTTCTGAACGGTTGATCCAATCGGACAATAATGGTGTAAGCTTTAAAGTATTGTCTCAACTTTTAGGTGCACATCATTAGTGCGATAATCAACTACTCAACCGATCCTTTTCTCAATTTTAAGCCTTTCAGCACTTGGCTGACATAGTATATCGACAGCTGTTGCATTCCTTCTTCTCTAACCAAGGCACCTGCAACAACCTCCACAGATGGTGACAGGTATAAGAAAACATTCTCACCTGGGACAGGTCAGCTCAACAGGGAGGGTTCATAAGGAATTTTTTCAACTCTTCGAATGTTTATTTGTAACATCCTTATACCACTGTACAAAATGTACAGTGATTGGATGTCATAACAGAAAAGTGATACCGAAAATTGCTACACTAAATAGACTGCTAAATTTTTTTCTTAAATTATAAATATATTCATATCATAACATACGCATAAGGTGGACATAACTATAATTAAATATTACACAAGTATAATTTATAAGCTATACCTCCAATATGTACATATATACATGCCATGCCTACTATCATCCTTGAATGCTATTTTGTTCTTGATCACCATTGTAGCATCGGCTAGCTATCTTCCTATCTTTATAACCTACGTGCAGTTAACAAACTACGTGCTGAGCATCGAAATACCCAATGCTGGATACATATTCCAAACTTTCCATAAAAAATATCATTCACACACACACATGCATGCATACGCACATACATACACCCATGCATGCTTCCATAAGCATTATTTAAAACCCACATTCATGCACACATGCATTGAACATGGAAAACTATTTCACTCATTCAGCAGAATATAATTATCAGTTGTATCCTTTAAAATACATCACTTAGTGTAGTTGCCATTTTTATGCTTATCTTTAATTGATTTACAATATTAACCTTCAATTATAATTAATTACCTTAATATCATTAATCAAACTCATTTATGCACTTTATTTACTGTTCATTATGCAATTTACAATTTCGATTCTTAACGTACTATTTTCTTGCTACTTTACACTTTAATACCAATTTTTTTCACTCTTTACAAAAAAGTTCACTCACATCCCGTTTTTACTTGGAAATTAATTGTCATTCTCTTATTCATTACAAAGTAATTTAGTCATTTGAATATATATTCACTCATTCAGTCATTTAGATATTTATCCAATTGTTTACTTTAAAAGAATCTTCTTATTTCTGCCATACTTACTCTTTAAGGCTTAATTTTTTCTCTCTTTTATTTTTAATATATGTTGTGATATGAACAATTATGATTTAGTCCTTATTGTCACTTAAGTGTAAAAATTACACTCTAAATTCCTATCTTACCATATAATAGGATTCGTTCATAGTTTCATTTTTCAATTAATATTCCACTTGCTAAATTACAATTTAGTTCTTGCACTTTCATTAAATTACAGTGGTACTTTCTTTTATCATTTATTTATGCTAATTCCATAACTTATCTTTACTTTCACACTAAATTTCTTATTTGACATGTAACTTATCATTTTATTTCAAATACACCACTTTATGGTAAATTATATACGGATCCCCAATTTTTCAATTAATTACAAAACTATCATTTTTACATCCCATTTATAATTTTGCCATTAGTTTACTTATTTTCACTCCGAATTCATTATTTGGGTAAATTATCATTTTGACCATAAATTTTTCATTTTCTTTCATATCAGTCCTTTTTCACTCTCATTTTCATTTACATTTCACTCTTTGCATTTTTAAGCTATTTTTACCATTATACCCTTAGTACAATCCCGTTAGAATTCTTCAGATCGGATATACGAAACATGGATCCCACTGACCCACAACAATGCAATAGGGGATGATCCCGAATGATCAATCCACCTCAGATCAAATCAGAATAGAATAGTCAGAATAGAAACTATAGGAGATCATTATGATCTTATCATAGCAGAATAAGTTGCCATGACTTGCACTGCGGTATAGGTATCCCTATGGCTAGTCAATTATATTTTGAACTAGATTTTAACCACCTGATCACTACTAAGGGTAACATTCTTTGATTATTTTAGAATTATTTTTCATATTTATGATATTTTCATTTGCTTTTTCATTTCAGTACACTGTCCACTCAATTCTTTCTTTTCATTTCAGTACATTATTCATTCAGTTCTTTCATCACGTTTACACATCTGACTTTTTCACTTGCTTTTACATTTCAATACATTATCCATTCATCTTTTCCATCACATTTGTAGAATATTCACTAAGCTTCACATTTTTCTCCTCTTTTCTATGGTCAAATGGCCTTTTTTCTTCATTTAAAGGATTTTCGTCGATTTTCTCTCACTTTCACCAAATTAAACCTTTTCAAGTAATTTCTAGCCTCTCTTTTCAGTGGTGAAGGTCTCAAGAGGTTAATTAAGGTGCTAAAATTTTAAGAAGTCAAGAAGAAATTATTATGTCTCTAAATTAAGGTTTGTAAAAGTAATAGTTCTAATTTGATTTAAGGGTTTGTATAGGTAGATTTAAGGTTGTAGAGTAAAATTTTGTAGTTAGATTGAATAAAAAAAAGTAAGAAATTAATGGATTTTTGTCCTTGTATTTTTGGCCACTTAAGGATTTATATGGAGAAAAAGTAATTCCATAGACTAAGGTAAAGGAGAGAAAGATTAGGGTGTGGAGGAGATAAATTCAAGGTTAATGGATACAAAATATGTAACGCTCCAGTCTTGACCCTAGTAAAAATGCATGTGAATTGATGACTTTATTGCTAATTAATTAAATAATAATTAGCTTTATGATATTTAAGATCTAAGGAATATATTTGAAAGGGATAAGAGTTAGGGATTTATTTTTGTTAAAGTAAAGTAGTAGGGGCAACAATGGTATTTTGCATTTTTTATTTCTTATTTGACCATATGTTGGTAGAGAGAAGGGGGAGGAAAAAGGGAATCGAGGGTTTGTGGTTGAGGGAGAGATCGGAGGAGGCATTCCCATCGATCAGCGATGTCGTCAATGGCAGCTCCGGCTCTCACCTCGTCGCTGCCTCCCCGTGTATCGGCACTCATTCCCCATTATCAATGGTTTTGGTACTTTTTTCCTCACTTCTCTCTCTTCTTACCGTTCTTCAATCATTGACGGCGGTATTTTGGTGTCCCAATTGGCACCAGTGACTCCCTAAGGTTGAGGCAGCTTTTTCAACATTTGCCGGTCTTTCCCACTCATTAGCAGTACGGAGACCGACCACCATGGAATTGGATGTTTTGGCTCTGATACCAATGAATGGTGGAAGTGTTAGGGCATGTGAACATCGCCTGAAAGCTATTGATGGCTCTAGCTACTAGTAGGCAATTTCGATGCATTTTCAGTAAGTCTTTGATGAAGCTTTGATAATCGATCCAGTGAGCACATAAACAGATAGATTGAAGCAAATTCGACCCTTAAGTTATAGGGTACCAAAACTACCTCTTTAAAAATTCAGTTAAATAAATTTTAAAATTTATGGGAAATCTATTAGAAATTGACTGTAGGTTGGATTTAAATTTTTGCCTCGTGTATATGTGCCGTAACAGAGTTTGGAATTATATTTAATTTGAATTTGCAGTTATTGATAAATATAAGAAATTGGATAAATTTTCTTAAGAATATAGCAAGGATTGATTAACACGATAATGAAAGAAATGTGGATATAAATGTTAACTTGCTTTCATAAATGTGGGCATTAAATGGTTATATACATCCATCTGTTTTTTTTAAAGGGCATGTACATAGGTCTAAATTTGTTATGCAAAAACTTATGATTATTCAACGAATATGTAAGCTTTCTCAAAGACGGTTTGAAGCTTATAAGCATATGTTTATATTAATAAACTTAATCTTATTTTAAAGGTTCACATTAACTAGTAATCTAAAATAGCCAGACCAAATCTATGCTTAAAATATTGAGCCCATAGAGTGTATATTTAGCATACAAAAGTCAATAATATTCAAATGTGCATGTACTTTAAAAATTTGCTTGTGAAATGTAAATAACTATATATAACAGTAAAGGAAAAATATTATATGATTTAAAGGTATCCAAACCATATGTGCATATGCATATAAGTATGGTAGTCTTTGCCAAATAAGAATACATGTTTCCATATGTTTAATACTTGGTAGTCTATGATTAGCATAAAAATGAATTATAAAATTATCCGAATGTCCTGGTCATAAATAGTTAGGTATGCCTAATAAGGATATAATCGCAACTGCCCTAGTCTAATATTACTATTAGAGTATCCATAGTCTTGACACCAATGGTGTCCTTAACCTTTTTTGAGATAATAATACCTTCATAGTGTTGACACTTCATATTCAGTATCCATAGTGGATACCCTATTGGTATCCATAGTTGTTGTTATTCACACTTATAAGTAGTACATGGACAAAATATTATTATATGATATGTATATCAACATTTCAATTAAATATACGTGAATGGACCATTTAAATTCATGAATTTTATGGAACTATAAAATACATTTTGATATATGCATCTCGTATGATATATGGTTATATTATGTTTAGTCATGTATACATTTATAATCACTCTAATCCTGCGTAAAATGTATATAATAACATGTGGCTCAAATTATACATTTATATATATTTATTTAAGTATACGATTATTTAAATCATGTATCTATATGTGACTACTAAATAAACATATAATCCAGTCTAGACCCTAGACTAATATGGGATGACATCAATAAGTGTTAATCTTAGATTAGATACAACTTTAGTGAGGGTATTGTCATAACTAAATGTACTTAATATGTTATATGAACCCAACTTAAGGTAATATGGTAAAGATTGTATTTTTAGAATCGTGTGCTACCCTGATAAAACCTATAGCTATAGTGTTAAGCATTTATAGGTATTGACATATGTTTATGTGTATTTGTGTATTTATATAAATATATATGAATATAGTAAAGACTATATTTTGGTATGGGTAGATATTAAAATGCTGCAAAATGGTATGAGTAGGTGTTATTCTCAATTTGGAAATAACCTTACCAATATTGATATGATGATTATATGTACCTAATGTCTATAAATATATTTATCGGGTATAAACATGATATGAGATAAGTAAATCTGTGCATGAGATATAGTCATAAAATATATTTATTTTATATCTTGTATATTGTTTACGAATAAAATAATATTTTATACATGTTGATGTAATGGTTGTGTATTACACCCGGTGGTGGATAAAACATATATTAATTATTCTTCATCAGCATGTCAAATATTGGATGTTGATGTATATTATCAATAGAATTATAAATAATAGCAATTTATTGATGTGCAGCTATTAAACTTTGTTCTACATACATTTTAGATTTTGACATAAATACTGTTAGTAGGCAACATTTCAAATGTTTTTGATGAATGGAAGATGCTTTATAGCCATTAACATTATCGACTATTATTTTACTATTTGGCATTTTATTTAATCTATTGATATGTTTATTTTATTTTTTTTATATGTAATGTATTCTTTTTTTTTATATTAGCATTATGATTTTAAAATTTATCTACTAATGTTATATATCAAAAAGCGATATTAGGTTATAATCATAAGTTAATTTTTTAAATCATTAGCCAACCAACAAATGCAAATTCCTTTGTTTGAGCTGTCTACCGTGGAATTATAAGCATATTCTTAATGTTACAAGTTTGCATTTAATACAACTCATTAGTGTTATATTTTTTTATTACTTGTGACCTGCATATTAGCATATATGTCTTATGGAGATATTATGGCTTGTTTGCGTTAGTTAGATACAACTATAGAAAACTCCATGATAACTTTATTTTAGAGCAAGGTTTGATCAATTGAATTTCATTACATGAATTAGTTTTGTATTATTTATTTAGTTTAGTTGTGAAGTCTAGAATGATGTCATTACCATAATTGCAATAATGTATTCCAACCTAGCTTGTTAATATTCTATTGCTGAGAATTATCTTTCTTTTGAGGAATTGTGATCATAATAAAAATGTATGTTGCTATAATTGCCTATGATAATAAACATGTATAATTTAAGTTAAATGATATCTTGATGATGACCGTGTAAATTAGGTTGGTTTATATAATTAAGATTATGTTGAGTGTAAAAGTATGACTATAAATTCCTATGTATAAATTGTATGTTAGGTGTACAACTATGAATTTTTATGTATAACTTGAACAAGATAATTGGTGCATAATTCACAAATATAAAAAATTATTATATTTGCCCTTAGTGTATAGTAGATAATCTAGGACCTCAAGATAGAATGGTTAACCATAGGAATTTATACCGCACTAGAATTATGAGATCTAATTTAATATTGTATTGGATATGCCGGCACACATATGGAATAGGGACGCAGGATCACACCAAGTGATCTGATCCTAGAGATGTAGGTTTACGCCAAGTAATTTGGTCCTATGAGTATTTAGTTCCATGAGTTCAGCATGAGATGGGGATGCAAGGTCACGACAAGTGATATGATCCCAGGGACGCAGGGTTATGCCAAGTAATCTGGTCCCATGAGTATTTAGTTCTATGAGTTCACCACGAGATATGCTGATTATATATGCATAATTGACTTGAGTAATCGATATCGTACCTCGTGTTGTATGGTCCCTTCAGTATATAGAAATTACTTATTTGTAAGAGTAATAGAGTCAATTTTTAAACATAACATTCAAGCTAAACTAAGCAAAATGGTATAAATGATTAAGGCTTTTATGAAACCAATAATATAAGTAGAATAAAGGTGTCATTTATATTATTAAATAACTTTCCATTTAATTTTAGGTTAATATATGCTAATACTAAACCATATTTAAAGTATTATATATGATTTTAGAATTGAAGAACTACATAGTTCTAATTTCCTAAATGGCATACGTAGGAAGCTTGAGAATTGACATCTCAAGTTCGAACCAAATTGTGATAATGTGACATGTATTTATGGAAATTTTTTGGGCTTTTGGAGTATGAAATTTTATACGAAGTTATGTAATAGACTATGTAGTGGAATTGATATATATATATATGTGTGTGTGTGTGTGTGTGTGTGTGTGTGTGTATGTGTGTGTGTGTGTGTGTGTGGTATGTAAATTAAATAATATTATAACTTAATGGAATTGATGTATGTGAATGTATGTGATGGTTTGTTTGAAAAATAATTGTATGTGAGACTGAATATAAAAGTGTTGTGCTGTTGAGTAGGGTTTGGAGGAGGAGAAAAAAAGTATATTCGGAATGTAATTGAATTTTTTACAGGTTTGGACAACATAATTTTTAAACCGTCATATTGCCAAAATTTCATCAAATTAATAATAAGTTAATAATGATAAATAAATATATGATGTGCCATAGGAATTTAGAAATTTAGTGATGTAGTAATGAGGGCAATATAGAATTAAAATATTAGAAAATTTGTAAACATAGGATGTCACAAAATTCTACTCTTTTCATTAAAATATGTACACTTTTATGTTATGTTTGTATGATATGTGGATGAAATATGCATGTTTATTTGAAATAAATTTGATAGACATGTTTAGGGATGATTGAATATGAGAATTTGAATGATAAAGTAATAACAAATAAATTTATAGAAGGAAGGATAAATGTGGCCGAATGGTGTGTGTGTGGGTAGGATGGTATATTTTGGTAAAATCTTGAATGTAAAGCCATAAATCATATGTAGGTGAATTTTTAATAGTCTACTAATTTAATTGAAATTTTTGAAATTTAGTAAAATATTTTGAAGTGAAATTTTACATTATATTGGTAATGAAAATATTAGATTTTAATGAAATAAATTGAGTTTATTACATAAATGAAAATAATATTAACCAATTAGTTAATTGGAATAAAAAAAGGATTGAAAAGAAAGTAGTTAGAGAATGGAAAATGGCATAATTAGAGCGAAAAGGGGATCTAAATGAAAGAAAATAAAATTTTAGGGGCCAATTGGAAATTTTGCCAAGTATTAAAAAAATGATGATAAACTAAGTGAACTAAGAATTAAAATGTTAATATAAGAAATTAGTTGAGTACCGATTTTAAAATTTTCCAATGAAATAAAAGTTTAGGGATCAAATTGAACTTTTACAAATAAATAATAAATTATAAATTAACAGTGTAAAAAATGCAAAGAAATTGTAATGGCGTGAAATAGTACTTAAATAAAAGAATTTGAAAGAAATAGGGCAAAACGGTAATTTTATAAAATATGGAGACAAAAAGGTAGCACGATAATTTTAAGTAAAGTTTAGTTAATCAGATAAAACGAAAGGATTAAGTGAGTTGATATGTGAAATTATGAATAAAATAAGGTTTAGCAACTAACTGCAACTTTTCAAATGAATATTGAATAACAAGTGTAAATTGTGTAATTTTTGTCAAAATTGTAAATAAAATAAATAAAAGAGTATTTTAGTAAGAAAAAAAAGAAAAAGAGAGAAGAAAAAAGAATTTAAATGAAAAAAATTAAAAGTTCAGGGGTAACATTGTAATTTCGTAATATTGAGGAAAAATGATAAAAAAATTGTAAATTAAGCATTTTTAAAGGTTAATTATTTAAAATGAATAATCAAGTGAATACCAAATGTAAATTTGCATAAGAAATGAAATTTAAAAAGTATAAATTGTTACAAAAATAGTGAACCAACTGTGCAAATGTATAACAGTGGCAAATTCATAAATAAAATGAACTAAATGGGTAATTTAATAATTTATTAAAAAATTTGGACTAAATAGTAATTTAGTGAATGAACAGTTTAAAAATGAATTTTTGTGAAGTAGAAGGACTAGTATGAAATTTTACATAATAAGTTAGAGTAAGGACCAAATGAAAATTTTGTAGGCCAATAAATGACTGTGAAGTATAAATAAATAAATTAATTTCAATTTTATAATTAATGCACAAAAAGGGAAATTTTGTAATTAATGAAGAATTAGGAACTAAATTGAAAAATATATCAAAGTAAAGGTATTAATTGATAGCAAATTTATAAATATTTTTGAGAATGAAATTGTTAAATTATTGGTAAATAATTTATAAAATGGTGAAAATAATAAATTATAATGAGATAATTCATAATATAAATAAAAGTGACAGAAAAGTCAATTGGTAAGTGATTGAAAATGTAAAAGTATGTGAAAGTGTTAAAAAGAATCTAAGAAAAATAAAATCACCTATGAATTGGGTAAGAATTATAAGCAAGTCAAGTGATTAATATCCTGAAATGTAAAACCTAGTGAAAAAGTTAAATTTGTAAAGGTGACAAAAACCTGAATTGAAAAGAAAGCCTTGAATAATCAGTGTACTAGAATGAAAAGAAAGTATTGAATGAATAATATTCTAAAATGAAAAGAAGAATTGACTGACAATGTACTGAAATAAAATGAAAAAGGAAATTGAAATGTCAGAAATATGAAAAATGATTCTGAAATGAAAAAAAAATGTAGCCATTAGTAATAGTCTGGCGGTTTAATCTAGCTCAGAATATAATTGGCTAGCCACAGAAATACTTATACCACGGTCTAAGTCATGGCAACTTGCTTTGCTATGGTAGGATCGTAATGATCATCCATAATATGTGTTTTGATTTTTTTGCTCTGTTCTGATCTGATCTGAGGTGGATTGGTTCTTCGAGATCATCCCCTACTGTACTGTACTGTTGTGGGCTCATAGGATTCACATCCCATGTATCTGGTCTGAAGATTTCTACCTAAAGTGTACTAGGGGCATAATAGTAATAATAACATAAAAGTGCAAAATATGAAATGTGAATGAAAATGAAAAAGGAATAATGACTGCTATGGACAAAAACGAAAAGTAAAATCAAAATGATAAGTTACCCAGATAATGAATTTAATAGGTAAAAGTGAAAAAATAATGAATGAAAAACTTAAAGTAATTCGTTGTAGTCCTAAAGGACTAAAAGCGTAATTTGACATGAAATTATTAAAACGAGAATTTATTGATAATTATTATACGAAATAATAGATTTAAATGGAAAATAAATGAACTGATAGCAAAATGGTAAATAAAATGTAAATGATAATTTCAGATACAATGGAAAAACTAGGGACTCGGTATATAAATTGTCATAAGATGATATATTGGACATAAACTAATAAATTACATATCAAGTAAGTAAATCAATATGAAGTAAAGATAAGCAATTGAATAAATGCTTCAATGTCTGGGTAAATGACTGTATGTCTGAACAAAGATAAATTTTCAACGAAACTAGAATGTGAATAAATGCATGTTAAAAAAAATTGGTACTAAAATATAATAAGATAAGAATTAGTATAATATGATTCATGATTTGTAAGCTGCATAATAAATAGTAAATGAAATGTATAATTAAGATCAGTTAATATTATTAAAGCGATTAATTGGAACTAGAAGATAAGTATAAAAATGAAATGACAATTATATCCTACTGAATGACTAGAACAGTTTTGCATGATTGAATGCATGGGTGTATAATTTTATGGTGCATATTAAAATGATAAAATGAATAGTTAATTTTAAAGAATGCTTATGGATGCATCACTACAAAAAAACTGCACATTAGCGACTAAACTTAGCGACGGCCTTATTTTCGTTGCAAATTTTGCGACGAATTAGCGATTGTTTTACAATTCCGTCGTGGGGAGGATATTTTCTATTTTTTGCTACGAAATAGCGACGGAATAAATAAACAGTCGCTAATTATTGGCGGGAATTGTACACGTCATGTTTTGCGACGGAATTAGCGACTAATAATTTCGTCGCTAACTTTTATAATTTTTTATTCATGAAATTACTTCCAAAAAATTTAGCGACGAATGTTTGAGTCGCTAATTTTGGAGGGAAAATATAGCGCCTTTTTTGCGACAGTTTAGCGACGGAAATTTCTCTGTCGCTAATAGTAATTTGTTACAATGACACAATTAGCGACCGAAATATTTGGTCGCTAATCCGTCGCAAATAAATTAAAAAATAATTTTTTTAATTTCACTCACATGATTTATGTATAGTTTCAAGTAATTTTAATATAGAAGATATGAAATGAATATTTTATTTTGTAGCAAAAAATTATAAATTATTTTATAAATTTTACATTTTTAATCATAGTAATAAACTAATTGTTACGATTATTATATATTTGGGTGTTTAAGATTAATAAAAATAAATATTTATAAAATAATAATATAAAATTTATTATTTCATTTAAAATAATAATAAAAAAATTTGTAATTTATTTTTATTTTATAAAATTTAAATCAAATATTAAATTATTAGAAATTATTTGATTTCTTTATCAATTATCCCCAAATATAAACTTATTTATTTAAAAAAATATTTATAATAATAATAAAGTAATTGTTATAATTATTGAAGATTGATGTATTATAATAAATAATAAATATAAATATTTATATAATAATAATATAAAATTTATTATTTCATTTAAAATGATTATTTTCTTAAAATTTTGAGCAAATTTTGAAATATTAAAAATTTTAGTTATATATATTTACAAAATTATCCTTGAATACAAGGATAAAATGATGAAATTTGGTAGGGACATTTTAGTAATTTTAGAAATTTACCCTATATAATATTATTTGCTTATTTTCAATTAAATTTTTTAAAAATTTATAATTTTAATTATTCCAAGTATTATAATATAAATAAAAAATATAAATACATATTTATTATTACTAATTAAGATTAAAAATTCCTTTGCTTATACACTTTGGCAATCCAATGATTGAATTGTAATGCTTAAAAATCTTAAGATTTATAATTAAATTATAAAATGGAGACTTATATTGATAATGGGATTAGAAAATTAATTTTAGTCTTTTGAATTAAATAAAATGTGCAACAATATATATATATATATATATATATATATATATATATATATATATATATATATATATATATATATCTGTGTGAAGTAAGAAAATATAAAAACCAAGTGGAGGGACCAAGAGCATTTTTCTTTAGAAAGTTACAGTGGTCCCAAGTGTTTAAAAAAAAGAGAACAGACAACGGGAGAGAGAAAGGGAGAAAGAAAAAAAAGAGAGAGGGATATCAGGGAAAAAGGGCCGACCAGCGCCAGCGACTCCGACGTCGTCACTGTGCCGACAACGCGATAGCCAGCCAATCTTCTCTCTCTGCCGTTAATCCGCTCTGTAGCTTCGGTTACCAACCCGATTTTGAGAGTTTCTCTCCTTCTCGCCCAGATTCAACTCTGGTTCACTTGGGATTAAGAGTTTCTCTCCTTCTCGCCCAGATCCAACCCGATTTTGATAGTTTCTCTCCTTCTCGCCCAGATCCAGCTCTCAAACCTAGATTTTTCCTTGTTGTTATGAATCTTAGAGGATGTGCCGGTTCACGGCTAACCAGTACGTGGTATGTAAAACTCTTTCTGAATTGTTCTGATACGCTATGCAATTTTACTTGTGCGTTTTTAGTTGGATAGCTTGTTGTTCAAATCAAATGTATGATTGTAGCTTGAGACTAATTTTTGCTTAGCTTAATTTTACCAAACTTCATTCCTAAACTAGTTAAGGTTGGCATTTGGCTTTTTTGTCATTTAGCTATACTCGGGCTAAATTTTCTGTTTTCTGTACTTAATAGATAAAATGGAGGGATGAAATGGTAAGATAAGAGTCTTGGATTGTGCTCCCCAATTCTTATGGGTTGGAGTCTTTTATTAGTTTAAGTTCAAAGGTTTCATACCCCTAATTCTCGGAATAGTATACTCTGCAATTTCAAATATATATTACTCATGATATGGTGCATCACTTGTAGCTGTTTGATATGCATTTATCAATTTATGGTGGTAAGTAATTTTATACCTGATGAACTCTGTAGGAACTATTTCAAGGCAAAGGGAAAGATTTTAATGTGCAAAAGCTTTAATGGCAAAATCTGTTCGTGATTTTGAAAAAGCAGTATCAATGGTATCTTATGGTTTTGAGGAAATAGAAGACTTCTATTCAAAATATAGCACGCGAGGTGTGGTTGGGAATGTGAAGATTCCTGTTCTCTTCATTCAGGTGCGTATATTGTACTTATGCTGCCTTATTGCTTTGCATGTGATTGATCTTTTTGATGTATGTTCAAAAATCTGAGATCCTTTATTTCTCTCTTCAAAATGACGATGGGATAGTGCCTTTATTTTCTTCATTTAGGTGCGTATATTGTACTTATGTTGCCTTATTGCTTTGCATGTGATTGATCTTTTTGATGTATGTTTAAAATGCATACTTAAGATGTCTGATGAGTATGGTCAACATTATTTCTATCATAGGGATTTTTATTGGTAAACATGTGTGCGAAATAATGCAGGAGACTGGAAAACAACAATCTCTCAGGCAATGTGATGTCTCTGGTTAACTGCTTGAGCCTTACTATCTTGTATGTTTATATATACTGGAGTTTTCTTTTGCATTTTCTTCTTTGCAGTTGAAAGTTGTTAAATGTGGGTTTCACCATATTAATAGAAATTTAAATTATTGCATTTAGGAATGTCTCTTGTAACAACCTAGCTGGTGTGATTCCTACAAGCAATAACTTCTTAAGGTTTTTGCCCAACAGGTTAGATGGTATGACTATATCATTTATATTGTTTTTAACGATGTTGCCTGAATTAAAAGCTCAATCGTCTTGTTTCTCTGATAACATGTTTCTTCTAACTGGCTTTGCAACTATCTTATTGAAGTAATTCCATTTTTTGTATAGTTTCGTTGGAAATCCTGGTTTTTATGGCTATTGGCTTACTTCTCAATGCTGTGGGTCTCATCCAGCTGAAACTAATCTTGTCAATCTTCGAAGGACAATTTATCTTATCATCATGTCTAGTGTGGACTTTGAGGAGGCCGGGCATAAGCTCCTAAAAATTAAACTTGAGCCAGGACAGGAGGTAAGCAACATACCTGGCAGGAAAAAATGGACTCGGTGCTGGATGGAGAGGCTTTGCCATTGATCATGAACTAGTTGATGGTGATTGTCTGGTATTTTGTATGTATAGTTCGGTAGTTCTTTAAATTTATTAGAAAATCTCAGCTTATGTGGATTAGTTGTGAATATTACTTTCAGAGATTGTACAGTATTATTATTATTTTGTTGTTTTATGAGAGATTTTTGAGGATAATATTATGTATGGTTTCAAATAATTTTCTCTATATGTGTATTTTGGAATATATTATGATTTCGAATCAATATGTCTGTATGTGTGAGATCAATGTTATATATAGGATGAAAATAAATAAAATAGCGATCCTTGTATACATGATTAAAATTTTAAAATGCAGGAAAAGAAAAAAATTCAAATATGCAATAATTTAGCGACGGATTTGCGACAAAAAACTGTAGCTAATGTGTAATAGATATAATTTAAGAAATAATTAGCGACTAACATTCGTCGCTAAATGTTAAAGTAAATTTATAATTAGCGACGAATTTAGCGACGGATATTGTAGTCGCCAAAAATTATTTTCATAAGGTGACTAATTAGGAATATAAATTAGCGACGGAAAAAAAATTAGCGACGAATTAGCGACTGATTTTGAATCCGTCGCTAATTTAATATCCGTCGCGAATTTGCAGTTTTTTTTGTAGTGCATGCACGTGTGTAAGTATGTGCATATGCATGCATGTATGTGTATGTGTGAATATTAATGTTGTGAAAAGTTTGGGATTTGTATCCACCATTGGCCATTTTTAATGCTCAGTACATAGTGTTGTTACTGCATGCAGGTTATAAAAGTAAGAAGTTAAAGTGGCCACAAGCTAAAGTTGATCAAGATTAGTGATACAAAGTAAAAGTGATAGTATAGACATAGCATGTGTATATGTTAGTTGGTATTGTTCTGTTCATAGTAGTTATAATGATTATTGTTATTGTTGTTTGAACGTTTTGGTATTATATTGATTAATGGAATTTTTTTACTGTACTATTTGCTATAGCATTTGTTACTATCTTAGTATATCAACATCCGATCATTGTACGTACAGTACAATGGTATAAGGGTATTACATGGTATCATAAACTTGGTCATCCTTCCAACAAAGTTCTTCATCTAGTTATTCAAAATAATGGTCTTTTTTCTCAAAAATTATTTCTTTATGAGTTTCACTATCCTTCATGTGCTATCACTAAAAGTCATAAATTTCCTTTTTCTTGCAATTATTTAAAAAGCAGTAAACCTTTGGAACTGCTATATACCGATGTGTGGGGACCAGCAAAAAAATCTATTGATGGTTATGATATTATATCATATTTGTTGATCATTTTAACAAATATATTTGGTTGTATCCTATGAAAAAAGAAATTTGATATGTATACTCTATTTCCTCAATTTAAAAAATTGGTTAAGAATTACTTTCAAGCTAAAATCATTTCAATTTTCTTAGATAATGGAGACGAATATAAAAAAAATCTTACAAATCTTTAATACATGTGGGATCTCTCATTTCACAACACCTCCTTATACTTCATAACATAATGCTACTGCAGAACGATGTCATCAACGTCTTAAACCTTTTGGTTGTTTGTGTTACCCTTGATTGCGACCATATACCTCATCCAAACTCCAATCACGATTTATTTCTTGCATTTTTCTTGGTTATTCCGCTTCCCAGTCTGCCTATGAATGCTTAGATCCCATAACTAATCATGTTTATCTCTCTTATCATGTCAAATTTGTCGAAAATATCTTTCCCAAACAAGTGTGCAATGAATCTCATATTTTCACTAACCTTGTTAGAGATATTTCTCCTGCAGGTGACTGAGCACTTAACAATTGTCACTCCTACTTCTCCAATTGATAGTCCACTACTTCATCCTCATTCTACCCCAAGTTCACAATCTTCCACCCTACCCACTAGTCATTTATCTTCTACTCTATTACCTTCCACTTCACCCACACCTAGTAACCCTTCCTCCTCTTTGCACTCAGCTTTCCAAACATTTGATTTACCAAACACTTCTCCACCAATTACACCTGATACCTCACTATCTCCTATTCAACGCCCAACTCGCAATAAAAAACCAAATCCTAAATATTTCAGTGATAAATATATAAACCTCACCTTTAAATATTCACTTTCATCTACACTTGAACCTACCACTGTCGCACAGGCCATTAAAGATCCTCTTTGGCGAAAAGCTATGGATGCTGAGTTTCATGCTCTACTGTAAGATGGAACTTGGGAGTTAGTTCAAAAATCCTCTCATGAACCGATCAATAATAAATGGGTTTTTTGAGTTAAACACCATGCTAATGGTTCCATAAACAAATACAAAGCTCATCATATGGCCAAAGGCTTTCTTCAGCAACCAAGTAGAGATTATTTTGAAACTTTCAGCCCTATAACTAAGCCTATCACAATCCACATTATTTTATGTCTAGCTTTGTCTTATAACTAGCCTTTAGCCATTTGGATGTGAATAATACCTTCTTGCATGGTACGTTGCATGAAGATGTCTATATGATGCAACCTCTTGGCTATGTTCATCCTTAATATCCACAACATATTTGTAAACTTCGTAAGACATTGTATGGTCTCAAACAAGCACCTCAGGCATGGTATACTTAATTGCATAATTTTTTACTTAATTTTGGCTTTCACAAATCGTTTGCAGATGCTTCTTCATTCATTTACACTCATAATGGCATTTTGGATTATTTTCTTATTTATGTTGATGACATTATTTTAACAAGCAATAATTTTATATTTTTGGATGATTTTGTTCACAAGTTGGCCAACAAGTTCTCAATTAAAGATCTGGGTTCTCTTCATCATTTTTTGGGTGTTGAGGTTATTCCTACTGCATCTGGTTTCTTTCTTTCCCAACATAGACATATTACTAATCTTCTTAATCATTTTAACATGGTTGATGCTAAAGAAGTTGCTACATCCATGAGTTCTTTTGAGACTTATTCTCTTATTGATCGTTCTACACACATTGATGCTACTTCCTATTGTTATCTTATTGGCTTTCTATAATACTTGGAAATCACGTGACCAGATGTTTCATTTGCTATCAACAAATTATCTCAGTTCATGCATGCTCCCACTAAAAGACATTTGTAAGCTTTGAAAATAATTATTTGATATTTAAAATGATCTATTTATCATGGTTTGTTTCTTAAGAGGGATCCCTCTATGACTTTAATAGCCTTCTCTAATTCTGATTGGGGTGGGACTTATGATAATGGCCGCTCCACTACAGCTTATATTTTATATATAGACTCTAATATTATTCCATGGCATTCGACCTGTCAAAAATCTATTTCTAGATCATCTACAAAAGTAGAGTATAAAGCTCTTGCAAATGCTGTTGTAGAACTTCTTTGGATTCAACATTTCTTGCAAGAATTGAGTATCTCTATCAAATAAACCCCCATTTTGCATTATGATAACACTGGTGCTACATACTTATGTGTTAATCTCGTTTATCACTCTAGGATGAAACATTTGGCCCTTGACTATCATTTTGTTCGTGAACAAGTTTTTGCTGGCTCCTTACATGTTTTACATATCAGTTTCAAGGATTAATTAGCTGATTGCTTACTAAACCACTATATCACAATCAGCTTTTTAACTTACGATCTAAGATTGGAGTCTTCAATGGATCTTCCATCTTGTAGGGACATGTAAAGACCCAGTCCATAGACTAACAATTTGTTGTAACGGTTAAGATTTTTTGGTTCATTCATTTAGCTTAGTTGTTGTAACTGTACTCTATTTTATCTCCTATATTTTTGGTAGTTCTATATATATATTGGAGTTCTCCTTTAAATACAATCATTGCAGTTCAATCTTCTATATAAATAGACCCTTAGCTTTCCAATATATTGGAAGACCCAAATGATTTCGAATTACAAAAGCAAGCAAGTTTTTTTACAAAGAAAAAGCATCATCAATATTAAGTTTAAAATTAAAAGGAGGAGGTGGTTGCCCAAGATTAATAGATACATTCATTTGCGATTCTAAAAAAGGAGATTGATTTGCAGATAGAAAATTAGAGTAATTAAAGGATGATCTCCATGTGAACTAAAGAAGTACTAGAGGGTGTTCCAAAATATATGATTACTTCGAGCTTTCCAAAGTCCCTATAAAATATGAATAGATAAAAAGGGAATATGCTCCTTAATGGGCCTGGTAGAGGAAGTAGGAATAGCATTCCAAATTTGCTAAAAAAAATGCATGGAAGAGTTATAAAATAGGCCAAAGCAAAAGAAGTTTCAACACTTGTTGCGATATTGGATAATGAAAAAGGAAATGAACAACTGATTCTTGTAAACCACAAAATAAACAATATTCAACAAAATCGACAAAACATTGAGAAAAATTACATCCAATGGGAAAACCATTATAAAAAAATTTTCAAAAAAAAAATCTTCAATTTGCTTGGAAGAAGAGAATGCCAAAAATTCCTCCAATGGATACTAAGAAAGAAACAAGAAGGCATATCACATATCAAATCAAGGTATTAAAGAGCAATATGGTAGCTTGATTTAATCGAATAAAGACCTAAAGACGTATGGTGCCAAATATAAGAATCCTCGCCTATAAAAAGTACCAAAGGCATATTCATAATAAATTGAGCCTGTCTTGGAATAAAAGAAGTTTCACAAGCTGCAAATTTCAACCGAAGGAATGATGATCCACATGAGAAGAAACCGTTCCAATTAACAATGTTATTCCTGGAAAATTCAAGTTTAAAAAGAAATCTATCAGGAATTCAGGCATAAGAAATATCAATATAAGAACCATTCAAAACCTATACCACATTTCCATTTTAGTTGGCAAAGTTTAGATTTTGCTATTTAGTGATATTTAGGGATTTTTTAGTTTGGTGCTTTTTAATAAAGAATTTAGAATTTTAGGATTACAGTAAAAGAAATTAGAGAAATAGGGTGTTAGAAAATGGCATATGGTGGATCCCACGATAATATTGCTTTTTTAGTATAAAAAATGCACTTCAATGTGCCATTTTCTGGAGGGAGAATAATTTCGTATTGAAAAATGAACGCGTTTTGTTGGCTGAAATTGGTCAAATATAGTGGAACTCACCAATGCTGAATAACGACACTATTTATTGTCGTTTTTTTACCATTTTTCAAAATTGATTCGTAAGCTAGGATTGATGTTTGAAGTGAATGTGGGGTCCACGTGCCAAGAAATGATCAATGTTATTAAAATTAGACCAGGCTGGCTGATTGAATAGGTTGAATCGATAGGGCATCCAGTTAGTTTAACTACTTAAAATCGGATTGGCAAGAAACTGGATTGGATCGAAAAAATTGGAGAACCGAGCTAAATCAGATTTTTGCTAAAATGTTTTAAAAAATCATAATTTTTTTATATTTTTTCACACACAAACACACACACATATATTTGTAAATTTTCATTATTTATTTATTTGAAAAAATTAGTATTTTAAATTTCAAAGATGTCACTTAATAATTTAATATACTTATTATCTATTTGACTTCATTGTAATCAAATATAATTATACTCATATATGCAAGGTCAATGTTCTCTGTATTTGCTTCATTGGTACTCCATCTAAATAAGAAATTTTTTTTTCATGATATGACTATATTTTTATGTTTCTAAAATATAATATTCAAAAATTCATAATTAATCATTTATAGTAATAAAATTGAAATTATATTTTTTAACTTATTATTAGGATATTTATGACATACATTTAATGTTTGATATTTTTTTTTAATTTTTAAATAGTAGTATTTATAAAATTATATTAATTAATATTATTTTTAAAATATAAAAAAAAATTCGGTTGAACCGATCAAAGCATGAACCTCCAACCTTACTGGTTATTTGTCCTGTTCGATTTTAATAACATTGGAAACCACACAACTTTTTGCCAGTTTTTGAATAATTTTATTTTTTAAAGTGGACTTGTGATTCTTTTCTTTTCTTTTTTTAAGTTGCCTTAAATGCTATCATTTCCATATATATATATATATATATATATATATATATATATATATATATATATATATATATATATATATATATATATATATATATATATATATATATATATATATATATATATATATATTAAGTTGTCTCAAATGCCATCATTTCCCAAATTTTTCCATTCTATTCCCATGCCCTGCCAAATTCTTCCTCTCTTCCTTTATTTCTTTTTAGTTTTATGTCATCATCAATGTTTTCAGAAGCGGCTTAGAGATCAACTCGCCTTGTTAACTGAGTCAAGAGTTAACGGGTTAGACCGAATTAACTCGAAATTTTTTATTTTTTTAAATATAATTATTTATAAAAAAATTAAAAATATGATATGTCAAAATACACCAAATATCAATATAAAAATACTAAAAAGAAAACATTGCATTCAACTCACATACTAGTCATAATCTTAATTAATTAATATTCTACATCAAAATCATAACGTTAAAAATGACAAAGGTTAGCATTCACGTAAACTATACCTTTTAAGATCAAAGAGTATCATAATTTATCTAAACTGAAACCGAATACTAAGTAGGAGTAAAGCAGATACTGGTGGTGCTTGCACAGGGAAAACATTCACATAAAGCAAGCATAAGAAAGCCCATAAGGCCCATACCAATGAGGATCCCACCTGTAGCACCCAACCCAATTACTCCCCTAGTCCAAACTCCTTTTTCTTCGCTCCCCACTTCACCATTTCCTTTCTCTTATGTTGACCCCAAATCCACTTCTTCATTTAGGCAAGACTTTGTGCACGAACCTTATCTACAGGATCATACATCGTCAATCTGCTCCTGAAAGCAGTTTCAATCTTTGAAAGTCTCTTTCTTATGTGGTTTAAGTGGTGTGAGTTCTCAGGGCTGGAAGCAACCTCCGCAAATAACAAATTTTTCAAAAAGTCGAGTCTTTGATCGATGTCTTTAAATCATAGATTGGAAATTCGGGAGAAAGAGATATAACTTCTTTGAGTTGGGATTCTACTTCTTCCAGTTTTTTCTGCAACACAAAGTATCTCTTTGTAATTTTTAATTTTATGAAAGGAGTTTGGAATGATGAATATTATTTCATTTAAGGTTGAATCGGAGTTCAATCCGAGTTAAAGATTCCCAAGCCAGACCACTTTTTTCCAAGCCAAATCGAGTTTTTTATTATTTCTAAATTCATGTTGAATCGACTCGAATTGCTTACCGAGTCGTGATCTAACTGATTCGACCGGCCAAGTCAACTCGAGTTTAATATCCTTACTTTCGTTTGTTTTGTTAATTTTTCTTCAACTCTTTGCATTTTACATGGTGTAATACTGTTAACACCGTTAACTTCAGTATATTTTTCTAATTTCTTTTACTGTAACTTCATAACATTTTAAATTTTATATTTGAAGTTGTAATACTGTTAGCATTTTATTTTTCTAATTTCTTTTACTGTAACTCTAAAATTCTAATTTTTTTATTAAAACACATCAAATTAAAAAAAAATCATGATATTTAGACCCCCAGGTAATCACTTAATTTCTTTGGTAAGTTAAAACATAACACGTTATAGATAGGAATGGCGAACCCTACCAATTTAACAAGAATATCCTTTCCCCTTGCGATAACATCATTTGGATTGAATTGATAAATAACAGGAAATGGTGGGTTTAATTAACAATCATGTGGTAGAATAAATTCAATAAAATTAATGTCATCAGCTTTGGTTAGCCTGAACAAAGCCCACATGATGAATGTGATTCTTTGCTCTAATGAAGTCAGGCTCCCTGATTGCGCTCTCCTTCTCGTTGGTCAATTTAGGGGTGAGCAAAAATCCAACCAAATCGAACTTATCGATTTTTATAATTCGGTTCAATTTTTTGGTTCGATTTTTGGTTTTCAATTTTAAGAAATTTCAGTTTTTTGGTTCGGTTTTTGAAGGAAAAAACAGTACAAAAATCGAACCGAATCGAAATTTATATAATTATATAATTTTTTTGATTTTTCATTGAATAATTATTTTATACATGTAAATTATTTTATTTTGAGTTTTAAATTATATGAGTATATTTATCAATTATTAATATCTATTTTTAGGTGATAATTTAGAATTTTGACGATTAAATTGAAAATCAATTAAATAAAAAATTTATTTAATTATTTTATTGTATATTTATTATATATTTTGGGATTATTTCTTTAATTTGAACTTTTATTTGTACAATTTAGATGTTTTTATTTTAGTATATTATGATTTATAATTTTTAGACACAATATTTTTATTTTTTTTAAAATATTTTTAAATTTTGGTTTTTCGACGAACCGAATCAAATCGACCGAAAATTTTGGTTCGGTTTAAATTTGGTTATTCTAAAAATTAAGTTCGATTTGATTGATAAAAATAATGAAATTTCGATTTTTGGTTATTTAGATTCGGTTCGATTATTGAACCGAATAACCGAATCGACAGTTGCTATCCTCTAGGTCAATTTAAATAGCCACCGGTAACAAACTAATTTAATCAATTTTATTTATATTTATTTTCCTTGGACCTCATCTAAATGTTTTGGGGAACACTATTTATTTTTATTTTCGATGTTGGTCTCATGAAATTTAAATAATTTTGTAACAAATTTCACTATAAAAAAATTAGCAAATAGCAATGGAAATTAGCAACCGAATATGTTGAATTTTCGTTGCTAATCAAAATTAGCAACTGAAAATAGCAACAGAAAATTTGGTTGCAATTTTGATGGTTGGTATTTTTAGCAATTGAATCTTTTATTTCAAATCCGTTGCAATTTAGCAACGGAATTTCAAATCCTTTGTAAAATCCAACCAACGTGGAATCCGGTGAACTGGTCAAAAATAGCAATGGCAATTAATTTCCATTGCTATTTTTAGTAATTCCGTTGCTAAATTTAGCCAATATTACAAAAATATTTACGACGGAATTTTCATCGTTATTCCATCACTAAAAATTATTATAATTTTTTAATTATTATTTTTACGCAAAAAATATATAGATAATACATTACAAAACCACACTATCTTTGGACTACATTTAAGCAAGCAAACATAATCAAATTTCACAAATTTTTCACTTACCTTCTCATTGAAATCATAAAGTCAATTACAAATTCAAATAAAAGTAAAAGACCTTACTTGTAAATTAAAGACAATGGAAAAAAGCCATTTCTCTGAAGCTATCTACAGACAATTATAAACACAAAGATGATAGAGATTCACAAAATTCTTCAATCGACAATAATCTTAGCAATCACAAGAACAATTAACATAATTGTCAGGGTCCTATTATTTCTAAAGTAAAAAGCTCTAAAAGAGTTGTTAATAACCATCAAATACAATAACTACCTTGCTAAATAATTATAAGAATATCCACCACAGTTACGTGAAACAAAATTAAATTTAGGATCTTGCTGAAGGACATCATGAAGACATCAAGAGTAGTATGATTTTGATATGTGCCATCAAGCATATGAGAAAAAAAAAAAACAAAATGCAGATTCATGTACTTCAACATAAATAAAAGAAATTTAAAAAAAAAACATAAATAAAAGGCTGTAATAGAAATGAGGATTTGATATTTTTAATATTTAACAGGTGGAAAGAGGCAAATTTTTGACCTTGACCTAATCCAGGAAAAATTAAAGTTTTTCTTCAAAAAGAGTGACGAAAATGACAGAAAAGATTTAATTCTCTTCTTGTGAAGCACAACCTTGGCGCTATGATCCATTCTTTTTAAATCTTTGAACCAATCAAGCCGGATCATAGCTTTTTCAGAGCCAAAATAGTAGGCTGCTAGTGCTTTTGCCAGTTCAGACTTTCCTACCCCAGCTGGACTAGAAAATATGAAGCTGGCAATTGGGCGATTGGGGTTCTTGAGTCCAACGCGGGCCCTTCGTATAGCACGACTGATAGCTTTGACAGCTTCATCCTGACCAACAACTCTCTTGTGCAGGGTTTCTTCCATCTTCAAGAGGCGATCAGATTCATCGGTGGATACTTTCTCCATAGGAATGCCAGTCCAAGAAGAGACAATATGCTGAATGTCTGATTCATTAACAATAGGACCCACATCCCCAGCCTCAGTCTCAACTTTGCTCATCTCCTTGCCTTTCTCCACAATAGCTGCAATTTGTGCCCTCAGGTCCATCTCGCGATCCCGTAACTCCCTAGCGTGTTCAAGATTTTATATAATATAAGCTGGTTTGAAAAATGATTGATAAACCCACACTTGTAATCAAGATATTAGGACTCAAATCTACTGCTCAAAGCCTTGAACTGATACTTCCATTAGTTAACAAATTTCACACATCACTATTTGAGTCTTAGTGTCCTGAATGTTTGAAAATCAGTACCTATATCACTCCCTCCATTGAAATACATTTTAGGCTCCTAGAGAACTCACAAAACCATGCATCAAAAGAAATTGTACCTTTTCAAAGTCTTGGTTGCGGACAGCTTCATCCTTCTCCTTTGTTATTTGCCTGACCTCTTTCTCAAGCTCGCTAGCTTCTTCAGGAACCTGCAAAACAAATTAGCCGATGAACAACTTGCACAAAAAAGTAATCAGGCAATGGTAGGGTAAAATGAGGTACAAAATCATACCTGAGCATGACGAAGACGAACCCGAAAACCCGCTTCATCAATCAAGTCAATTGCCTTATCAGGCAGAAAGCGGTCACTGCAAACGAGAAAAAGAAATAGGAAAAGTGAAGGTTAGAACCATAGGATTCAGCTTATACCACACTGGAGGTATATCAAACGTGTCAAAATGATAACATCTATCAAGGTTATTCGAGTGAAACACTTCTTAGACATATTACATGACTAATTCACAGAGGACACACTTTAAACCTAAATTCTTCTTTCTTTATCCAAGGGCACCCTAACAAAAACAAAGGGAGATCCACTGTTAAGTGTAATTTCGCACTGAAATTTGCAATCATCATTTTGCCCCTGGCCCTATTATTTGTTCAACTTGCCATTAAAATTTGACCTGAACTTTATGAATAAGATGTTCAAATGAGCTAGCTTGCTGACAATCTACAGTTCAACCAATAATATAATCAAATATCAAGCAGTTTAGTTTAGCCAAAACAGACTAAATATCCTCGTTTCAAAACCATAAAAGTCTTGGGAGGTAGATAGTCTAAGGCAGGCCATAATGAGCACATCAACAAAAGAATTTAACCAAGGGAAACTCCAACTCTCTTCCAGTTGAAAACACACATGAAATTACCTGCAATTCACCTCTTGCAAGAGCTGGTTTCAAATATTAGCAGCATCAATTGCACCTTTTGCTGCTCCAGCTCTAATTAAGGTATGGACTTCATCAATAAAGAGAATAATTTTATCACTTTGTTTGATTTCTTCCATAAGGTTTTTCAATCTTTCCTCACATTCTCCACAGTACTTGGTTCCATCAACTAAAAGACTCATATCTAGGGTAATAACCTGCATCACAAAAGCAGATGCATAAAACAGTCAAGTTTACAATACTGATATAATAATGCCTGTTTCTCCCAATTTTACTGATTACAGCATAGACTGTGTGGCAGATTTCATATCACATTTTCACAAATCTCTCCTGTCCAAAAAAATCAGGATACTCAAGTCAATCATACATTAAGTATCAATTTGCATTGATGAGAAGGCATACTATTGTTTACCAATTGCAGGGTACAATAAGTATCATAATACAAAAGGTGGATCCCTGCAATTATTTTAGAGGGATGGCAAATGAAATAATTCTTCGTGTTTAGAGATCTAAAGCAATTTTTTTATGCAAGGAAAGTGAATGTTCTGAATAATCATTCTTGAGAACTTAGATGTAAAAAAGCTTTAAATAATTAGAAAATAGAGATTCCATATTATAATTTTTCAATAAGAAAATAGAGCAAGCACACATATCTGTCTTTCAGCACACAATAATTAATTTCGGAAATGGCAAACTAATAAAAAGATCCAAAACAACAAAGAAGCACAAACATCATCTACACCATAACTGTGTCCGTATCAATTAACCAATAACCACCTTCTTTCGCTCAATTGTTTCAGGAACATCACCACTTGCTGTACATTGAGCAAGACCTTCAGCAATTGCTGTTTTCCCAACCCCTGGTTCTCCAATAAGGCAGGGATTATTTTTTGTCCGTCGACCCAAGATTTGGATGACACGTTCTATTTGTGGCTGTCTTCCAACAACTGGATCCAGTTTACCCTGAAGAGAAAAATTCAAGATGACAATATCTACTCAGACACAGCATTGAAAATGTGTTGAATAAATAAGAATGCCCAAAGTATCAATGACAAGAGGCATAGGGAATCATCACATTATTTCATACTCTCCGAATCCATTCAACAAATAAATCTTTCTGACCATGCGAATAACCTATATGCCACAAGTACACCTTAGTCCAATAATTTCAGTATTGCACAATAAATCAGGAATTCTACAAAAGAAAAGAAAAGAAAAAGATTATCCTAATGTCATGTTAAGCATTTCTCACCTGCGTGCGAATATTGCTAGGGTCAGCACCTAAATTCTCCAGAACACGGGCTGCCTTCACCCTCACGAAGCAACCCAAGAAGTAGGTGCTCAGATCCTATATAGTTGTGACCTGAAAGATCCAAGGAAGTTGGATTATCCATCATGCCAAGCAACTTGAGAAAGACAAGGATGAAAGTATGTCAATCAACTGGTAAGCACACATCTAATGAAAGTTTATAAATGTGTGTGAATTTGAGACAATAAGATGAGATGGATCTGATGACCTTGAAAATAAAAAATTACATATATGACCACAAGCAAGGTGCCCAGCATTTCAGTAATTATTAGAATTTTGAGTCTCATTATAACTCCATATTTTCGAGGCAAACAATTGCAAAATGAGATATCCTTTAAGCTATTATACTCAACCTTCTACATTTTTCGTTCACATGTTTAACCATCAAAGTTTCAACTTAGAGGCCACATTAGCCCATCGACAAAACCCAAAACCTATGGAAATATTCCCCTAGTCAGTTGAATTGCCAGGTCAGAAAAGGAGAAGCAAAAAAAAAAAAAATTGTACCAAGTTGCCGCGCTTCTTCCAATGAGAGTTCCAACACTCGCTTCGCACGGGGAGTAAATGGAATCTCCACGGCAACAAATCTGCATGAATTAAAAATAAATCCAGAGACATTAATTATCACTAAAAAATTTTATTAAAACATATATTAAAGAACCTGAAATTAAAAAAAAAAACAAAAAACAATCCAGTAATAATAATTAGTGAAAAAACTATATTTTTTGTTCGACAGAAGAAAAAACAAAGTTGCTAGACCTGACTATGACCTGAATTTAGATACGAAAAATGTCTTAAAAACTGTATAAATTTGGCAAAAATCCGGCCCATAAATAGATCTAGTTTTTGCTTGAAAATGCAAAACAAAGATGAGTACCATTAAATAGATCTATTTCGTTAAACTAAGGAAGTACCATTAATGAAGCACGGACGCCGACTTCCGAAAGAAAAATACAACGACAGCAACTTGCGTGAAAGTAGCACTGTCAATGAAATTTGCATATTAATTATATGAGACTCCAGGAAAAAGCATATCACTATCACGCAAAGCAATTTTTGAGCAATTATATCGCAAAAACCCACAATGACCTGCTCTTTAGCAAGCAGATCACATCCTCCAAGGATGGTGCCATTTTAAAAATCTGCATTTTTAGTTGAATTTGTAGACAGGGAATTTGCGCCCATCTTGGTTTTTTGGCTTCTGTTCTAAGACCATGAACAGGTTAAAAACTATTCGGATTAGGGAAAACCCTACTCCTTTAATAGTGAGGTTGATGAGCGACGCTGACAGTAGGGGTGAGGAAAGAGTGGGCGGAGGAGGCGCAAAGAAGGAAAGAGGCAAATGTGTATACTAGGATTTTTCTATTTTATATTTCTAACAAACATGAAAAATACTTAAATGCCGCTCATTTACCAACCGAATTTAAATTTCGTTACAATTTTAGCAACCGAAAATCGAAAATAAATTTGGTTTCTATTTTCATTGAAAATGAAATATAAAAATGGTATTGATTTCGTTGCTATTTTAGCAACCGGAAATATATTCGGTTGCTATTTAGCAACGGAAATATATTTCGGTTGTTATTTTAGCAACCAAAAACAAATTCCTTTGCTATTTTAGCAATCGAAAATAAATTCGGTTATTATTTTTGATTGAAAATGAAAATTAGCAACGAAAATTAAATTTCGTTGCTAAATTAGCAATGAAAATCATATTTCATTGCTATTTTTCGTTCCAAATTTTTTCGCCAGCGTCTTAATTAGTGATTCCACTGCTAAATTTTGGCTTCCAAAAATTCCATCCACTAACCAATTTTAGCAACGGAATAATTTTCGTTGATATTTTTTTGTTGCTATTTCCAAATTTTCTTATAGTATTTTAGAATATCATTTTCTTTCATTTTTTTATCAACTCTGAAATTTTCTATTTTTTCTTTATCAACTTGTATTAAAGAATTCAAATACTCCAAAAGGTTAAGGTTTGCAAAAATATGAATTATAAAAAAACAATTATAATATCAGGTATAAATTCAAATTGATACAACTAATAAATTTTGAATACCAAATAAATTATATAAAAAAAATTATAATATGTCTTAAAAAACCAATTGTTTTAAATTTTAATGGCACACTATTTGAACCTCGTATTCGAAATATATATTTTGGCCCACCTAGTTGGGACCAATAAAAGGCCAATGCAATCCTTGTACAAGATTTCAAGTGAGAATAATGAGTTCGAAAAAGGCATTATTTTAGTTACTTCTTAATTTAGCTACTTCTTAATTTAGCTGGGCTCCGAATAATGAGTTTGAAAAAATCAATTCAGAATAACATGACAGCATAATAACCACACAAAAAATAAATAAATAAAAGAAAAATTGATAAAGAAAACCAAATTGGTAATTATAAATCTTATATAAATAGGTGTACATATTACGTTGATTCATACTCCACACAAAAAAAAAAAAAAAAAAGTGAATAACTTGAAAATAATGGCAATTGCTAAAATTTCTTCTGCTTTGAAGTATTTCTTGGGATTTTTGTGCATTATCATGCTTCTAACAAGTGCAGGTGAGAAATTCTTGATCAGATTTTTATTTTCTTTATTTATTCAAGAATAGTGAAAATTAATTTTATTTAAAGAAATTAATGATTAATTTTGTTGTGGAATTGAAATAACAGGGCAAACAAATGCACAAGGATCAGAAAGTTTGGTATATCAAGGGCCATGTTCAAAATATCCAGACTGTGATAAGCATTGCCATGACTCTCTGGGTATAGCTGGATTATGCCAAAAAAGTGGAAGTGACAATGTTTGTTTTTGCAAAACTAATTAATTAATTAATAGTTGCAGCTTAATTAAGGCTAAAATAAAGACTCTCTTAATTAAGCAGCAATTGTCTTAATTAACCACACAGGATTTTGGTTGAGACATTCACCTCCTGTGCTAGGAATAATTTTGTATGTGAACCAAGCTATATATATATATATATATCCCAAGGCTAAGGCAACTCTATAAGTTGTTATGCAGTTTCTGAAATTATGATATTCGAATAAAATAATATTGATATTTTTAGTATTGCGATGCGGTGGTGTGATTTCTATCAATGAAATTTATTCTTTTTTTTTTTTAAGAATTAAAAATTTATTCTTTTTTTGTTACTTTTTATTATATCTTTCAACAACCCTAAAGGAAACAATTGAATCATGATTCTTAAAAATACTAATATAATTTCACCTCTCACCAACATATTAACTAATTATCTCTCACGTTATCACAAAATAAGCCTATTACAACATATTTTTAGCAACATATTTAAAAAGTGTTAGTTTATACAAGGGAACAGTTAATTATCTCTCAATTATCACAAAATAAGCCTATTAACATATTTAAAATGTTTTAGTTTATATAAGGCAATAATTTGGCAATATATTTAAAATTTTGCAAACTAATAACTCTTGTAATAAAATGCTAAAACTTTTGCAATGATATAAGACAACAATAGCGAATGCAACACTTTCAAATATGTGCAATAATTTAAGGCAATACGGATAATTGCAAGTTTGCAACATATTTTCAAAAAAAAAAAGGATAATTGCAACACTTTTAAATATGTTGTCATATATCTATGGCAATAATTTTAGAATTTTATTGTGACAGTTATTAGTTTGCAACATTTAAAATATATTGCTAAATTGTTTTATTTGATAAACTAAGTTAACATTTTTCGGACCTGCTACGAAAAAAATGTTGGAATAGGTTTCTTATGTGTTAGTGTCACCATTCTATTAACCAATTATCTATTTAGGTGATTCCATATAATCCACATAAACCTATAAGATGAAGAGTTGAATAAGTGAAAAGTTGAAAGAATCAATGGGTTATGTTAATTTTTTATATTTGTGGATTATATGGGTTATGTTAAGTTTTATTTATCCAAGGGAGTATTCAAAAGCACTAATTATAATTAATTTTCTAGCACAGCATTCTATTTTTTCATAAAATATATATATAAAAAAAAAAAAGAAATTATGTTTTGTTTTACGAGACTTGTTAGTTTTTCATGTAAAATAAGTGCAATTACATAGATTACGGAAGAAAATAATTATGTTGGAAAAATCCTAAATCCCTAATTTCCCGATAAATATATCATATCAAATCACCAAGAATAAAAATTAGAAATGGAAAAATATTTAAGGTCATATTTGATGGAATATTTCGATCTTTTGCAGTTCTTAATCTTTCAAATTATTATCTACAATTTGAAAGATACTATTTTTTTTTTCTAATGATGTGATATCAGGAGAGTATCCTAGATATAATTTGGGGACCAGAATCCTTATATATCTAACAAGTTTTCCTTAATTCTAATTTGATTCCTCATAAATTAAAAAATGTGCACATATAAAGTCAATATTTTACCACATAAATTAGGCCCACTATTATGTTAACCAAAATTTTATCACTGTAATATTTGGACCCGACCTTTTTATGATAGCCCGTGACATATAATTATATTATCTTATTACATACACATATATATAAGTCCATAAATTATAAAATTGAATGCTGATGGTTTCCTATAATTTTTCCCACGAGACTTGAATAGCAATTAATTCAATGAAAAATAAAAAAAAAAATACGAAAAGAAAGATATGGACTATGTTTTGGAATGGAAGGAATAATGTTATGATCCAAGGGGATAATTACACTTATGGTTATTAAATTTATGCTATATTATGCAAAAATCATAAAGAAAAAAATTCATAATAATTACTGAACTTAGTATTTATATATAGAAAGATTATTTTGATCAATTTTAAATGAAGGACCAGCAGAAAATTCTAGTCGACATGCCTAGTCAATCATTTATACACACATGTGGCATCATAAGTAATGCCATGTCAGCATGCCGCATGGCATAGATGATATGTACAAATATGGAAGATATTAATTTTGTGGTTATGAATATAATAATAGTATTATTATGATTTTCATATCCTTAAGACCCTTGAGACACCAGCATATTTCCAGCAAGCTTAGTTTCAAAGTCCATATGCGTGTTAAGCTTCAAACTCAGATTCATATTGAGATTCGTGCTGAGGTTGAACAAAAGGTGGATCAGCAAGTCGGACTGATCCAATAATAAATGCAGATACAATAGTAACTTTTCCAGCCACAGTTGAGGAGCAAATACTTCTATTCAATTCTCGTAATAAGTAGACTAATGGCTTAAGTGTTTCACCACATGATCCACACATTGGGTCATAAATATTATTTTATCTATATTATAGTTATAAGTATATATTAGAACATATATATTGCATATCTTTTATTACTACCATATATCTATGTATTATTTTGGATATATTATTAGCAATTATATGCACTAGTAAATAACAATTTATTCATTAACACATAGCACGCGCGCGCGCACACACACACACACATATATATATATATGTTGAGTACTTTGTTACTCTTTAGTTTATTGTTTAAATAATAAAATCTCCATATTAAATTAAGTAAACAAAAAAAATTTCATTCTAAAATTTAGCAAGTACATTATCGTTGCAACATTCATGCCAATATTTAGCGAGGATAAATCCCATACCAAATTTAGTAAGAACAATATTTATCGTAAAAGTGCATGCTAAAATTTATCAAAATACTTATCCTCGCTAAAGTTTAGCGAAAACTTTTTATTTTCGCTAAAATTTAGCAAGTATATTGCTGGCACGATATTCACACCAATATTTAACTAGAGTAATTCCCATGTCAAATTTAGCAAAAATAATATTTTTCACAAAAACGCATGCTAAAATTTAGCAAAAAATTTATCCTTGCTAAAGTTTAGCAACAACTTTTTTCCTTGCTAAATTCTACTACAATAATTTTTATTACAAAATTTTTATCGCTAAGTACTTGCTAAACTAATTTTGCTATGAAAAAAAACATTATTTAGTTCTCGCTATTTTGCATTTTTTGTAATGCATGGATCTATCAAATCTCAGTGTTGCCATGTCAGTATGCCATATGGCTATTACCATACCTAATAACCAATCATCGTTTGACATGCACTAGAACGCTAGCTCCACTACCGCATACAGTCTCTCACTCGCCTAGTATATACATGGCTTATTCTTCTTCTTCTTCTTTACATTAATTTTTTGCTTGTTTTTGTAAATGGAATATTTATGTTTGGTGTCTGGCAGGAGGATTAGTTATTATCTTTTTTTTTTGCCACTAAAACACATGTCAAATGTTGATTGGTTATTAGGTATGATTGACACCATGTGGATATGCTGACATGGCAACATAATCCTTTTATAAGCCCACATGTCAGCTGACATGACATTAATCGAAATGCTATGCGAGTTGCTGATATTGGACATGCCAACTGAATTTTTCAGCCGATTCTTCACTTGAATTTGGTTAAAGTATTTTTTTTACATATATAAAAATGCTAAGTTGAATGATTATTATGATTTTTTTAATATTTTTACGTAATATGATATAAATTCATTTAACATATGTGTAATTAATCATAATCCGAAAAGTATTAAAAACATTCCCATTATTACTTTATTTTTTTACCTTTTCTAATATTTGTATGGCATGTTTCCATTTTATAAATTTAAAATTACATATTTTGATTCGGTTGCTTTTGCTTGCGTGTCATGAAATGAATTAAAAAGTAAAATAAAAAATATTTAGCACTTTGCTTCCGATATAATATTCAACCTTTATTTTTTTCTAGAAAATCTCTAATAGCTAGAATTTCATTTATTGTTCATTTTGAGAAATTGGTCTAATTAAATTAAGAAAATCTAATTTTGCTCAAAATATTCAAAGACACAAAATCCAGTTTAATGATTTTCTAAATGCAAGACCTATCAACACCCAAACTATCTAAAGTATTGCAGATGACGGGAGAATTTTTTGAACTCAAAAAGTTCGACGTGATTGTCTAAATTTCAGAGATAAAAGTATCTCTCATTTTCATGAAAATTGGTGTTGCATTATAAAATTAATGTTGTTACAAGTTTAGAAGATGTTACAGGTCATCGGCACATTACAGAGAATGTCATTGCTCAAATCCTTTTAGACTACTATCAGAATATTTGTGCGTAACATGCTGTTGTTGTTCCTCAACCATTCCTCACTGTTGAGAATGAGTCAATTAGAATAAGTCAAAGATTGAAGTAGAAAAGTTAGGATTTGTTATATTTAAATTTAAATTTGATTTTATTGTTTTATATTCATATTTTTAGGAATATTTTTGTTATGTTTGTTGCATATTTTAGTATAAATATGTAAGTTCTATAATCAAATAATATGAGAGAGAGATGCCAAGTTTATGAGTTCTAAAGTTTTCTATTTTTATATTTTTCTCTCCTACATAAATGAAACCCAACACTCACATATACCAACCTGTCATTTCTCATAAGCTAAATGAGCTACTTCTAGCCCCTTTTATTGCAGAGGAGATATTTTAAGCAATCAAAACTATCCATACTGCTAAGGCTCTGGGTCATGATGGTCTAACTGGTCTTTTCTATCAAACTTACTAGGATGTTATCAAAACTTATATCGGTAGGGTTGTTTCGCACTTCTTTGAATCTGGTTTTATGCCATTGAACTTCAATCACACTATTTTAACCTTAGTTCCCAAAGTTCTAAATGTCAGAACTCTTTAGCAGTTTCGACCAATAGGAATATGCAATTTGTGCTATAAGATTTGTTAAATATACCACATTGATTAGTTACAAAAAGTATAATACTCTTCATAAGACTTGGACAATCCGCATTTCAAAAGCTAGATTTTGGATACACTCAAATATATTTTCTTTATATGATATTAGAGCCACTAGTTATTGATGTTGGATCACACGATATCCAATCCAGCACACTTTGTGGTCCAATTTTCCACGAGTTCAGCTCCAGTCGTGAGATTTGGTGTTAAGTATTCCACATTAGCTAGTTAAAAAAATATAACACCAATAAAAGTTTGAACAATTCTAATTTTAAAAGTTAGCTTTTGGGATTGAGTTATATTCAAATCAATTTTCATCACAAGATTTGGCTAAATTGTTATCCAGACGCCTTCAACCTCTTCTGGATTCAATTAATTTTTTTTTTCTAATCGAAGTGCTTTTATATAAGTGCACTTGAGTTCAGATAATATTTTGATTTCTAAAATATTGTTTCATAGCATAATATCAAAAAAAAAAAATCGGAGAAAAAAATGTCATGGGTTCTAATTATTTAGCATGTAAAGACTAAAGAGATCTCAACAAATCTTTGTTTTTTTTTTTCAGTTTTTTGCTGCATCTTTAAATAGGTATGTGGTATTATTTTAGTTACTTCTTAATATAGGATCCGAATAATGAGGTTGAAAAAATCATTTCAGAATAACATAACAACATAATAACCACAAAAAAAAAAAGAAAAATTGATAGAAAAAAAAAACCAAATTGGCAATTATGAATCTTATATAAATAGGTATACATACTACATTAATTCATACTCCACACAAAAAAATTAAAAAAAAAGTGAAAAACTTGAAAATAATGGCAGTTGTTAAAATCTCTTCTGCTTTGAAGTATTTCTTGGGATTTTTATGCATTATCATGCTTCTAACAAGTGCAGGTGATAAATTCTTGATCACATTTTTATTTTCTTTATTTGTTCAAGAATAGTGAAAATTAATTTTATTTAAAGAAATTAATGATTAATTTTGTTGTGGAATTGAAATAACAGGGCAAACAAATGCACAAGGATCAGAAAGTTTGGTATATCAAGGGCCATGTTCAAAATATCCAGACTGTGATAAGCATTGCCATGACTCTCTGGGTATAGCTGGATTATGCCAAAAAAGTGGAAGTGACAATGTTTGTTTTTGCAAAACTAATTAATCAATTAATAGTTGCAGCTTAATGAAGGCTAAAATAAAGATTAAGCGGCAATTTTTTTAATTAATCACATAGGATTTTGGTCGAGACATTCACCTCTTGTACTATGATTAATTTGTATGCAAACTAAGCTATATATGCTTTTAAATATATATGTATATGTAAATAAATGTTGCCTTAGGCTAAGGCAACTCTATAAGTTGTTATGCAATTTCTAAAATTATGATATTCGAATAAAAGAGTATTGATATTTTTATTATTGTGGTGTGCAGTCTCTCTCTATGAAAATTTATTCTTTTGTTGTTATTTTTTATTATATCTTTCAGCAACCCTAAAGGGAAAAATTGAATCATGGTTCTTAAAAATATACTGCTATAATTTTCATTTCTCACCAATATATTAACCCGAATGGACTTTAATATATTTTTGATTCGGTTTCTTCGGTTTCATATCAAAATAAAAGTTCGATTTAATTGGTTCAGTTCTTAAAATTGAGAAACCGAAAGAATTGAATTGACCAATACAAATATATTTTTATTATAGTATTAAATTTACAATAGAAATAGCTTGGATGAGTGGTGTGTAATTTTTCTAATTACTATGATGTCTCATGTTCAAATTCGCACAATTTTCAGATTTTTTTCCTATTTTAAAGTTTTTTTTTTCATTTTTGACTTATTTTATATTTGAAAAGTTATATTACATTTTTTTATGACTATTTTTTTATTGGAGGACTTTGAATATATTTTTAAATATTATTATAACAATATATTTTTTTATATAATTTTAATTAGTATTTATTATGTACATAATATGATAAACTTATGTGCATTATTTTAATTTTAGTTATTTTTAAAAAATATAATTTTGATTAGTATTTATTATGTAAATATAAATTATATTATATTTTTATTTTACATTAATGTTGTTTTATTGGAGGATTTTGGATGTATTTTTAAATATTATTATAACAATATATTTTTTAATATATTTTTAATTTGTATTTATTATTTAAATAATATGATAAATTTATATACATTAATTTAATTTCACTTATTTTAAAAAATATAATTGTAATTAGTATTTATTAGTTATTATGGATATAATTAGATCTGGCAAAATTGACTCAAATCCATGGATCGACCTAAATTCACCCAAAAAAATTGATGCAAACTCAATCCAATCCATATAAATATTCATTGGATCAACTCAAAATTGACCTATTTTATTTTTCAATTAAATTCAATATCCAATAGGTCAATTCAAAACTAACCCATCTCACTTTTCAACACATTTGATATTAACCTAATGGATGTTTTCAAGATTCAAAGTTCTTGATCCATTGGATATTAATCTAGCTTCTTCACGAATTCACAATAATCCATTCTTTCTATAAGCGGTTCTTTCAATAAGTTTATCTTGCTGACACCAGCTTCCATTTTTAATAAAAATTACTACCTAAATGTCTGCTAGCTGTTATAATTGGTATGCTTTGCCTCCAGTCTCTTATTGTTATCTCTTGAATATTGAAAAGAAAAATCAGTGTGCCCGCTTACAGCTGCAAATCCATGTGTTCTTATGCTGAGCATTAATGATAATTAATAGCTGTGAAATACCTCTTTTATCCTTATGCAACTTGCGCGAGCCCAACGGTGAAGTTGCGTTTTCAGTTGCCAGAAGACGAAAATGCCGTTCATTTTCCACACGGGAAAAATGAAAATCCCACGCTCCAATAATAAAAATAAAAAATGGTGTTTTTTTATTTTTTATTGAGGAAAATAAAAAATGAAAGCTCAACATTGCATATATTTGTTCCGTTTTATTAAATAAATATACAAAAAATAAATATATAAAAGAGCTTCGTTGAACACTCGGCAGGCTCCGTCATCGCTATTACACTGTTTCAAAGCCATGTTGAAGTAACGAAAACAGGAGGTCATTTGTGAAAAATCCATTATCCATGAATCAATTCAAATCAATCCAACCCATTAATGACCCATATTTTTTGACTCATTAATAACACAATCTATTAATAACCCATCCATTAATGATCAAACACAAACCTGTCCAATCCGTCTATTTGCCACCTCTAGATATAATATGAAAAATTTATGTGCATTATTTTAATTTTAGTTATTTTAAATGGTTTTATTTTGTTGAATATAAGTTAATTTAATTTATGAATTCATATTTAGGTTAAAAGCCCATATGGACCCAAAACTGATTAAATCAAATCAAATCGATCAAAATTAATTCAATCTATATTTGGTTTCAATTCTAAATACACAATTTTCGATTCGGTTTTTTTATGTTGAAATTTTCGGTTTTCGATCTTTTTTATTTTGTCCAAAATTAAACTAAACCAACAATTTGCACACCCTTAATATTAACTAATGAGCTCTCCCACTGTCACAAAATAAACCTATTACAATATATTCTTAGCAATATATTTTGAAATGTTGCTCTAGTTTATATAGGCAATAATTCGACTATATATTTAAAATGCTGCAAGCTAATAACTATTGTAGAAAATGTTAAAACTACTTTAATAACCTAAGGCAACAACAATACTTTCAAATATGTTGCAATATATGTTAAAACCGTCGCAATAATCTAAAGCAATAATGGCGAATGCATTACTTTCAAATATGTTATCATCAATTTATGGCAACAATTTTAACATTTTATTGCAAAAGTTATTAGCTTGCAACATTTATGAAAAGAATGGAGGAAAAAATATATATTTTCTATATTTGATTTGAAGAGAACTCCTATATTTATACAAGTATAGAAATTCTAACTAGGAAACTCCCTATTCTGTACAAGGTAACTGTCTATTCTGTATAAGGAAAGAAATTTAATTTACAACTAAATCCATACTATAACACTCCCCCTCAAGTTGGAGCATAGATATTAATCATGCCCAACTTGTTATACAAATAGTCAACTCGAGGGACATGTAAGGCCTTTGTGAACAAATCACCCAATTGTTCTCCTGTCTTCACATATCCTGTTGAGATGACATTATCTTGAATCTTTTCACGAATAAAGTGACAATTAACTTCAATATGCTTGGTCCGTTTATGATACACTGAATTTGACGCAATATGAAAAGCAACTTGATTATCACACCAAAGTTTTGCTGGAGACGGGAAATCTATACCAATTTCAGCAAGCAAATGATGAATCCATAAAATTTCACATGCGGACAGTGACATAACTCTGTATTCAGATTCTACAGTGGATCTGGATACTACATTTTTCTTTTTATTTCTCCAGGACACTAAATTTTCACCAACAAAACACAATAGCCTGTTGTTGACCTCCTATCAATCTTAGAACCTGCCCAATCAACATCTGTAAAACACTCAATGCGAGTATGTCCATGATCACTGTACAGTATACCTAATCCAGGAGAACCTTTCAAATAACATAAAATCTGCTCTAGAGCTTCCCAATGCTTGATTGTAGGAGCAGCCATAAATTGACTAACAACACTCACTGCAAATGCGATATCTGGACGAGTTACTATGAGATAATTCAGTTTTCTAACTAATTTTTGGTATCTCTCTGAATCATCAAAAGGATCACCATCATCCTTTGTAAGTTGTACACTGGAAACCATAGGAGTACTGCATGGCTTAGCTCCTAATTTTCCAGTTTCTTCAAGCAAGTCAAGAACATATTTTCTTTGGGATAGAAGAATACCCTTCTTACTTCTCGTCACTTTCACTCCCAAGAAATATTTCAACTGGCCTAAATCTTTAGTGTGAAATCTACCATGCATAAAAGACTTAAGTGAGGAAATACCTGTAGAATCACTTCCTGTAATCACAATATCATTAACATAAACCACAAGAAGAATAATGCCAGCTTCTGATTGTCTGTAGAAAACTGAGTGATCACACTGACTCTTCTTTAGCCCAAACTCTTGGACAACCTCACTGAATTTGCCAAACCAAGCACAAGGACTATGCATCCACATAGGAATTTCTTCAAATGACAAACTTTCTCATACTCCCCCTACGCAACAAAATCAGGTGGTTGCTCCATATAAACTTCTTCTTGAAGGTCACCATAAAGGAAAGCATTTTTTATGTTCAGCTGATGTAAGGACCAATGATGAGAAGCTGCCAAAGATATGAAAAGGTGAACATAACTCAATTTGGCAACCAGAGATAAAGTATCAGAATAATCCACCCTGTAACACCCTTATCACTCCGATCTAATGGAACAGTGCACGCAAACCGAAATTTTTTTTAATTAACTTTTAAATAACACCAAAATTCGATATTACCAATTACTTAGGTATTCAATGACCTATAACTGTCCCGGGTTACTATTCACGTAATAAAATTTTGGCAATATAACAGCTGTATTTTAACTAGCCTCTTGAAAAACAGACAAAACACAGCCTCTCAGAGGCACAACACTTCTAAAACAATCATTCCATTTCTCCAATTTTCCACCAAACATCCAATAACTCAAAACAGATCATAATCACAGTCACACACACATTTGTTTACATATTTTTACATATCCAAATACTTTTACATATCAGTCATTTATATACATGCCAAAACCTACAAGCTACAAAATAAAATAGCTTCTCCATTTGTGCATCATTGCTCCACGAACTCGGTACCTGCATGCAGCAGAAACTACATGCTGAGCATAAATTATGCCCAGTGGTGACTAACAATCCTAATACTTTCTTTGCAATATTTATTTCTTTAATATACTTTATCTAATCAATTAAATTCTAAAACAAGTATAACTAAATGCATTTTAATCAAATTCAAATAAAACAGTTGTTTTTCACATTATTTACACTTTTTTCATTTATTACATAACTTTGACAAATTTTTCCTTTTAGTCCTCAAAATTGTGCTAAATTCCAAAAGTGTCCTTTTTGTCTTAATATTTACGATTTTGCTATTATAGTCATTTATTTTCATTTTCAATGTACAAGTTTCTCCATTATTCATCATTTATTCTTTATTTCACTACCTTTGGGTAAAATTATAGTTTAGTCCTTGTACCATAAAAATTCTATCTTATTGACACTGTTAGGTCTCCAAAATTACTATTTTGCCCTTGTTAACCATTTCTCACTTATGATTACTTATTAATTACCCTTGGCAAAATTATCATTTTGCCCCTGAACTTTCATTTTCTTTCGTTTAAGCCTTTTATCCACTTTAAACTTCATTTTTATCATTCTTTTCATTTCTTTTAACTTATTATCACTTTCATTTCATTTCATGCTCCTAGTACAGTACCGACAGAAATTCTCAGACTGGATACTCGGGGACGTGGACCCCATGGGCCACATATAAACTGAAAAATGATCTCAACGACCATTTTTCCACGTAGCAGATACCAGGTACAAACAGAAGCTATGGAGATCAATGATCCTACCATAACTAAGCAAGTCGCAGTGACTTGCACCGCGGTACAGATGTCCCTATGGCTAGCCAATTGTACCCTGAACTAGATTTTTACTGCCAGACTACTTCTAAGGGCATAATTTCACAGAAATCTCAATCAAACTTCATTTTCTTATTATTTCTTTACTCGCTTACACTTATTTTACTTATTAATTATTCTTCTCAATTTCTTTACATGAGTTGTGAATTATTATACCATAATTCACCAAAATCATTCATTTTCTCACAAAATACACATTGTTTCATATTAATTCAATAATTTCATTACTTACATAATTGAGAATGTATCTCTAAAATATTCATTTAATTTCAATAAATTCCATAGAAATTCTTAAGCATGTTATTTCATTTCTACTATGATTCTAAGACATAGTCTCATCAAAATCACAAAATAAACCTTAGTTTTCTTAGGAAATTCATTCGGCCACTATAGGTTTATACCGTATATTCATGTAACAATTCATTTAAGCATTTAAACACACTCATTTAAAGTCTCATAATATTGATCTATCATCATTTTCAATTAAACACCACTTTTATCATAATTTCTCTAAGTTACATAAAGGATATTCACTTAAAATCAAAGAAATTACTAAGATTTATTAGTCACTAACCTTCCTTCCTAGCTTTAGGTTGCCTAAGCTTCCTTTTTCTTGCCTTTAGCCTTGGAAGCTTGAACTTCTCCTTGATTCCCTATAGAAACCAAAATTTCAACCCATTAAAACCTTAGTTTTTCAATCTCCAATGCTAAAAATAACATCATAAATGAAGTCTAGGCACCCAAAAACACAAGTAGGCACCTTAGAAAGAATTTAAACCCATTGGTTTCACTTACCTCAAATGAAACCCTAAATTCTCTCTCTTAATTTTTCTTGATTTTCTTCCTTGATTTGAAGAGAGGAGGTCATAAAACTTAACTAGAGAGGTAGAAATTACTATCCTAAGGGTTAATTTGGTGTGAAATGGAGAGAGGAGGAGAGAAGAACTTAAGCAACAATGGTGAGAAGGGTTCGGCCAAGAAGAAGAGGTGGAGAGGGAGAGGTAGCTGCTGGTCTCTTCCAGAAAATCTCCTCTATTTATATCACTCATTTTGGGTAAAATGGGCTTGGGTATGTTAGTGGGCTTAATTAATTAATTAATTAAAGCCCATTAACAACCTAATTTAAAGCCCAAAATGATTTCTCCACTTTTCTCACTCCAAATTTGATTTCATAATTTTTATCACATCAAAAATAATTAGTACCCAAAATTTCGGCTCAATCGGAGTCTATTACTGGTCCGATTCAACCAAACTGGTTCGATTCGACAACTGTCGACATCGCCGAAAAATTCATTTCTTTATACCAAAATATTCTACATGAAATTTCGTGAAGATCTGAAAAATATGGCAATTTTTGGAGTTCATTTGCTATTTTTAAAAATTTATGCAAAATCAAATCACCTTCCCTACCAGGGAAATTGACTCGCTACCTTTTTCGTATTTTTGACTTTCGGAAGCCTATTTGACCTCGATTTCACTTCAAATTTCAACCCCGGACTCACCATGACCAATACTTTCCGATAGTCAAATAAAATATTTTTCACTTTCGGGTTCGTTTTACGGCCTGGGTGCTTTATTTACCATCGAAATTTACTGTTCACGGCCAGACCGGTGTTGAGGCCATTACAATTCTCTCCTACTAAAAGAAATTTCGTCCTCGAAATTTACCTGTAGTGAAGAGGTGGGGATACTGATATCTCATAGTTGCTTCTGGTTCCCAAGTAGTTTCTTCAACATTATGATGGTGCCACAGTACCTTCACTAATGGAACCTGCTTGTTTCTGAGTTGACGGACTTCTCTTGCTAAGATTTTCACTGGTTCCTCTTCATAGGTCATGTCATCAGCCACTTGAATCTCTTTCTGTGTAATCACGTGACTAGGATCCGATCTGTATCTACGGAGCATAGACACGTGGAACACGTCATGTATCTTTTCTAATTCAGAAGGCAACTTTAATCGATAAGCTACGGGACCCACTCGCTGAAGTATCTCATAAGGGCCAATAAATCTAGGACTTAACTTGCCCTTCTTTCCAAATCTTAAGATCTTTCTCCACTGAGATACTTTCAAGAAAACTCGATCTCCAACCTGAAACTCTATGTCCTTTCTCTTCAAATCAGCATAGGACTTCTGACGATCTGCAGCTTCTTTCAATCTACCTTTAATGACCCGAACTTTCTCTTCAGAATCACGGATCAAATCAGAACCTACTAACTTCCTTTCACTCAATTCGGTCCAACATAGAGGAGTTCTGCACTTCCTACCATACAGTGCTTCAAAAGGAGCCATTTTCAAGCTGGATTGGTGACTGTTATTGTATGCAAACTCTACCAAAGGTAAATGCTTTTCCCAACTGGATCCAAACTCTAGAATGCAACATCTGAGCATATCCTCCAAAACCTGGATCACTCTCTCGGACTGGCCATCTGTTTGAGGGTGAAAGGCTGTACTAAAGTGAAGCCTCGTACCCAAAGCATCTTGAAAATTGTGCCAGAATCGAGAAGTAAACCTCGGATCCCTGTCAGAAATAATGGAAGATGGCACTCCATGCAATCTTACTATCTCATTAATATACAATTCCGCCAGTTTAGACAAAGGATAGTCCATCCATACTGGCAAAAAGTGAGCAGACTTAGTGAGTCGATCTATAATCACCCAGATGGCATCATGTTTTCTCTGAGTCAGTGGCAAGCCTGTCACAAAATCCATGGTTACTCGGTCCCATTTCCACTCTGGTACTAACAAAGGATGCAACAACCCTGAAGGAACTTGGTGCTCAGCTTTTACTTGCTGACAGATCAGACATTTACTTACAAATTCTGTCACATCTTGCTTCATACCTGGCCACCAATAGAAAGCTTTCAAATCTTGATACATTTTATTGCCTCCAGGATGCATTGCATAATTGCTATGATGTGCTTCAGTTAGAATACCTTTCTTCAACTCTTCCTGGTTTGGTACACAAAGCCTTTGCTTAAAATAAAGGCTCCCATCATCACTCAAGGAGTAATTCTCTACACTGCCATTATGAAGTCTATTCTTAATGCTCATCAACCGATCATCTTCTTTTTTAGCAGTCTTAACTTGATGCACAAAGTCAGGCTTTACTTGCAATTCAGCTACCAGGGCTCCATCTGAAGCTAAACTTAAATGAACATTCATAGCTCGGAGAGCTACAAACAAAACAATCAATTACTAAAGCAAAACAATCACTTGTACTAATTACTTAAGGGTATTCACATCACCTGACATAAATTTCCTGCTAAGTGCATCGGCTACTACATTAGCTTTTCCCGGGTGGTAATCGATGTAGCAATCATAATCCTTGATCAATTCCAACCAGCGCCTTTGTCTAAGGTTAAGCTCTTTCTGAGTAAGAAGGTATTTTAAACTCTTATGATCTGAGTAGATATAGCATCTCTCGCCATATAAATAATGTCTCCAAATTTTTAGCGCAAGAACAATGGCTGCTAACTCCAGATCATGGGTAGGGTAGTTCTTCTCATGTGTTTTCAACTGTCGGGAGGCATATGCAATCACCTTGCCTTCTTGCATCAAAACACAACCTAATCCATTCCTAGATGCATCGCTATAGACCACAAAATCCTTACCCGATTCAAGTTGAGTAAGAATTGGAGCTTCAGTCAACATACTTTTAAGTCTTTCAAAACATTTTTGACAAGCATCAGTCCGCACAAATCTAACATTCTTCTGTAGTAACCGGGTTAAAGGTATTGCAATAGTAGAAAAACCTTTAATGAATCTCCTATAGTACCCGGCTAAACCCAGAAAACTCCTCACTTCCGTAACATTCTTGGGTGGTTTCCATTGGATAATCGCATCAATCTTTGAAGGATCCACTTTAATACCTTCCGCCGAGATCACATGACCCAGAAAAGACACCTCATTTAACCAGAAGTCACATTTACTGAACTTAGCGTATAACTGTTTTTCCCTTAGGACTTGCAAAACAAGCTTCAGATGCTTATCATGTTCTTCTGGCGTCTTGGAGTAGACCAGAATGTCATCAATAAAAACTACTACAAACTGGTCTAAATAGGGATGAAAAACCCTATTCATCAAGTCCATAAAGGCGGCTGGAGCATTCGTAAGCCCAAAAGGCATAACCAGAAACTCATAATGGCCATACCTGGTACGAAAAGCAGTCTTCGGCACATCTGCTTCTTTCACTCCCATTTGATAATAGCCTGATCTCAAGTCAATCTTCGAGAAAACACCTGCTCCCTTAAGCTGATCAAACAAGTCTACAATGCGAGGGAGAGGATACTTGTTCTTAATGGTAACTTTATTCAGTTGCCTATAGTCAATGCACAACCTGAGTGTACCATCTTTCTTCTTGACAAACAGGACTGGCGCTCCCCAGGGAGAAACACTGGGTCTAATAAACCCCTTATCTAACAATTCTTGCAACTGAATTTTCAATTCTTTTAACTCTGCAGGTGCCATCCTATAGGGAGCAATAGAAATAGGTACAGTACCTGGAGCAACATCAATAGAAAATTCTACCTCCCTGTTAGGTGGTAAACCAGGCAACTCATCAGAAAAGACATCCAGAAACTCCCTGACAGTAGGTACTTCTAAAATCTTCGAACTGACTTCCTTTGCTTCCACTGCATAACACATGTAAGCCACACATCCTTTTCTAATCAACCTTTTAGCAGCAGTGGCGGATATCACATCGGATAGAAAATCAGTTCTCACACCTACCACTGTAACCTCTCGATCATTGCTAAGCTTTAAGGTGACTCTTTTCTTTCTGCAATCGACAGTCGCTTGGTGGGCGGATAACCAATCCATCCCCAGAATCACGTCGAACTCATGGAAAGGCAAAGCGATTAGGTTTGCCAGGAAGATGTGTCCCTGGGCACTAATAGGACACTGTCTGTACACTTTATCTACCACTACACTATGCCCCAGAGGATTGCTCACCAAAACATCCTGGTCCAAGCATTCCTCTTTTATCCCTCTATCCCGTGCTAAGGCAGTGCTAATATAAGAATGCGTGGAACCCGGATCAATCAATGCATGCACCGAATCAGATAGCAAGAGAAACGTACCAACTATCACGTCTGGGGCGTCTGACTGATGTCTAGCAAGTGTACTAGATCGGCTAGTAATATAGAGAAATAAGATTATGACCCAAAATATCGAACCCAAGGGAAACTTGTGCTTGTGTGTGCTATTTCAATTTCAAAACCAATTTTGTGTGTAAAGAGAGAAGAGAAATCCCAAAGTTGTGATGATTTGAAAACTAAGTTAAGACAATTGAAAAGATTAAAGTAAATAAGAAATCTATTTAAAAGCAAGTAAATTGAATGAGATAAAAATCAATGATAAAAATAACTTTCACTAAAGGACTATCCACCTTAACAAGTATTGCTATGACTTAATTAAACAAAAACATACAAGTGATCATGAAAAATTCAGTTTAGTAAACCCAAATAACTTTATTCAAGATTATTATTCCAAGTATTAAAACTCTCTTATTCAGAACAATTCAATACTTAGCATAAAGAACTGAATTAAGTCTCCTAGATGTCTATTAAAACCTTTCTCAAGAGAATTAATTTTCACCTATTCTTGGTTACCCTTTTCTTAATCTTAACTTACTCAAATTAACACACAATTATAGCTTATTCAAATTATAACTATGTATTAATCCAACTAAATTAACCTAAGAGCATGCAAATCATTAATCAACTTAAACCAATTAATTAACCAACTCTTAATCAAGTTAATAATCAATTTAAAATTGAGAAAAGACAAGACTATGTTTAAAAACCAAGAAATAATCAACTTGTATTAAAATTTAAGAACAAACTCAAGTCATGTCAATACAAGTCAAGGATTCAAGTATCCTTTAGCAAAAGTAAAGAAAACTACTCATTAGACATTCTTAAAAACTAAAAACAATGCTTTGGAAAAAACTGTAAAAACAACGAATGTAAAAACTAATTAAGAAAGCTTAATTCTAAAAACTGATTTAAAAGCTTGAATATGATGATTAATGATTTCCCCTCCCCTTGCTTCTGTGTTTTGGACTCTATTTATAGGCAAGAGTAGATGTAAATTCCTTCTTAAACTCTTAGAACCAAAAAGGAAGTAATTTCTGCTTAAAATAGGAAGTTTGTAAATCCTTCGCATCATGGAAGAGTTGGATCACGTGGCCACGCCTCACTATGCCTTCTTCTTCACGTGGGCACGTCCCTTTTTCCTCTTCTTCCACACGTGGCCACGTGTGGATTATCTCTTCCTCACACGTGGTCACATGTTCCACTTATTTTCTTCAATTTTCCTTTCACGTGGCCATGGCTTCTTTAAACTTTATTTCTTCATTTTACTTCACATGGCCACGGCTTCTCAAGCTTTGTTCTTCACGTGGCCACGTGTGAAGTTCTTCAATAATTCACGTGGTCATGTCTCAGGGCTCTGGACTGGACGTTAACTTTTCTTGCATCAATTCTTCATAATTGCACTTTTGGCCCTGAACTTTGCCCTTTTTACACTTTAAGCCCTTTTATGTCAAATTAATCCTGAAAATCAACCAAAACACAGAATTAACCTAAAAATCATAAATATTACAAATTAACTCTAAATTAACCTAAATAAAACCAAAACAACTAAATAATTTAACTAAAAACATATTAAAATCTATACATATTTCACACTTATCAGTATCCTCATCTTCACGTGCTCTGACAGCATAAGTCTGACCCGATACTCTCCTCTGACCCTGTGATGTCTGTCCAACAGGACTGGAGGCTGAAGTGTGAGGGGCGGCTCCCCTACCACGACCTTTAGGAGCTGAGGATCCTGTACCTGATGCTGGTGAATTAACTGAGGTAGTCTGCAAGGCAGGATAGTTTCTGATCCGATGATCTCCGGATCCACATCTGAAATAGGCTCCTGCCAGAAATATGCACTCTCCAGAGTGAAACTTACCACAGTGCTCACAAGCCACTGCAGAATCACTATCTCGGTCTCGAGGGGTACTAACAGTCGGAGCTCTGCCTCGAGATGCACCACCCTGACCTCGGCCTGCTGCTACAGGTGACTATCCCTGAAATGCCTGAGATCCCTTTGCTTTCTTCCCTTTACCACTGAACTGTCCCTGCTTCCTCTTTTGCTGAAATCGGGACTATCTCTCAGCCTGCTCAGCCTGAGTCGTCTCTAACTTTATGGTTGCTTCCACCATAGCACGCAATGTAGGATACTTCTGAGCTCCAATGATCTGTTTAAGCTCAGTATGCAGACCTCTTTCAAATCTGTAACACAATTTCTCCTCTGTAGCCTGGCCTTCATCCAGGTAGGCACTCAACCGCTCAAATTCTCTTTCATACTCTACCACTGTCTTATTTCCCTGTTTTAATCTCCAGAAAGCCTCTTGCATAGTGGCCTTATACTCAGACCCAATGTATTTCTTCTCAAACTGGTCCACAAAGTACTCCCAACTCAACTAATCTGCAGGAGTATGTCTTCTGACTGAATCCCACCAAATGAATGCAGGACCTAGAAGTAATGCTACAACACCTTCAAATTTTTCTTCCAGTGGGCTGTGGGTTATCTCAAACAATCTCTTTATCTTATATAGCCATTCTTCAGCCACTGAAGGTGTCAAAGGTTCTCTACCAGAAAAGTCTTTTGCCCCCAATCTCTTTATTTGTTCCAGGATAGGTCTCCGCCTAGGCGGGGCTGGCTGAATCTGTACTACTATCGGCTGAGGCTGCGTCGGAGCTGGAGCTGCCTGCAGTCTCTGCTGAATATAGTCAGCCATCAAATCAAGGAAGTTCGGCTGAGGGAAAGGAGGCGGTGCTACAGGAGGAGGGTTCTGTTGTGGGGCCTCTTATCGCCCAATATTACTCGATGCCTCACTCCTGCTGTCAGCTGACTGTTGTCCTTGGTCAGTAGACATCTTTTCACTATAAAACAAAAGGAGTAGATGCACATTAGTTCCAAAACACCCACTTCCAAAAATAATTGGCATGTATATACAGACAAATCAATTAATACCCACTCCGATCTTAGAATCGTCTAAACCTTTGCTCTGATACCAATAAAATTGTAACACCCTTATCACTCCGATCTAACGGAACAGTGCACGCAAACCAAATTTTTTTAATTAACTTTTAAATAACACCAAAATTCGATATTACCAATTACTTAGGTATTCAATGACCTATAACTGTCCCAGGTTACTATTCACGTAATAAAATTTCGGTAATATAACGACTGTATTTTAACTAGCCTCTTGAAAAACAGACAAAATACAGCCTCTCAAAGGCACAACACTTCTAAAACAATCATTCCATTTCTCCAATTTTCCATCAAACATCCAATAACTCAAAACAGATCATAATCACAGTCACACACACACATCTGTTTACATATTTTTACATATCCAAATACTTTTATATATCAGTCATTTATATACGTGCCAAAACTTACAAGCTACAAAAAAATAGCTTCTCTATTTGTGCATCATTGCTCCACGAACTCGGTACCTGCATGCAGCAGAAACTACATACTGAGCATAAATTATGCCCAGTGGTGACTAACAATCCTAATACTTTCTTTGCAATATTTATTTCTTTAATATACTTTACCTAATCAATTAAATTCTAAAACAAGTACAACTAAACGCATTTTAATCAAATTCAAATAAAACAGTTGTTTTTCACATTATTTACACTTTTTTTCATTTATTACATAACTTTGACAAATTTTTCCTTTTAGTCCTTAAAATTGTGCTAAATTCCAAAAATGTCCTTTTTATCTTAATATTTACAATTTTGCCATTATAGTCATTTATTTTCATTTTCAATGTACAAGTTTCTCCATTATTCATCATTTATTCTTTATTTCACTACCTTTGGGTAAAATTACAGTTTAGTCCTTGTACCATAAAAATTCTATCTTATTGATACTGTTAGGTCTCCAAAATTACTATTTTGCCCTTGTTAACCATTTCTCACTTATGTTTACTTATTAATTATCCATTTTGGTAAAATTACCATTTTGCCCCTGAACTTTCATTTTCTTTCGTTTAAGCCCTTTATCCACTTTAAACTTCATTTTTATCATTCTTTTCATTTCTTTTAACTTATTATCACTTTCATTTCATTTCATGCCCCTAGTACAGTACCGACAGAAATTCTCAGACTGGATACTCGGGACGTGGACCCCATGGGCCACATATAGACTGAAAAATGATCTTAACGACCATTTTTTCACGTAGCAGATACCAGGTACAAACAGAAGCTATGGAGATCAATGATCCTACCATAACTAAGCAAGTCGCAGTGACTTGCACCGCAGTACAGATGTCCCTATGGCTAACCAATTGTACCCTGAACTAGATTTTTACTGCCAGACTACTTCTAATGGCATAATTTCACAGAAATCTCAATCAAACTTCATTTTCTTATTATTTCTTTACTCGCTTACACTTATTTTACTTATTAATTATTCTTCTCAATTTCTTTACATGAGTTGTGAATTATTATACCATAATTCACCAAAATCATTCATTTTCTCAACAAAATATACATTGTTTCATATTAATTCAATAATTTCATTACTTACATAATTGAGAATGTATCTCTAAAATATTCATTTAATTTCAATAAATTCCATAGAAATTCTTAAGCATGTTATTTTATTTCTACTATGATTCTAAGACATAGTCTCATCAAAATCACAAAATAAACCTTAGTTTTCTTAGGAAATTCATTCGGCCACTATAGGTTTTATACCGTATATTCATGTAACAATTCATTTAAGCATTTAAACACACTCATTTAAAGTCTCATAACATTGATCTATCATCATTTTCAATTAAACACCAATTTTATCATAATTTCTCTAAGTTACATAAAGGATATTCACTTAAAATCAAAGAAATTACTAAGATTTATTAGTCACTAACCTTTCTTCCTAGCTTTAGGTTGCCTAAGCTTCCTTTTCCTTGCCTTTAGCCTTGGAAGCTTGAACTTCTCCTTGATTCCCTATAGAAACCGAAATTTCAACCCATTAAAACCTTAGTTTTTCAACCTCCAATGCTAAAAATAACATCATAAATGAAGTCTAGGCACCCAAAAACACAAGTAGGCACCTTAGAAAGAATTTAAACCCATTGGTTTCACTTACCTTAAATGAAACCCTAAATTCTCTCTCTTAATTTTCCTTGATTTTCTTCCTTGATTTGAAGAGAGGAGTTCATAAAACTTAACTAGAGAGGTAGAAATTACTGTCCTAAGGCTTAATTTGGTGTGAAATGGAGAGAGGAGGAGAGAAGAACTTAAGCAACAATGGTAAGAAGGGTTCGGCCAAGAAGAAGAGGTGGAGAGGGAGAGGTAGCTGCTGGTCTCTTCCAGAAAATCTCCTCTATTTATATCACTCATTTTGGGTAAAATGGGCTTGGGTATATTAGTGGGCTTAATTAATTAATTAAAGCCCATTAACAACCTAATTTAAAGCCCAAAATGATTTCTCCACTTTTCTCACTCCAAATTCAATTCCATAATTTTTATCACATCAAAAATAGGTAGTACCCAAAATTTTAGCTCAATCGGAGTCCATTACTGGTCCGATTCAACCAAACTGGTTCGATTCAACAACTGTCAACATCGCCGAAATATTCATTTCTTTATACCAAAATATTCTACATGAAATTTCGTGAAGATCTGCAAAATATGGAAATTTTTGGAGTTTATTTGAAATTTTTAAAAATTTATGTAAAATTAAGTCACATTTCCTACTAGAAAAGTTGACTCGCTACCTTTTTCGTATTTTTGAATTTCGGAGGCCTATTTGACCTCGATTTCACTTCAAATTTCAACCCCGGACTCACCATGACCAATACTTTCCGATAGTCAAATAAAATATTTTTCACTTTCGGGTTCGTTTTACGGCCCGGGTGCTCTATTCACCATTGGAATTTACTGTTCACGGCCAGACCGGTGTTGAGGCCATTACACACCCCATAAGTCTGAGCATATCCTTTAGCAACAAGTCGAGATTTCAGCCGAGCCACAGAACCATCCGAATTAACTTTGACTATAAAGACCCATTTGCAACCCACAGCCTTTTTCCCTTCTGGTAAAGGCACCAACTCCCAAGTTTTATTTGTATCTAAGGCGTTTATCTCCTCAATCATTGCATCATGCCATCCAGGGTGACTCAATGCTTCTTTAACTGTCTTAGAAATAGAGATAGAATCTAAAGATATAATTAAAGAGCATGTCGAAGGAGACAAACGATCATAGGAAATAAAATTAGCAATGAAATAGTGGATTTACAATTGCTTGTACCTTTACGAAGAGCAATGAAATGATCGGGATCAGCAAGATCAGATGACGAAGGTGCTGGTGCATGACATATATCATTGGTGTCTTTTCTTCTAGAGTAAACCTGAACAATTGGTGGTCTTACTGCAGTGGAAGAATTACCAATTGCTATCTACTCAATACCAAAGAATTCAGTAGACACATCAACAGACTCTCGAGAAGATGTCACCCTATAAATAAGCCAATCATCTTCCTCCCCCTGATTTTTAAGAGTGGGTGGAAATGAAAAGAAAGGTTTATCTTCAGAAAATACTGCATTAGCTGAAACCATATGGCGCTGCAGATCAGGAGAATAACATCTATATCCCTTTTGAACACGTGAGTATCCTAAGAAAACACACTTCAATGCCTTAGGATCAAATTTGGTAACATGATGACGTACATCTCGAACATAACATGTACTTCCAAAAATCAGTGGTTCCATTGAAAATAGTGGTTTATTGGGAAACAAAATACTATAAGGAACATCACCATTCAACACTATAGAGGGCATCCGATTAATCAGAAAATAAGCTGTAGAAATAGCATCGACCCAAAAATACTTAAAAATATTCATCTGAAACAATAGAGCTCTAGCTGTCTCTAGTAAATACCTATTCTTTCTCTTAGCAACTTCATTTTGAGAAGGGGTATCCACACAAAAGGATTGGTGGATGATACCATATTGAGACATATACATTTGAAAAGAATCTGACATATATTCCTTAGCATTATCACTTTACAATATATTCACAGAAGCATTAAACTGGGTTTTAACTTCAGCACAAAAAGCAAAAAAATGAAAAAATTCTTCAGAACGATGTTTCATAAAATAAATCCAAGTCATACGAGAAAAATCATCCACAAAAGTAATAAAATATTTGTACCCAATTTTTGATGTAACTGGACAAGGATCCCAAACATCCGAATGAACAAGTTTAAAAGTAAACTCAGCTCGTTTATTAATTCTAGGACCTAACGAGCTACGATGATGTTTTGCAAAATAACAAGACTCACAATTCAAAGAAGAGACATCATGAAATTGCGAACATAACTTCTTCAAAACAGGAAGAGAAGGATGCCCCAACCGACAATGTGCTTCAAAAAGAGAGACTACACTGGAACAAGCAACAGATCGTGAAACCCAAGAATCCAGGATATAGAGACCACCAGATACATGTCCTTTACCAAAAATTTGCTTCGTCATAAGATCCTAAAAAAGACAATGATCAGGAAAAAATGAGACAACAATTGAGCTCTTTGGTAAGTTTACTCACATATATCAAATTAAAAGCCAGGTTAAGAGGATTTAGAACAGAGGATAGAGTAATAGAAGGAGTTGGTTTAATAGTTTCAGACCCCATAATGTTGTATGATGTCACATCAGCAATAGTAACAGGTGAGGGAGCTTTATGAGTTTGAAAGCTAGAAAAAGTATCATAATCAATTACCAATTATTGGTAGAGGAGATAATACATGTATTACCTGCCTCAGCAGTGACTGAATTCGAGGATACTTTTAACAGTTCCTGGTACTTAGCATACTTTTCAGCGAAAATGGTGATATTCTGCTCAGATGATGAACCAGAAGTAACAACATTAGCAATTTGTGCCCTTTGATTGCGATTTTGTAATTTCTTACAGTAGCGCTTCGTATGGCCTGGCTCTTTATAATAGTAGCAGACAATATCATTATTTTGGTTGTCATTGGATCTATTTCCCCCTCTTTGCACATTCTTCTTACCAGTGTCACCTCCACTTTCTTTGACAACAAGAGCACTATTTAGTTGACTGGAAAGGGCATTATCTGCACGCAACAACCTACTGAACACATCCTCAAGAGTAGAAATTTCAGAACCAGAAAGAATTTGAGATTTAGCCATCTCAAATTCAGGTGGCAAACCAGGCAAAAAACTCATTACTGCCATTTTTTCTCTCTGAACTTGTTGTTCCCTAATATCTGTATTAAATGGTAGCAGCATATTCAACTCTTCATAAATTTTCTTAAATTCCATGAAATAAGTGGTGAGTGATTTTGCCTCCTTCTCAGCACGATAAAAGGCTTTACAGATATCATAAATGCGAGATTCATTCCTTTTTTCAGAATATAAAAAAGCCAAATAATCCATCAACTCTTTCACACATTCACAATGAGAAATTAAGCCAAGCACATTTCTTTCAATTGAATTTTAATCTGTAATAGTAACCGTGAGTCATTTCTCATCTAGATCTACGGATATAAATCGTAATAGTTCTACTCCAATAAAGATAATTAGATCCATCTAATTTTTTCTGTAATCTTAGACAAAGGAATAATTTCACTAACAGTCTCTCTAACAATTGCTTTACTGTCACCCATATTATCCACAAATAACACAATCAACAAACAATGCAGCAATGTGACCCAATATATTCAGCCAAAAAACAAATGCCCAATTCCCTCAACAAGCTACCCAATAATAAGCTCACAAAAAATAGGAAATAGGGAAGTAGCAGAACCTCGAAGGGGCAGAGAAGACCAACTACCACCAAAAGGAAAAACCACCTCAAGCTAGCACCGAAATCTGACCGAAAACAAGAAGTCGACTTCGGAGGAGAAATCGAAGGACCACCGGACCATACACGCGCCTCCACTCGCCGGCGTGTGAAGAAGCGGCAGAAACTTTTATCGGCGAGTGAGACCTACGCGCTGCTCCGATGGTCACTGGAAAAAAGTACCCAGGCCGGAATGGAGGGCGTGATCCTTCCTGTGGTGGTGGTGAGGCAAACTGGTCACCGGAGCTGGTGACCCAAAGAGGAGTAGATTCCACAACCGAAAAAGAACAGGTGTTCTAACCCAAAAAAAGAACCAGAAAACCCAAATGAGCCTAGTGCTCTAATACCATGAAAAGAATGGAGGAAAAAATATATATTTTCTGTATTTGATTTGAAGAGAACTCCTATATTTATATAAGTATAGAAATCCTAACTAGGAAACTCCCTATTCTGTACTAGGTAACTGCTTATTCTGTATAAGGAAAGAAATTTAATTTACAGCTAAATCCATACTATAACACATTTAAAATATGTTGCTAAATTGTTGCCTTTGATAAACTAAGGTAACATTTTTCAAATATGTTACAATAGACTCCTTATGTGATAGTATCACCATCCCATTAACCAATTATCTCTCGCCATTTTTATCAAAAGCACTAATTATAATTAATTTATAATCTGAGCATTCTATTTTTTCATGAAATAGAAAAAGGAATTTATTTTTTTTCTCTACGAGAGTTTTTAGTCTTTCATGTAAATTAGGTACAATTATACAGATTGTGGATGAAGATAGTTATGTTGGGAAAACTCTAAATTTCAAATTTCCATATAAATCTTTTTTTAGGAAATTTCCATATAAATCTATTATGTCAAATTATCAAAAAATGAAAACTAGAAGCATAAGCATATCTGAAACCATATTTAATGGAATCTTTTGGTTTTTTTGTGGTTCTTAATCTTTCAAATTGATATCTACGGTTTAAGAGATATTGTTCTCTCCTTTCTAATGATAGGATATTAGAATATTGTAGATATAACTTGGGGGCATAATATTTATATATCTAATAAGTTTTCCTTATTTTTAATTTGGTTTATCATAAAATTAGAAATTATATATAAGATATATACACATATAAAGCCCATACTTTGCCATACAAATATTATAATACAAGAAGTATTAAATACATTCACTTTATTATTCTTTTTTTTTTTTACCTTTTCTAATATTTGTATGATATGTTTTTATCTTATAAATTATAAAATTACATATTTTGATTCACTTGCATATGTGAATGCAATGAAATAAAAAGTAAAAAAAAAAAAAAGATTTAGCAGTTCGCTTCCAGTATAATATTCAATTTTCATTTTTTCCTAAAAAATCTCTAATAGAATTTTTAATTACCGTTTAGTTTTTGAGAAATTGGTCTAATTAAATTAAGAAAGTCTAATTTTGCTCACAATATTCAAAGACACAAAATTCAGTTTATGATTTTCTGATTACAAGGCCTATCAACATCCTAACTATCCAAAATGTTGGAGAACGACTAAAAGTGGAGGTTATAAGAATGAGAAATTTATTTGGACTAATTAAAAATATATAATAATTCTAATAAAGGTTTGGACAAATTTCACTTCAAAACTTAGCTTTTGGAGCTGAGTTATATCTAAACTCATTTTTTTCACAAAGATTATTGCTAAATTGTTATAGAAGCCTTCAACCTCTTCTAAATTCTATCATTTTTTTTTTCTAATCAAAGTGCTTTTATATAAGGGCACTTTTTTTTTTATAAGCTTTTATATAAGGGCACTTAAGATCATATTACATTTTGATTGCTTTAAAAATAGTTGTAATTATTTATTTCAATAAAAAAATAGTAATTAATTTTGTTTCGATCAATTTTCCTTGGTATTTGAATATTAGGAGAAACAAATGCAGAAGGATCTCCTTCTGAAAAGTTGATACATCAGGGACCATGTGACAAATTTCCAGACTGCAATGACCATTGCGAAGACACCTTGGGTTTACCTGGAATCTGCCAAAATAGTGGAAATGCAAATGTTTGTTTCTGCAAAGACTAGTTCAATTTAATTATCTCTTAATTATATTTATTATGCAATTTTCTACAAATTATGTATTCCAATAAAACTAAATCGTTATTATGGATTTTCCCTTTTATTCTCGATTATCATTCACTCTTTTTAAAATATGACTAAATCCAATCCTTTTGCCACCTTACATGCATTACATAAATCATGTCGGCAGTTAGCTCATATATATAAATAAGAAATTGTTATATAACATATATTTGGACCCCAACCAATTAAAGATGAAAATAGTAACAAAAAGGTAAGTTATTGAATAAAACATATATAAAATTAAAAGTACATATTATTCATATTTTATTGTCTTCAAAATAGGAATATAACCCATTTAATCACATCAAAATATTTAAGTGATACAGTAATTAATACTATACCAAATTAACCGAACAGTTCAACTTCTTCACTCCCATTTATAAGCCAATTGATATCTTTTGGTGTGGCTATTAATCAAGTAAACACCGTCGTTTTGCGCTCGCCAATAGCAATTTTTATTGTCCAAACAATGTTCAGAAACAAAGTTGTGTTTGGACCATCTGGGCAAAAATGCATTAAATTGCTTTTTCCCACCTCTCCATGATAATGTACAGTGAAAAAGTGTTGTTCCTTGAATGTTCCTTTAATAATTGAAATCACTAAAATAGCCTAATTACCTATTCAATTTTAAATACAATATCATACTTTTTTCTATCATATTCAAACTCAGAGATTTTATATATATTTATTCAATTTTTAAGATTAAAAATTGTAGATGGCAAATGGATAGATTAAATAAATTTGAATTAAATTATGACAAATTGAGTTAGAAATAGCTTGTACCGGGTGAATTTGGATCACGAGCCAACTGAATTATTAAATGGATAAAAAACAAGTCAAATTTATAATATTATTTTTATAAAAATTCATTAAAAATAATTATTATATTTATATAACATGTAAATATAATTGTTTTTTATTTATATTATCTAAAAAATTATAAAATCATAATTTTGAGTTACTTTACAATTTGGATTAAAGCTTAAAATTTAATAAAAATAAAGACTATAAATTCTGAGATGTAACGATGTGTTTTGCAAAAAAAAACAAAAATTAAATTGTGGATGCATGTGGTTGGAATGGGAAGAATGTATGGTTGAGGACTTGAGGTTGAGGAATAAGAAATAAATAAATAAATAATAATAACGCCGAGCAAACTTTCTGACAAAGCATTTAATCCCATCACAGCAGCCAATCACAACCTGCAACTTCAAAAACTTACAGTACTGTCAGTCAACAAGCTGTCATTTATAGTCCAACTCCCACTTTGCTCTCTCAGAGTTCTCTGCTGAGAATTGAGATCTATCGTCCTTTTCACCCGATCTTTGGCTGCCACAAATTTTTTTTTTTTTATTTAAAGAAAGCGCCACAAATTTTCAATGTCCTGTGATTTACAAAGTTATATACAATGTTATTAAAATTTAGATTAAATAAAAAATCGATAAAATTAAAAATTTACGATTTAATTGATTTAATTGAATTTAATTAAATTTTTTTATTTTTAAAATATTATAATTATTTTAATTTTTAAAATATTATTATATAAAAATTTAAAAAAATATTTATCAAATATTAAATATATATTACAAATATTTTAATAATAAATTATAAAATATAATTTTAATTTTACTATTATAAGTGATTAATTATGTATTTTTAAATATTATATGTTAGAAATATAAAAATACAATCATATCATGAAAATAATTTCATATTTAGATAGAATATTAATGAAGTAAACACAAAAAAATTAACCTTACATATATGAGTATAATTATATTTAATTATAATAAATTTAAATAGATAATAAATATATTAAATTATATATTAAGTGACATTTTTTAAATTTAAAATTTTAATTTTTTAAATAAATAAATAATAAAAATTATATATATATATATATATTAAATTTTTATTATTTATTTATTTGAAAAAAATTAGTATTTTAAATTCTAAAGATATTACTTAATAATTTAATATACTATTACATTGATCCAAATAGATAATAAGTATATTAAATTATTAAGTAAAATATTTAGAATTTAAAATACTAATTTTTTTAAATAAATAAATAATAATATTTTAATATATATATATATATATATATATATATAATTACAATGAATCAAAAATATAATAAGTATATTAAATTATTAAGTGATATACTTAAAATTTAAAATACTAATTTTTTCAAATATATATATATATATATATATATATATGGGTAAAAATATATTTTTTTTACACTTTTTAACAAAAAATTCAGTTTTGTCCGATTTTTCGGTTCAATTCGATTTTCAGTAGTTGAATCAACCGACTGACCAATTGGTTCGCAATTAAACTAGTTCAATCGGCTAGTCCGATCCGATTTTAATAACTATGGGTATATATTTAAGAAGTCCAAATATACAAATTTATCCATAATATTTAATAAAAATTACAATTTTATTTTAATATTTAAACTTAATAAAATTTTGATGCATCAATTACTATACAATAATTATATTATTTATTTTAGGATAATTAATTTTTAATTAAAATAAAAATAAAGTTAAATTATAATTTTAATTCTCCATTACCTTTATAAATAGACTTTTAGTAAACCTAAGTAAGGTTGCACTCCGCATTCTCTCTACACATATAATTTCTACACAAAAATTAATCTCTCCAAAAAGCATTTAAATCGTTGAATAATCATTTTCTTCTTGATGTGCATGCTCGTAGTCGAAAGTTTGTGCAAGTGATGTAAAAATAAAAATCACTCGCTTCCGCTCATATCAAAAGATTTTGCGCTATAAGAGATACTTGCGTTTATCTATAATATTTGATTCAAATATTCTTTGGGTGCATACATGCTAACAATAGTATTAGAGCCTCGATTTTTGCATTCTAGCGTGTTTTAATTTTAGATCTATAATTTACATAAAATTGATAGATCTAATTAAGTAGCATGAATACCTAATTTATCAATTTTCGTGTATACATCATGGTATTTTCAAAATTAAAATTTTTGTGTGTATGTGTACACTGAAAATTATGCAAAAAGTCTCTAACGAAAATTAAAAATTGGTATTTTTGAATTTTGATCTAACCATCATATTTCTGGACCCCAAAAATCCCCTATTGCAAAAAGTTTGATCACCTGCAAAAGCCTCCAAAGAGGCACATGGCATGCACGTGCCATCTACGTAGGGCGCGTGCCAGAGGGCACGTGTCTCTCATGTGCCAGCCACCTGTTAGAGTGATAAGTTACTATGACACATGGCCCAATTAAGGCTCGACACGTAGACCATTATGGTGGTGTCTCATGTCAGGGTGACTTGTCACTCTGACAAATGGGCCACGGTGGTGGCACCATGTGTCACTATGTGTCAGAGAAGTTTGACATGTGGAGCAACAAGGGATTGACATGTGGCATATTGTGGTGCTGCCATATGTCAGGGTTGACATGTGATCTATTCAAGGTTCGCCACGTGGCAGATTGTGGTCATACAATATCGCACATGTGGATCCACCATGGATGCCATATGGACCAATGGTTGAATGCCATATAGTAAATTGTGGTCATGCCACGTGACATCTGTTAGTCCACCTAGTGTCTCGTGGCATCCATGTAGACCAATGAATGGCCGTCACATGTGAGACAAGGGTCTGACATGGCAACATATGTCCCAATAGGGTCACTCCATGTGATGGCCTTGCCTCAGCTGGTGCATGGTGAGTCTGCTGCATGTGAGGCTCACTCTCACCAGCTCGTGAACCCTTCTCCAGCCACCATATCAGCTCAATTTTTTTAATTGATTTTTTAATTTTTTTTTTATTTTTGGTCATTTTTTAAAAGTTTTTAAGGACCAGAAAATAATTTTTGGATTTTTCCAAATAAAAAATTGTTATAAAATTAATGAAATAATTTTTTTTATATATTCTGTGTTCTTAAATTTTTTAAATATGTTTAAAAATTATATACTATGGATTTATCCTTATATTTTATTTAAATAACTTTTAATCATATATGTTTGTATATAAGTGTACTTACTGTTTATTTTTTTGGTTATGTGTAACATAAATGGTGATGATAAGGACTCCCTATTATCCACAAACTTCTTAGGGTATTGCTAAAGCCAATGCAAAAGTGCAAAAGGTTAGTAATATGAGGATGAACAAGAAGGCTCAAGCCAATGATATAAATGCAATAGTGCATCACATAATTTACATGCATGAACAAGTGTAAGAGTGCATTTGGATTGGTGGCCTGAGTAGAGGATATAATGACAAGACCTTAGTTAACGTGATGAAAAACTCTCTTGATCACCATCTAGATCTGAGGAACTTGATGTTGGATGCATGAAAATTAAAAAAATGGAAATTATAGAAGATCAATTATCCATTTTTTGCCTAACGTATCTAAGATAGGAGTGTTGCGAAGTAACACTAAATCAGAGATGGTGCATAGGAGTGGATGCACTGTGTGTTAGTGTAAGCCCTAGCCCCAATGCATTGTAATAAAATACTTTAATTAATAAAATGAGGCAATTGTTTTATCTATTGTATTCTTGTGCATGTCAATTGATAAAACTATCCAAGAATGTCGTTTCGGTTTAAGTTATCATGTGTGAGGCACATGGTTGTAAGACCTTGGAACAAATGAGACTTCATTCTAAACATCCCTAGTCAGTCATTGTTATGGAAATAACAATGAATTAAGACTAGTATGCTCTCTCTGATATTATGAGTTCTGTCTTAAGGATCATTAGGACAAGAGTGTCAATCAGAGATCATAGATACATGTTAAAGAACATGGTATCTGGATACGATCCGCTCATGAGAACACTATATGGTACAAGTCATAAGTGTTTTTCATATGCAAGTTTTGTATCGGAGTTCTTAGACCTGAAATCTCTATGAAACTCTTTGTGAATTACTGTGTACTTTGACATACACCTAACGTGCTCGTAACAGAGTGACAAGTACGGGTATGATTGGGTATGCATTGATTTATGTTAGAAAGCATGAGAGAAGTGAAGGGATTACCGCTCTCACTAAGAGAGAAAATATCATCGGCCACTTGATCAGTGAACTGAGAAGTGTATGGCCATACCGAGATGAAATAATGAGTAATCATTATTTATCTGAGAGTTCAGTGTCACTGGAATATCAAGAAAGGAATTAATATATATAAGGATGACTAGTTCCATGCCTTATATTAATTCTGATATTTATGGGTAAGGGACTATGCAAAATTGCATTAGGTCACTAAATGCCATATGCAGTTTCATTTAATTTGGAATGCTATAATATCTTGCTAGAGAATATATATAGCATTTGAATTAATTTATTAATTCATTGCCAACATTAAATGGACCTATAGGATCGCACACAAAGCATTAGGCTTAAAATATTTAAATTAAATATTGAACATTAATTTGGGCTTTTAATTAAAGTCAAATTAATGTGTGTAGTGGGTTATTAGATTGCTATTGGACCTTGGCCCATGAGAGAGAAAAATTCAGCCCACAAGGTTTAATTTTAATTAATTAAATGTCTTGTGTTAATTTAATTAATTGAGTATTAAAGCCTAAAGGATTTTAATTAAATTAATTCACTTGATAATTGGATGGTGTGGCCGAAATTTCAAGATAATATCAATGAAATTTCGGCACATGATTAATTCTTTTATTAAGTGATTTAGTTAATTATTATGTCTTACATTTATCTTAGATTAAATCAAAAGGATTATCTTGGATTAAATGTATTATTTTAAGGAGTTTAAATCAATATATATTACTTATTTTAGGAAGTGATTGAGATTGAATTAATTATCTTGAGATAGTAAAGTTCAAATCAAACACTTGCCAAAAGATAAGGATATATATAAAAGAAATAAAACCCTAAGAAGACCTAAGAGAAAAAACGTGAAACCCTTTTTTCTAGGTCTTGGCGTGAACTTCATCTCTCTCTCTCTCTTAATTCTTTTGGTCCAATTTTCACAAGGAGAAATGATTGTTCCTCATTCTCTTGTGTTATTGGGTAGTAATAGCAACCTAAAGAAGTACAAAATCAGGTTTTGTAGCTTCAAACTATAGCCATTATACAATACCTTAAAAGAGAGCTAGCAATCTCGATTTTAAGCCGACGGTGCAATTGTGTGTGTGAGAATAGAGGGAGTGGCGTAAAAGGTTGTTCCTTGGCATTGGTGATCAAGATCTAAGGTGGATAAAGTCATCTCGATTGCTGGTCATCACCAAACTCAAGTTTTAAAAGGAATCCAAAGTTGTAAGTTTTAAACCCTAAAATTGCATGTTTCGATTCTTGCTTTGGATTTGTATGGTATGTATGATGAAAAATTTTTGTTTTTCCACTGCGTTATCATCACATTCATACCATGTCATATTCCATCACTGTGTATCGTCCATTGTTACATGATCAAGTTCGTGATTTTCCATATAAGTTATATAAAATGGTTAAAATTTCATTTCTAGTTACAAGACTAGTTTTAAGACGTATTAGTCTCCCTAAGTAGTTGATATGAGTGTCATACATATTATCAGTTAGAATATTTCTTTTAAAAGGATTTATGTTTCCTCTTCATTTTAAGACAAGTGTGTCTTCTTGTATTTTTTTGATATTGAGATTATTGGATGCTTATGATTGATTAAATAAAAACGTTTATTTATTTTTTGATATTATAATGGTATTTAACATTTAATTATGAATGTATTTATTTTATTGTTAATTGCTATGCAATTTTTATAAGTGAAAATAATTACATGATAATTACGTTAAGACTTAGATTATCTTAAGTATAATATATTTTATTAAGTTTAAGGACATAATATACAACAATTAAGATTTACTATACAAGAAACTTTAATCTGTAAGGTTTGACATTAGGATTTAGAGGGTAACTAGAAACTATTAGTAAGCTTTTCAAATTTAAGCCTAATAGATAGCTTTATTAGGTTATCTTTTCAGATGCATAGTAAATATCATGTATTGCCAATTCTCCTTTAATAACGTGCAAATTTTACTCCATTAGAGATCAAAGGATCCAAAATGACCTCTGCTTCCAAATCAGTTATTTCCAAACTTAACAAAGATATGAAACTAAACGGTGATAATTATGAAATATGGTATAAAAATACAATATGTGCTTGAAGAGCAAGAGGCTCTAGAACCCTTCAGTTCAGTTATGATTGAACCTGAGGATGGCACCACTACCTAGCATAGGTGGGATCGAGATGCTTACATGGTATGGAAAAAAAAGAATTTCACCGCCCGCATCATCTTACTGAATGCAATGGATGATGATATCACTAAATAATTTTGCAAGTATCAGAATACAAAAAATTTATGGATTTCCATGCAGGAAAGGTTTAGAGGTGTGTCTCTAATAAAGTTTTTAATCATTGACAATCAAGTTTGATATATACTTATCAGAAGAAGTCTGACCACAACATGCAAAAAATATCTAAGAAAGATGGAAAATATGAGGTTGTTCATTGACCGTTGTCTAGCGAGTGTACTAAAATGGCTAATAACTTAGGAAAATATAGATTAAGATCTCAAATATTGTACCTAAGGGAATATGAATTGCTAAGCAAAATATATATGTGTGAATTAAATTATTTTGAGATTATTTTCCCAAGTGTTTAATTTAAAAACAAGAATTAAACTAAAATAAAATAAAACAAAAACTAAAATTAAACTAACATGAATTAAAGGCAAAGCAATAACTAAAATTCTCTTACTAAATAAACTATTCACCTCAACTTCCATTTTAATGACTTAATAACAAAAATAACACAAGTGATTATGAAAAAACTAGATGAATAAAGCCTGATATCTTGAATCAATTATATCTTTCTTAAATATCAAATTCCCTTTTTAAGAAGAATTTAACACTTAGCATAAAAATCTAGTTTTAACTTTCTAAACATCCATTAAACTCTTTGTCAAGTAAATTCAACTTCAATTTATTCTTAGTTCATCCTCTCTTAGTATTAATCAATATTACCAATACATAATTACTGCAAAGCTAGAAAATAACCATGCATTGACATTAAAGAATTAATCCAAAAACATACAAATCATCAAATGTGCTTAAACCAATTTTTGACTATTGAACTAATAAACTAATAATCAATTTTAAAATAATCAAAGATAAGAATATATTTAAAATTAAGAAATAACCAACTTGTGTTTGAATATAAAGCACAAAAAAGTTATTACAATAAAAGATTAAGGATTCAAGTTTTCCTTAGCAAAAGAAGAAAAACTACTTACTAAACATGATGAAAACTAAAAGAACAATTAAAGTAAAGTAAAAAATTAAAATAAAAAGAAATGTAAACTAAGAAAATAGAAAAAAAACTATTGTACAAAATTAACTAAAGAAAACTAGAAGAAAAACTAAGAAAATTTTGTAATTATAGCTTCCTCTCCAAGTTCTGGTATTTTGGTGATTTTATAGTTAAATTGTCTTGCTAAAAGAAGAAATTTTGCCTTTGTAAATTTCCTAAACCAAAGAGGAATTGAGTTTGAGTTGAAAAAAGAAGTTAAAATCATGTTTCCTCTTTCATCACTCAGGAGAGTGATTCCCTTTCTTGGATGAACAACTTTTCTTCTTTGGATGAGTGACTTTATCACTTAGGAGAGTGGACTGCTCATTGAGCTGAATGATCCTCATCACTAAGCCGAGTGATAAACTTCTATAACTCACGATCTTTTGACAGCTTTTTTTGAAATTATGAAATTGTCCTTAAACTTCTTTCTTTAATTTAGTCATTTTTCTATTCAATTTAGCCTTGAAAAATATCAAAATTTATAATTAAATCTCAAAACACATAATTTAACTAATTAAATGTAAATTTAACTAAATTAAAACTAAATTAACAAAATTAAATGCCTAAAATACATTAAAAATATACTATAATTCACACCTATCAAATACCCCACACTTAGTTTTTGCTCACTTTCGAGCAAATTTGAATAAAACAACTCCTCAAAATAATCAAACTTTAGCCAAGAATTATGCATTTCAAAATCAAGCTTAGCAATTAACAAGAGCACTTAATAAATTTCTAATTAAAATAAATTCAAATAAGATAATATGAATTAGTTTTCTTATGTGTGTGTAAGGACAAAATATTTTAAGTAATTTTTCAAAAATTAAAACATCAATGCATATTTATAGCCAAGCATAAAATGAATTTACACCTAAGTGTACTTATGGTTTCGTACTTGAAACTTTAAAAATACCATAAATCTCTCCTTTAGCATCGGAACTCGAAGGTCATTTCTGCTAAACAATTCAAAAACCAAATTTAGAATCACTTAGGACTTAATTGGATTGTAATAGGGTTAAGATATTAGTTATCAAAGAATGGACAATAGATAAATAAAAAGAATAACCACTCTAAACTTGAATAGACCAAGATTTTTAAAATTTCAAACTACTATGTACATACCCCTTTACCATGCTTGCTTATTCAATCTCATGCATCTTAAGCACTTTTGAGGGAAAAGATCAATGAAACACCTCATAATTTCACAATTCATTCCCTTTTTAGAAGTCACAATTGCTTTTCCTTGTAAATACCCCACACTTAAGATTTTACCATATATGCTAGCTTTATTTCAATATATTTTTTTTCACACTAGCTTTGTTGTTGGCAATACAATAATAAAATGGATAATAACAAGGAATTTTTACTTTTTACTTGACTTAATCCATAGCTCTTGACAAGAAAACCAAAAATATCTTACTACATCCTTTAAGATGTTTAATTCATATTAATCCATCCAATCCTAAAGTGGCCAATTTTAGAAGAGAAGATAAAATTTTTTTAGGCTATATGGTTAATAAATGAATGTAACAATAAAAATAAATATGGTATGCTTTTAGCATACCTCATTAAGCTTAAAATGGCTAACAAGAGATAAATATGCATATAAGGTAGGAAAACAAGTTTAAGCAATGGCTCAACAAGAAAAATATTGCTTAGATCACTTTCTAACTTGTTTTGAGTTATTTTTATACTTTGAAGGATGATGAGGAAGGTTTTAGTGTTCTAAAATTCCTTAACTATTAATGCATTGATTTTTCTTCTATTTCAAAAATTGGTCTATAGTGTTTAAAAAATAAAAAATAATAAATATTAGCTAAGTTGAATATTAAAATAGCCAAAAATTCATTAAACAACATACTCTTCTTAAAGCTAAATAAAAATTTTAAACATTGTACATTCTAAGTTAAAGTTCAATATGTTCAATTTTTGAGAAAACTAGGGTGAACTAAGCTAAATGTACAATATATGATAAATTGGAACTGAATATACTCTATAATCATGCAAACTAAAATCCACACATACAATTCAACACAACTAAACTAACTAACTAAAATAAATCATGAGTAAGATAATGAGCAAGGTAATAAAACTCCATTAATTTGATATTTAAAATCTAGCTTAGATGTGCTCTATCTCCCTCTTTAAAATCTTGTTGTCCTTAGCAAAGTAGTGAAGGTATTAGCATGCTGCATAATTTCAGACAAAAAAGTAAGTGTCCAAGAGAAATGTAAGCTAAAGCACACCACATTTAACTCAAAATAATACTAGCCCAAGAAAAGAACCACAATTAAGCCAAAATAAGACATGACATCAATGGAATTGAGTGAACAAGTTAAGCATGCCTCTAGAAGCTAAATAATGTAAAAAGAAAGACTTAAGCATCATGGTAACCAAGTGAAGAAATGCACCTAAGCCACATTTGTTATAATGCTCAATGTATAATACCAATGTGTTGCAGAAATGACATTAAATGTCTGAGTGCAAAATCTCAAATCTAAGAGTAATTGGTGATGGTTTGGCTTAAATTAAAGGAAGAAATAAACTTTAATTGGTCCTGGTAAGCACAAAAAAACTATTCCAATTTAAATACAATCTCAACCTAAATCAAGCAAGTAATAAGGTTTAATCTCAAACAATAAATAGCTAAGAGTAATGGAATGTAAAGAAAACATAACTTAACTCAAAGTTAAACTCTAAGCCAACCTATGTTTAAGAATAAGAAAGTCTCACCAATTTATGCAAATTAATCTCATTAAGCAATTTGAAGTATTAAGCAAATAAAAAACTAATGAGAAATGCCCCTAAATTTTTAAACTAAAAATTGAAAGTTTAAACATTATTTTTAAGGCCTAAAATGAGCTATTACGTAAGGCAAAGCCTATATAATGAAGGTCCATCTTGAAACAAGATTATAAAAAACATATTATAATAGTCAATCGGACACTTGTAGAAAAAGTTATGATCAAAATAGTCATAGCCATAATAAAGATTTAATATAAATGATAATGTGCACGTTATGCAAGTTTAAATCATATATGTGTGCTTGAGTGAGTGATTATTTGAGTGAGTGATTGATGATGTAGGTAAGTGATGATTGTGATGTGTGAATGGGTGAAGGAAGTGTGGGGGAGAGAAAGGGGGAGTGGGGAAGGAAAGGGGAAAGAGAGGTAGGGAAGGAGAGGAAGGAAGGGAGAAGAGAAGGGAAGGGAAAAAGAGGAAGAAGAGGGCATGGTAGAATGGGTAAAGTGCTTGGCCGAGCTTAGTAAGGCAAAGGAAGATGCACGGCCAAGTGGGGGAAAGGGAAGAGGGTAGATGTACAGCATGCGGCTGAGCAAGACATCCATGCAAGTGAGTGAGCTAGCAAAGCTGACGAGCATAACATTCACACGAGCGAGCTATGGCACTCAAACGAGCAGGCTGTAGGCGCAGGTGAGGCATGTGATTGAGCAAGACATCCATGCATATGAGTGAGCTAGCAACGATGACGAACACAACATTCACACGGGCGAGCGAGCTATAGCACTCAAATGAGCAGGTTGTAGGCATAGGTGAGGCAGTTTCATGCAAGAGAGGTTTTGGCATACTCGGGCGAGTACTTAGGCCTTAGACTAATCTGCCAAAATTATGCTCAACCCAATTTCTAATGAAACTTCTATCAACCTTTCTCCTTACTAGTTTAGCTAAATTGCTTCAAAACCTTCTTAATCCAAGCATCAAATCCCAAATTTAAACCTTACAAAATAAATGAAACCATAATTAACAACTCACTCAAATAAATTAATTTTTAATCAAATTTATGCCTAAATTTGATAGCCTAAAAACCAGTTGCAACATAAATGAAATCCAACATGTATCCTACTCACTCAAATAAATCCCAACCTTGAATAACCAAATTATTTTCACTCAAACTCAATTTAAAATCATTCTAAAACAATATGCATACCCATAAACTAGTTGAATTAAGTTAATTATTACTTCAACAAATGATTAATTCTCTCTTAAGGTCAAGAAGCATTTAGTAACTAAAGTCAAACTCACATCTAAATAATTCAAGAAACATAAATCCATGTTAAGTTCAATTAAGTTGTAATTCCCTTATCTCAAAAATCATATTAGCTCTATAATTATCCTAGAAGCACTTACTAATTTAAATATGATAATTAAGCACAAAAATAATTAAAAGCTTATATTCAACCCAAATCTTAAACTCATGAATTAAAAGATAAAAACACATTAAACAAAAGAAAACATGAATTAAACTATAAAAGCTTATAAAATTAAACTAAAGATAAGATAGAAACTAGCACAAATCATAAAATAATTAACAAAAATTTAAAAAGAATAAGTTAGAAAAGTTTCGATTTATCGAGTTCCAACTCAACTCATGTTACTCTCGAAAGGTCGAGTTTGTGATCCAAATATTGGTCTTTTTCAAACTTTGCTTCTCATTTTCTCCTATTAGTAAAAGAAACTTATCATAGTTCACCAAAGATGAAAATTTCATATCTTCGATAAAGTATGACTCCTCTTTTGGTTCTTCAAAAATGAACTCTACCGGCTCTTCTAGCCTAAATAAATGTCTCAAATAGACTGAATTCAATATCTCTACTTGAGAATTTAACACTTCTTGCTCCTTTGGTGATAAATTCTCCACCAGAGGTTTAAATGCATCTTCAAAATGCCCACATGACTTACCTTCAAATATGAATTATTCCTCATCTTCTTTGTACACCTCAAAATTACATATTTCTTTATCCACCATTAATGAATGATTTATTTTCTCCTCCTTACCACCATTATCTTGAAATTTTAATGAAACACTTAAGAGTTCTAGTTTAGATTTCAACTTGTCAATGCCTTTTTCTTAATCCCTAAGTAAATTCTCTTGAATCTTGATTGTCTTCTCTTAAGTCTTTAACTTCTCTTCTTGAATTCTAAAATTTTCCTCTTGAATTCTTAAATTTTTCTCTTGACTTCTAAATATAGCCTTTCACTCTTCTCTTTTAGCCCAAAATTTATTATCATTACTCATAAGCAAGTCAAGAAGAAATTGATTTTTGGATTTCCAAGCCTCTTTCGAATATTTCAATTCTTGATTCTCTCTCCTCAATTCTTCTATTTATGCTCTCAAAATCCATGAAGAATCATACTCTTCAATAAAGGATGGTGATGAATAAGGATTTAGTAGATGTGCATGTAAGAACTCCTCAATTTTGCTCATGAAATCATTTAATTATTATTGTAAAAGAAACAATTTATGATCTTGGACATCATCTTGCATCATCTTGAAGGATGTCATAAATTTTTCCTACAAAGAATAATTGCCAAATCAAAAATAAATAAAAATAAAAATCTCAAACTAACTCAATCTAAGATATTAAAAAAACAACACCGTTGTTTCCCGGCAACGGGGCTAAAAACCCGATCGATGTCTAGCAAGTATACTAGATCTGCTAGTAATATAGAGAAATATAGATTAAGATCCTAAATATTATACACAATAAAACATGGATTGCTAAGCAAAATATATATGTGTGAACTAAATTAATCTGAAATTATTTTCCCAAGTTTTTAATTTAAAGGCAAGAATTAAACTAAAATAAAATAAAATAAAAACTAAAATTAAACTAACATGAATTAAAGGCAAAGCAATAACTAAAATTCTATTGCTAAAGAAACTATCAACCTCAACTTCCATTGCAATGACCCAATAACAAAAATAACATAAGTGATTATGAAAAATTTTGATGAATAAAGCTTGATATCTTGAATCAAGTATATCTTTCTTGAACATCAAATTTCCTTTTTATGGACAATTTAACATTTAGCATAAAAATCTAGTTTTAACTTCCTAAACATCTATTAAACTCTTTTTCAAGTAAATTCAACTTCAATTTATTCTTAGTTTCTCCTTTCTTAGTATTAATCAATTTACTAATATACAATTACTTCAAAACCAGAAAACAATCATGTATTGACACTAAAGAATTAATTCAAGAACATGCAAATCATCAACTGTGCTTAAAGCAATTTTTAGCTATTGAACCAATAATTTAATAATCAATTTTAACATAATCAAAGATAAGAATATGTTTAAAACTAAGAAATAACCAACTTGTGTTTGAATATAAAGCACAAAAAAATTATTACAATAAAAGATTAAGCATTCTCCTTTTAGAAAAAGAAGAAAAACTACTTACCAAATATGATGAAAACTAAAATAAAAATTAAAGTAAAGTAAACAACTAAAATAAAGAGAATTGCAAACTAAGAAAATGGAAAAAAAAAAACTATTGTACAAAATTCACTAAAGAAAACTAGATGAAAAATTAAGAAAAATTTGTAATTGTAGCTTCCTTTCCAAGTTCTGGTATTTTGGTGATTTTATAGTTGAATTATCTTGCCAAAAAAGGAAGTTTTGCTTTTGTAAATTTCCTAAACCAAAGAGAAATTGAGTTTAAATTAGGGATGAGCAAAAAAAACCAAAAATATGGTTAACCGTAAAATCGAACCGAGTGATGAGCTTCTGTAACTCACAATCTTTTGACAGCTTTTCCTGAAATTATGAAATTGCCCTCAAATTTCTCCTTTCTTTAATTTAGTCATTTTTCTCTTCAATTTAGCCCTAAAAAATACCAAAACTTATAATTAAACCTCAAAACACACAATTTAACCAATTAAACATAAATTTAAATAAATTAAGACTAAATTAACTAAATTAAATACCTAAAATACACTAAATATATACTATAATTCACACCTATCAATCATAAGCTGACCAATGAGCAATAAATCCAAGTATTCATCCACTCTTTACCTATGAGTTGGGAGCATATGAAGATTCAACTGACTCATATGGATAACATTAAAATATTTAGAGATGTCACTCATCATCTTGAACTGGAAAAGGACCATCTAGTGGTAATTAAGGTTAAAGCTAAAATGCATATGGCACAGTCCCATTCTGATGGAATAAGTTTTAACTAGAATAAAAGGAAAAGGTTCAAAAATTACTGTAAAAAAAGGAACCTAAGAAGAAAAAAGTGAGACAGAATGCTAATAGGTTCAAAGGCAAGAAGAAGATTAGCATTTCAAGAGTGAAGTGCTTCAAATGCCAACAAAAAAGATACTATACAAAAAATTTCACTTTGCTTAAATGGGTACACTATTCTGACTCGAGAGTCAGCAAAATTTGTGTATCTAGTTCTGTATTTCTAATTGATTTTTTCCTCTGTGTATGATAGACTTGGAAGAAATGGACCATGTGATAAGGGATCGAGATTCCTTTGTTAAATTTTGGTGAATAACAAATGGAGCCAAATGGATTTATGTGAAAAATAATGCAAGAGTGGCAGTTGAAGGGATTGCTATGTGCATATTAGTCTTACTTGAATGTCGAACCCTACTCCTACATGATATACTCTATACCTCGAGGATTTATAGGAATTTAGTTTCAGTAATAGCCTTGATAAGACTTGGTTTTGATTTTCACTTTAAGGATGATAGTATGCATTTATGTTTGGATGGTATTTATTATGGTTCTGGTTTTATTTTGAATGATTTTATTATTTTGGATATTGATCCTGATTATATGAATAATACTAGTTTTTCCTTAATTTCTTCTTTTACTTCACATAGTTATGAGAATTATGTGAAATTATGGCATACTAGATTAAATCACATTGGGTAAGACCAAATGAGCCGGTCAGCCAAAGTAGATTTATTAGGTAACCTTAACAAAATTGATTTACCAACTTGTGAGCATTGCCTAAAAGAAAACTAATAAGAAAATCATTCAAAAAAGGAACCAGGATCGAGTTTCCATTACAATTAATCCATTATAATGTATATGATCCAATGAATGTGATGGAAAGGCATATGACCTACTATTTCATCATATTTATAGATGACTATATGAGATATGGTCATGTGTACTTGATTTCTCACAAATCAGAAGTGTTGAGTTACTTCAAAAGTTATATAAACTTAGCTAAAAATCAATTAGATAAAAAAATTAAAACTTTAAGAATTGACTAAGGTCAGGAATATCTTTTTGATCAATTTAAAGCTTTATGTGATGAAAAAAATTGAACATCAATTGTCTATTCCTGGAATTTTATAAAAAAAATGTTGTTACGAAAAGGATAAATAGAACTCTCATAGATATGATAAGATCTATGGTGCTTAAGGCAAATTTGCTAATTTTCTATTAGGGAGATGTTCTTTTAATAACCATATATGTTCTAAATTGAGTGCCCTTCAAGTCTATCAGATCCACTCCTTATGAGTTGTGGACTAGTTGACAACTTGACCTAAATCATTTACAACTTTGGGGTTGTGTTGCTTATGTTTATAATATCTCAAGAAAATTTGGTAAATTGGGATCAAGAGGTAAAAAGAGTATTTTTATAAGATATTATGAAGTATCAAAAAGATACTTATTCATGGGTGAGCAAAAAAATGGCACAGTGATAGAATTTGAATCATGATATATCATTTTTTAGAAAATAAATTTTCAAAGTTAGGCGAAGTAAGTCAAAACTTCACTTTCTATAAGATTTAAGAAGAAGAACCATCATGATCACTCTATCTGAGTGGAAGGAAATTTGAAAAAGAAAATCAAAATTCTCTTCTCAATGATTCAGATGTTCGGGATCCTTACTTCAGTGGGAGTATTCTTGAATCCAATAAGAGCATGGATATTCAGGACCCTTACTTGAATAAGAGTATTCCTGGCTCCAGTGGGAACATGGATCTCAATTCTAGTAGGAGTATTTTGAACTACGATGAATATATGAAATATTTTTATCAAGAATCAAAATTACAAAAATATAAAAGGAAAAGTGTTTCATGTCGACGATTTGAGATCGAAGGCTCAAATAAAGCCCTTTTACTTACCCCACAGATGAAAAAAAAGCCTAAAAATATATAAAAAGCTCTTTCATATCTAACTAAAGAAAAATGGATTAAGGCAATGGAAGAAGTAATGGCATCTATAAGATTAAACCAAGTTTAGGAACTGGTTGATCTACCTAAATGATGCACACCAATTGAAAATAAATGGATTTTCAAGGTAAAGTGAAAAGCCAATGGATGTATCTAAAGATATAAAGCTCGATTAGTCGTTAAAAGGTTTATACAATAGGAAGGAATTGACTATAAGGAGACTTTTTCACTTGTTATAAGATTTACATAGGTTAATTCTAGCCATAGTGGCTAGTCTAGATCTAGAGCTATATCAAATGGATGTAAAGACTATTTTCTTCAATAGTGGATTAAATGAAGAAATTTACATGGAACAACCTGTAGGTTTCATTGAAAAAGGTAGTGAACACAAGATTTGCTGATTGAAAAGATCAATTTATGGCCTTAAACAATCTTCAAGATAATGGTATTTGTGATTTTATGAAACAACCATGTTAAATGGGTTTGACATGATTGATGAAGACCATTATATTTATCACAAGTGCTTTAAAGATAAATTTATCATTTTGACTTTGTATGTAGATGACATACTTATAGAATGAAATGACATACAATGCGTAAATGAAATCAAAGGATGGTCATCTTCTAACTTTGAAATGAAAGATATGGGTCAGGCAGACTACATTCTTGGAATTAAAATTTCAAGAGATCGTTCAAGAAGGTTGTTGTCTCTCTTGCAAGAGACATATATCAATAAAGTCCTTGAACGATTTAATATGCAAAATAAGAAACCCATTGATAACCCTTTTGCCAAAAATTAGTTTCTTAGCAAAAGTATGTATCCTAAAATGCCAGAAGAAATGAAACCATATGCCGTTGTTATGGGTAGTTTGATGTATTCAATGTTGTGTACAAGACCTAATATATGCTATGCAGTGGATATAGTAAGTAGATATCAGTCCAATCTAGGTGAAGTACATTAGAAAGCAGTGAAGAGGATACTTAGATATATCAAAGGTATCGCAGACTATTCTATTTGTAATCAAAGCAAGGATCTACGATTGAGAGGATATACAGAT
>CM075807.1:60628795-60778405 GCA_037975025.1 Excoecaria agallocha | reverse complement strand
AACTTGAATGTTGCCAACTGATTTAATATCCGCAAAATTTTGATCTAATCTATTTATAGCTAGAGGTGTGAAACGGTCGGTTCGATTCAATAACCGAACTAAACAGAAATAATCGAAAATTAAATTTTTTAAATTTTGATCAACCGAACCGAACTATTTAAATAACCGAATACTAACCGAACTGAATTTTTCGATTGGTTCAGTTAACCAAAAATTAAAACTATTTTTTAAAAAAATAAAAAATTATGTCTAAAAATTATAAATCATAATATACTAAAATAAAAATATCTAAATTGTACAAAATAAAAGTCCAAATTAAAGATACAATCCCAAAATATATAATAAATAATACAACAAAAATCGTCAAATAAATTTTTTCATTCCAATCGTCAAAATTCTAAATTATCATCTAAAAAATAAATATTAATAATTGATAAATGTACTCATATAATTTACAACTCAAAATAAGATAATTTACATGTACAAAATAATTATTCAATTAAAAAATCCAAAAAATTACCTAATTATTTAGAATTTCGGTCGATTCGGCTTTTCTACGTTTTATCCCAAAAATTGAATTTTTCTAAAATTTAAAACCGAACCAAAAAAACAAAATCAAATTAAAAATCGATCGGTTTTGTTCGATTTTTTGATTTGAACCGAAATTTACTCACCCCTATTTATAGCCCAAATCGTCATGCTTCGATCCAAATCCATATAACGTGATGCATTTTCTACAATAATTGTCTTTAAAAAAAAAGCTATAATAATTCAAAATTGCCATTTACATCAATATGTAGAAAAAAATCATGTAAAGAATTCAAATTCTTAGACCACATCTAACAGAATGGACTTGTAACCAAGCAAGATTTGATTGGATCGGATGCGTGGAAGGGGAAAAAGTAGGCAGTTGCCTATCCTTTCTACCTAAACAATCATTTACCGAACGTAAACGAGGCATTTAAGATATTCCACTGAAACCACCATCTCCAATCAAGATCTTCTTTTCCAAACATGAACCTCTACTGTATCTTCCAATATGAACAAAAAAGGCGCAAAATATTCACTATTTTATTCATGATTTTAATCAGTGAGAAAATACCATCTAGAAAATATAATTTTTTATATTTTATTCTTTCATTAACTTGGCTCCTTTGTAGAATCATATGTTAGTGTGAGCAAAAGTTGTGCTCTTAAATCAACACAATTACTACATAAATTTGACAAAGTCTTGACAATGCACAAGATAGAGAAAGTGCAGTATCAATGAGTTGACTTATAATTTTAAAGCAGTTTTCAATAATTTGAGAATAGTAATTCCTACCCCAGATAAAATAATATCAATCAGAAAAAGACAATAATAAAGTTAGAATTTAGCAAGTCAAGCACTCTAGATCAATGTCAATTGCATCATCTGAAATTCTTTAATGCCAATTTGATCTAAAAAAAAAACAAAAGAAAAAGGTTGTTGGAGGATAGTTCAAATGCTGCAATGCGAAATAGCTCGAAAGTATGTCAACCCCGCACATGTTGAATACTTCAAAGAATTATTACAGTTGAAGACCAGTGTTTCCAGTGTATAGTTACAAACTCTAAGTCGAAAGTATGTCATGGTATTGTACTCCACGATTTTATCTAATTTTGAGAATCCATGACTCTTATTATTTACTTTTACTATTCTAACCTTATTACTTTTACTTTTTACTATAATTAATTTTATAATTATTTATCTACCTATAATAAATCACCATTACTCCATTACCCTATTACTCCTATTAATGTTTAAATATTATGGACCTAATATTTATTATAATATTTATACTATAATGTGTTTAAATTATTTATTAAATTTTTAAGTTGATATTTATTAAATAAATATTAAATTCATTATTTTATAAATATTAATATTATTTTTGATAATATTAAAATTATTATTTTAAAATATTAATAATTATAAAAATATTTACATTTTTAAAAACTGATGGATAATTATGTAATTTTTATAATAAAACTGTATAATACCATACAGTTGAATCAAACAGAAAATATTATAAAATCACATACTATCATACAGTTTTTCCAAATATTTTATTGTTAAAATTATACAGGACTATACTTTACTATAGTGTACAGTATATTAATGAATCACAGACTATCACAAACCAAACTAGGCCTAAATTGCACTTATACTAACTAGAAAATGTAAGGAGTTTAACTAAGGAATCTAAGTGTATTCTTTATTGGGATTCCAAGTTCAAGATCCTACATTCCTGGGATAGGATTATCACTAAACTAAAGCTTATTAGTTATCCGGAAAAGCCTCTTAACTTGCTAGCATATTTCAAATAAGGAATATACTTGCCAAAATTACTTGGTAGGCCACCGGAGAAATTATTAGTGAACAGATTGACTCTAGAGAAGAAAGAAGTGAAATGGTCTCTGGCAACTCCCCTTGAAGCTGGTTTTCACTAGACTGACTAAAGATTTCATATTTGAAACATCAGCTGGAATTACTCCACTGATATTGTTGGCAAAAAGACTCGTAAGGCCAAGATTAGTGAGATTCCACAATGTTGGAGGAATAGAGACTGAAAGTTGGTTTCCTGAAAGGTCCAGACTGATAGAGAACAAATTTTATGCAAACAACCAGGCAATCAAACAGTAAATCAAATGGAAAAACAAATGAGGGAAGAAATGGATTTCATTGATTAACAGGCTGGAAACAATACAGAAAATAAGTCCCAGGAAGTTAGCTTCCCTCTCCACAAAACTGGAGCCCTGCTCTAGAGCAGCAAATCTCAATGAGCAAAAAGAATGAATCCCTTCTGTCCCTCTCCTCCAAAATAAAAGCAACAGAAAACAAAAAGCAACCCGTTACAATAGCAGTCCAGCTAGGCATAACTAACTCCCCCCTTATTCTAACAAAAATAGTCCAGCAACAACTATATTGAATCTATTCCTGAGGTGCCCCTGTTTGCTGCAACGTCTTCCTGCGAGTGTAAACCAACAATCTTCTAGGACCATTTGCTATCTGGTCCATCAGCCCATCTGAGTGTTTTCTTCTTCATCACAGACTTTGCAGAGCTTTTAAATTTCAAATCTCGCCAGGAATGGAACCAGAGAGTGTATTATTGTATAGGAAACGAATATTCAGGTTTGTCAACTGTCCAATTTCTGAGGGAATATGTCCAGAGAACAAATTGTTTTGAAGCTGCAAAGAGACCAATTGGGTCCAATTTGAAAAAAGACGAGGTGAGATCTCACCTGTGAAAAAGTTATCAGATAAACCCAGATCAACCAGTTTGCTCAAATTGGACAGAGACAAAGGCAATTCCCCACTTATTTGATTCAAGGCAAAGCCATGAAAGTAAGGTCGGTACAAAACCAAGCTCAGGAGGAATTGTTGAATTTAAGACATTAATTCTAAGATCAATTTTTTCCAAATTCCTAAGTTGTCCTAAAGAAGATGGAATTTTCCCAAGGAAAGAATTGTTATACAACTCAAGAATTTGAAGACCAGATAGTGAGCCAATACTTTCAGGAATCTCACCACTAAAATTATTATTTCCTAAATGAAGGTTTTTGAGATTGGAAAGTTTGAAATGTCTGATGACAATGGACCTTCAAAAAAATTTTCAGTGAGATTGAAATATTCAATCTTTCCCAGATTGGAATACACAGATTCTGGTATCATTCCAGTCAACTGATTCAATGAAAAATCCAGAAAGGTCAAGTTCCAGCAATTTGATATGAAATCAGGAAATTACAAAGAAAGTTCATTGTAAGAAAAGCTAAGATGCATCAATGAAGGCATGACTGAAAACTTAGACCAGTCAGGAGTTTCCAAGAAGTTTGCTCCAAGATCCAAGAACCGTACCTTTTCAAGATTACTAAGCTGATAAGGAATGGTGCCATTGAGAGCATTGTTAAAAAGATTGAGATATCGAAGCTCGGTTAATCCCCCCAGCTCAACTGGTCTTATATAATATAGCAGAAATGGCCTTAAATAATCTCATTTAAAAAAAAAAAAAATCATGTTCAAAATGGGCCACTTTGAAGATTTCTAGGAAAAACAAAAAAGAAATGGCAAAATGACAGCTTAAACAAGTAACATCCAAATTTTTATTTTAGGTTGCATACTAGAAATTTTGCAACTTGACCCAGCAGGAAATTTGCTACTTGATCATGTAGGAAGATTATTGTGTCAAGTTATTCGGTATTGAATTTCTTAATAGTTGGTCGAGTTTGGATTGATCCTTGTTCAATTTGAAGTTTTATGCATTGGGTTCAGAACAATTTCAGATGGATTTTTCAGTAGGTCAAACATTAACATCTCTTATTATGATTCTGTGGTTTCTGGATATAGTTTGCTGAACATTTACAGCCTAACTGATGCCTTACTTTTTGGCTGGTATTCAGTATTTAATTTTAACTTCTTCAGACCTTCAATCTAAGTTTTCAGCTTCCTTTCACATGTGTTGACCAAAAACTTATATTAGTTTTTGGTAGAAGACAATAAACAAATGGTCAGCCTGTAAATTTAGGAATTTGTAAAAATATTTTGTTTATTCATCTAGAGTATCTCGACTGTTGATCACTCTAAAAAGTTGACTGGTCCAATTAATACAATATAGGAAATATAAGAATCCTACGATGCTTCGGATTTATTCCCTTTTCCAGGTATATCGTTTTTTGGGCTGCCTCGGCCCAAAATCCAAGCCCAAAACTTTTCTTTTCTTTTTCTTGAAATTAATGGACTGAATAAACTTTTCTTTTCTTTTCTTTACGAGGGAGACAAAAGACCTAATCTTTGTTTATTTACCGAAGTTACTATATACACTAATAATATACAAATTAATATTATACTAGTTAATATTATACAATAATCAAAATATATCTTTACAATTAAAATATTTGATGGGTCTATTTTTAAATAGAAGGAGATAAAAGGTGTGCTATAATATACGCGTATAAACAATGTACACATATAAGCACCATTTGATTGAAAAATAATTAATATAATATTAAATTGACTATGCATATAAGTGCGAATTGTACCAATAATATAGGGAATAGACCTTTCTTGCAAAATTCTGAGTTAATTTATGCAAAGTATACTATTTGAGAGAAGGGAATAAGGGGCAAAAATGCACCTAGAACATGCAATTTGATTGGCATAATATGCTCACAGCAATTCAACATTCAATAATTACAAACAATGGAAGTGAGGTCATTGATAAACGGCATTGATAAAAGATTAATTAACATAATCACACTTCATCTTTTCTCACTAGGTATTTCGCCTTGAGATGATATTCAAATGCCAAGCTGTTGTAGTATCATCTGCACAGAAACCCTTAGCTTTCATTTCATCAATAAGTTCCTTTGCTCCTACCTGATTGTTTTGCCGGAGAAATCCTTGGATTATTACATTGTAAGAGACATTATTCGGTGGTAAGCCAATGTTTTCCATTATTCTAAAGACTTTTAATGCTGCAGCTAGTAATCCTTTTCTGCAGAATCCATCTACTATTATAGTGCATGTTTGAACATTAGGCTGAAGTCCTTCAATACGAAGTCTGGAAACCAATTCCACCGCCTCTTTCAACTTTCCAGCTCTACACAATCCACCTATTAGAATATTATAGACAAACAAATCAGGCTTCAACTTCTTGGTTTGCATCTCATAAAACAAGTTGAATGCCACTTCAAGATTCCCAACTTTACAAAAACCATCTAGTAAAGTTGAATAAGTTGTTACGTCTGCAGAAAAACCACTAGCACACAACTCCTTGAAACGCTCCAAGGCTACCCAAGGCCTCCCCATAAGGCAGTAGCCATGTAGGAGAGAACTGCATGTCCAATTGTTAGGAACTAAACCTTTCTGACCCATTTCATCAAAAAGTATTTCGGCCTCATGTACCTTTTTTCTCTTACAGTATGCAGTAATCAAAGTGTTATAAGTAATTACATCAGGATTCTCGCTTACCACAAAATCAAGTAATCTTCTACCTTCTTGTATTTGTCCCGTCGAACAATAACCGTAGATCAATTAGTTGTAAGTTGAGGTATCAATCCCTACACCATGCTGAATCATTTTTAACCAAAACAATATGCTATTTTATAGACTTCAAATAATTGTTTATTAATACAAAAAAAAAAAGTAGAGATTTATTCAATTGAAGAGCTTCATTGATTGATCTTTATAAGTTAAAAGGCCAAAAATGTATTCTCCAATTTTATTATTCTGCAAAATAATATATATATATATAGAGAGAGAGAGAGAGAAATTTACTGAATCAATTTGTGGAAATTTGTTAAATTTGTCATTTTCAAGCTTACGATTAAATTTATCAGTGGGATCACATATCATGCAAATTTATTTAACTATTTCGTCTATAAATTATTATAAAGCGAAAATGAGCAATTGTTATTTAGATTATATTTTCTACCAATAATAATAACAGTTTTTGACATGTTAGGATTTTAAATATTCTAATTTAAAAACCTGTAAATAGTTTTTAACATGTCTAATTTGTTGACTGATTTTTATATAATTTTCAATCAGAAATACTTGTACATGTCTAATGGATTTGTTAAAGAAAATTTCATTTGTACTCTTTTCTAAATTTGATAAGTTGGAGGTGCTTAATGATTGGGTTTATAGCCTCTGCTTTTTAATTTGATTTTAATCAAAAAAAGAAAAAAAAAAAGAATATTATGTAACAGAAAAGGAGGAGAGTGCAGTACTGATTTTGGCTGCGCGCCTTTTACGGATGCTGTGCCTTGGCACACTTCTTTCCCTCTTTCTTTGACCTTTCTGCCCTTCTATTTTCTTTGCTCACTCTTCCTTGCTTGCTCAGCCGAACTGTGCTGCTTTTCTATTTTTTTATTGCCATTTTGTTCCTATCAACGTATATTATATCTCTCTTTAAGTTTGGATAAACACGTGTATGCATATTATATAAAAAAAATATAGAAAAATTACCCCAAATACCATATTTTATCTTTTTTTTTTTCAAAAATACATCAATCTTTCTTATCAAAAATTATTTTTTTTATTTTTAGCAGTCTTTTCAATTTAACACTAAATTTGAATAAACTTTTCACTTAAGTCATTATTTTTATTTAATTACAAGAAATGTAGTTTGGGTTTCGACAATTACGTAATAATAATACTTTCAATTCATGGGGCCATATTACTTTATTCAGTTGTTACGTTGTAGGAATTGTGCCCACTTGTAAGATTTTCATTCTTTCTCTATTTTTATTTTTTATTTTTTCTCAATTTAATGATCCATATATAATATTTTTGGCGTATGAAATAAACACCCACCACTGAATATTTTTCCTTAAAGAAATATTTTATAAATTAAAAAAAATGGTCAAATTTACTCTTAAACTATGAAAACCCGCGTAGAATTTACCCTCATGTTTTTATTCACAAATATCTATATTATTACGAAAATAGCTTATATTTGCCATTAATAGTATCAAACTGGTTCAATTGTTCAGCCTTTAACTTTTATTTTGTGGCAAATAAGCTCAAAAATAGCAGATATATATATATATATATGTGAAGGTATGAGTGAAGTCCGAATGCAAAATTTTGTACATCAAAACATGGGTATAATAAGATCAGATTATATTATGTTGGAGGACCAAATATTTAATGGGTCGGGCTCAAATTGGGTCAATCAATTAGCACATCCAGGTCCATACTATACCCAACGAACGTACACATAATTATCAGAATGATAAGCCTGTAAGAAAGATAATTTTGTGTCCCAATCATCAATATTTGAAATCTATTATATTCAATAAAGGGAAGAATTGTGAATTATGTCATTATAATTTACCACTTTCTCATATCTGATTTAGGATATGGACAGTTAGATATCAAAAAACTGATTTGGGCAGACTTGTGTCTTAACTCTTAACTTTGCCCAAAGCTAAGAGAAGGTCGACAATACAAAGTATTTCAAAGAGTCTATTCCGTGTACAAATCTGAGCTAGTCGTTTAGACAAATTTTGGAGAATTATTACTCGAGAATTTAGAATTAAAAAGCTTTATTTTAGGAGATTTGAATTCTATTAAATATTTAACTTTATTCTCCTTAATTATTTAATTGATTCGCTTTCTTTAATCTAAGAATATATATTAAAAGAGGAACCATGAGTTTTCTCGACTTTTTCTCTTTGTTTTTATTTTTGGGATTTTTACTTTGAATTTTATCTATATTTTGTATGGCCATAAGTGACTAAACATTTAATTTTGATTAAAGCTTAATTTAAAGGTATGATTCGTCTAGTTACCGTTAGATTGTTTATACTTTATTTTTCTCTTTAATTTCTTATAATAGTTATATTATTTACTGTAATTTAGAAAAATTTCATTTCTATTATTCTTTTAATCAATAATGTCCTACTATTTATTTAATTAAATAACATATAACCAATTGAAGTTATCAAATTTATAATTATTTGGTAAATTCATAAAAAGTGATAATTAGTATAATATAGGAATATTGGTATAATATTTGAATTATTGCAGTAAAAACATTTTATAAAAATAAATAAGCCAATTACGTCATGATTCTTAAAAAAGAGCACACAAGTGGAGTGCACATAATATAGGAATATACGTTAGTTGATTCTCTGCCTTGGCACCCTTCTTGTACCTCCTTTCTCTCTTTCTTTGACCTTTCTGCCTTCTATTTTGTTTGCTCACTCTTCCTTGCTTGCTCAGCCGAACTGTGCTGCTTTTCTATTTTTTTTATTGCCTTTTTGTTCCTATCAACGTATATTATATCTGTTTTTAACTCAAAAATTATTTCTTTTAAGTTTGGATAAACACGTGTATGCATATTATATAAAAAAAAAATATAGAAAAAATTACCCCAAATGCCATATTTTTATCCTTTTTTTTTTCAAAAAATACATCAATCTTTCTTATCACAAAACATTTTTTTATTTTTAGCAGTCTTTTCAATTTAACACTAAAATTTTGATAAACTTTTCACTTAAGTCATTAATTTTTATTTAATTACAAAAATACCATTTTTACAATTTAATTACAAAATTATCATTTTTTTTATTTTCACCTTCCAATTGACTTTTGGCAAATAAAACAATTAATGGGCTTTGTTTTAATTTTTTATGTAAAATTACATTTTAGTCCCTAAACTTTATAAAACTTAATTTTTTTTGACTGTTTGGACATTAAATTACCATTTTACCCTTTTTTAATATTTTCCTAATTGCTTTTACTCATTAAGTTCAACTTTTGGAGAAATTACAATTTTGCCTCTAATCTTTTTATTTCTTTTCAATTAGGTCCTTTTTTCACTTTTAACTTCACTTTTGCACTTTTTTCTTATTTTTTATCATACTGTCCCTAGTACAATCCTGATATAAATTCTCAGACCGGATATACGGGACGTGGACACTATAAAACCACATACAGACTGAAAAATGACCCTAAATGATCATTTTTCACATAACATGTATCATAACATACAGATATTATGGAGATCAATGATCATACCATAGCAAAATTAACTATTAAAAGTATAATTCCAGTTTATGATCTTAACATGCATTGCAAACAAGGAAACTAATCCTGAAAATACAAAACATCAAAGAAACTGAAAACATACAATATCCAGATGTCGCTGATCTGATAAACTGATCATATGTCGACTCAACTTAACATCATGAACCTATAACTTGACAATATCTAGTATGCTAATCTAAAAAAAAGACAGATTTGAACCAAAGCAGCCCCTTATTTAATGCAGAACTTTAATCTCATTATTTTTTCATAATACATTTTAGGCTATTATGCTTGACAACACGATGAATAATTAACTTGGCTGGTATATGTAATTTTTATATTTAAAATTAACAATTGTAGGGAAAATGCAGAATGCGATATCTGAAACTAATCAATAATGGTAACAAACACGAAATTCAAAAATAAAACCCATAATAGTGATTGAAACAAAGGGAACAAATGAAATGGAGAAAGAGAGAGTACCTGAAAAATGGAATCTAGAACCTAAATCTAGCAGAAACAGGACTTGATTTTTCAATTTGACAGCCACTGAAAATAGATTAAATCGAAAACAAAATACATAAAATGTTTGTTTTCGTTTCTGAGAAAGCGATTATGAGGAAGCGAGAATCAAACAGATCTAAGTGAAAAAAAAAATTAAATGGAAAAAAATTGAAAGCATACCTAAGATATATATTCACAGAAGATTTCGAAGGAGAAGAGTAACCCCGGTCGTCTCAAAATTTTCACAAACTATTTGACGGAGAAGAATAACACCGGTGGTCTAAAAATATTTTTGATGTATTCGATGAAGAAGAGTAACAATGGTGGTGTGGAAATCTTCATAAATGATTTCAAAGGAGAAGAGTAAAGCCGAAATCAACGGAGATGAAGAATCGTCGGTAATCGGAGAGGCTAGAAAAATTAGGGATATGGGTGAGCAAAATTTGGTTCAAATCGAAAAACCGAACCAAACTATCGATTTTTTAATTTGGTTGGATTTTTTGGTTCGGTTTTAGTTTTTGATGGAAAAAATTGTAGAAAAATCGAATCGAACCGAAATTCTATATAATTATATAATTTTTTGGATTTTTTAATTGAATAATTATTTTGTACATGTAAATTATCTTATTTTGAGTTGTAAATTAAATAAGTACATTTATCAATTATTAATATCTATTTTTTCTGTGATTATTTGAAATTTTGACGATTAAATTGAAAATCGATTAAATGAAAAAATTTATTTAACGATCTTGTTGTATTATTTATTATATATTTTGGGATTATATCTTTAATTTGGACTTTTATTTTGTACAATTTAGATATTTTTACTTTAGTATATTATGATTTATAATTTTGTATAATTTTTAGACACAATTTTTTTTTATTTTTAAAAAAATAATTTTAATTTTGGATTTTTAGGTTAACCGAGCCAAACCAACCGAAAATTTTGATTCGATTAAAATTCGATTATTTTGTAAATTTGGTTCGGTTGATTAAAATCTTAAAAGTTTGATTTTCGATTATTTTGGTTCGGTTATTGAACCGAACCGATCGTTGCTCACCCCTAAATAGGGAAGTGAGAAATTGGATGATTGAAAATGAGAATAGAAAATTTAGTAAGAGAAAGTATAAAAGTTGTATTTTATGAAAATAAAAGTATTTTTTATATTAAAAATTGAAAAAATTGTAGTTATGAAAAGATTAGGTAATTGTTGTATTTTTTTTTTCTGTATAGTATTTTTTTATATCATACATTTCCCAATTATGATGTATATTCTTATCACTTCAAACTCACTCTTGCAACCAGGGAGATAATTAGAGTACTCGCTCGTATACAGACGGTTTGTCATGTCACGCAAGGATAACAGAAAATTGTCAGCATCAGCAGCTATATCATCGTTAACTTCAAGAACACATTCTGCAAAATGATGGCTCTTGTTGCCGGCAGAAGAAAACTGCAGTGGCAGCAGGTTTGGAGGATTATATGAAACCAACGACTCTGTAAATAATCTACTTGCAGTAAACCTGGGATCCAGATTCTGTTGTTGATCATTATGCAAACTTGATACAATGGGATGCATGCTCAGCTCTGTATTTTGAGAAGCTGCACATAAGTGGCTTCTATCAACCGTGTTATCAACATCCCAGCCAATCAGATGAGTTCTTGGCTCTTGCCCATGCAATGGTTCAATGGGATAGTGGAATTCATCCAACTCTTTAAGACGTCTTGACATGTGACATCCACGTTTTCTGACATCAAAGTCAAAAGCTGAATCACCTTGGGTGAATAAAATTGAAGTAGCTGTTTCACTTGATTCCTAGTCAAGCTCCATTATGCTGTTGTCAAGATAGGTTCCGCGAGAATAGCAGTTTGGAAATTTGGGATTTGGCAGCTCTCTTTCTCTTAGGTAGGCCTGACCAACAAGATGAAGATCCAACATCCAACAATGTCGCACGGTCCAGTTCCATAAAGTTTCCTGCAGATTTCCAATGAGATTTCTTGAAGTGTATATCAAACTCTTTAGAAGTGAGTGACCTGGGCTTGGTATCAACATCCAACATCTCTGTCTTTAAAACTTCAAAACTCTGAGAAAGAAAGTGCTCCATTATTAACATGGAAGGAGTTTGATAACTCAGAAGGTCAAAGAAGAATACCTTGTCATCACTGTTCTCAGGAAACAGCCTGCTGAGTAGGACAGAGACAATGTCGTGCCTGAGAAAATTTCTTATTCAGTCCATGATTACAGAACGATGAAATTCAAAGGGGTTATTAATAGGGACGTGTCTAACCCCTTAGAAAAGAGTTCATCTACTTCTGGAAATGAGGTTTTTGCAACCAATTGACGTAGCTTGTGCCTTTTTTTTAGAAAAGATGCCTGCGTTCTTGCATGGAGCCCCAGAAGATTTGAGACAATTAGTAAGCTGAACAAAATAACCTATTATTAAATGTAGTGAGATAATGGCATGCAAAACGTAAAGAAAAAAAGAGAGAGGGGGAGAGAGAGAGATGGGGTAGTTCCAGTTTGAAAATTCCATTTTGCCATCAACTATCTTCTCTACTTTAAAAATAAAGCACCATATTAGGATGAGCCTTATCAAAATAAACGGAAGATAATAGTTCATTATGGCACCATGACAATGGGGATAAATATATGTCCAAAAGATATCAAAATAAATCTGAAATGTGGTGTAATTCATGTTTTCGTTCCTCACCTCATAGCAACTAGAAAGGGCTAGGATAGTTAAGTTTTGTCTTTCTAGAAAGCATAAGGATAAACCTGACGTTTTAACAAATTACCATATCCCTCCAAGTTGTCCTGTTTGTTATGTATATCTTTCAAGGATGTCCTAGCTCTCTTCATTTCTACCACCATCGATCTAAAACAAAAAATTGATTATATTCTTGAATATTGAAATGAAATGTCCAAGAGTGAAAAATTATGAAGTATTTTATTTAATCATCCAGAGTACAACAAAAATTGAAAAACTTGAGCAAGAAGAAGAAAATACATGCAAAATGCTAATAAATCTCCATGGGGTATGCAAAAGAAGCATGTCAGTACTATAATCGGTACACCGTATACTTGCGGTATTTAAATTTTTAGAAAAAGCATATCAATAATTTTCAAAAATAGAGGCAAATGGTCAGTTAATTCTTACATTCAAGATCTGAGCCATAGAAATCAAGAAAATGAAGGAACTGAAACTTACCGTCGCTGGTAGGTGTAAGAGCAGAAGCCTAAGCCTAAACAGAGGGAGAGAACATGACGAAAATTGACGTAACAATTGAAGAAATGAATAGAAACAGAGTTAAAAATAAAAGTGGTATTTTTAAAAACATAAATTTAAAAAAAGGTATTTTTAAAATTGAAAAATTGATGGAGGTATTTTTGAAAAACAAAGTAAAAAAAAGTTATAGATGAGAGGGTCCTTCGTTGCAGATCTTTATATTCTAATGCTAGCTTAACATCCCAACTACACCCTTCTCTGCAATTATATACATGAAGTCTCTCTTTGTAATGGAAATTATTTGCTTTTTTAAAGGAAATATTCTAAACTAAATACTTGCCAGATAATTCTTACCTGTTAACGAGGTCTGATTCACCAAGATTTTCCATCATACTAATGAAAGTAGACTGCAAGTCTTCGAGAATTTCCATTTCGACTTCCAAGTCTGATCGTGTCTAAAAATCATGAAGCGAAAGCAATTAAAGGTCAATGTATATGGGATGTATAAACTGATCAGAAAACAAAAGTTATTCAAGAAACTGACACAGATAAGGAAAATGCTAACAAAATTAATGTAATAACTCACAGGCTAACCACACGCAACAATCCCATATATAAGCCAATTTTTGAAATATGTAACTACAAAAGATGGAGTGTCTGAAAATTACAATGGTTGCAGGGTGTGGCGCAGCACCCCGAGCTTTTTGTAGAAATTCTAGTAATGGATGTGGCAAGCCATAATGAAATATACTGTGGGTTTTGGAAAGCCAAGTTTCCCGAAACATGTGAGCAGTCTTGCTGGATGCAGGGCAATCCTCGATAGATTCAGCATCACCAGCATCAATATCTATATAAAAACAAGGATTCTTTACTTCATATTCAGAATACAATTGTAAGATTTAGACATATGCAAGTAACGAACATCTAACTTCATTTAAATAGAAAGAATACAGACTTGGTAATAGTTGGATATTTCTTTTACGCACCAATTCTCCCAGGAGATAGAGAAAGGATTTAATTACCCAGTGGAATTACATCATATGGATTGTCTCCTTGTGGTAAGAACCCATAGAATGTAATTAGATGTGAACTGGAGAAATTCCCATAGCTAGGACAACATTGTTCTCCCATCCGACAAGGCCTTGAAAGTGGGAATTTCAATTTACTTGTCGTAGAATCCACTTTACCATAACGAATGATTTGTGGGTGGAGCTGCAGATAAATCAATTAGAAATAAAATAAAATAAAATAAATCATCAAAAAGTTGTACAGACTGATGAGATCAAGTTTTGGAAAGCTAAAACAATCAGCAATGATTATGTATATGAGCTATGATAGAGTTGAGCCCCGAGAACCAAAAAACAAAAGGAATGACCAGTTTACAAAAGTTCATTTGATCACATGCATAATGTTAAATGGCAATGTCTATCTCAGATGAAATCAAATCAACCACTGGAAAACAGCAATTATGAGCCTACTCCAAGAAATGTGAAGCATTTTCAGGCATGCTAATGGCTTTCATTTTGGTCCAACTGTTCTAAAATGATCAGCAGAAAATATCATTACCACTGTGAGTCAGAAGATAAACTAAATAATCTTTATATGACATGAATGGCTAGGCAAGGCAAAGACAGAGAATGAAAGACCCACCGAATGATTAAGAAAGCCTGCAATAGGAATCAAGCAAGTCCTTAGCTTTCCATCAGGAAACAGTATTTTCATGCTATTGGAATACCAGAGTTCACAAGCCCACAAGAACTGCTCCCACATATAGAGCTCAGGTGGAAATACATCAGGATAATTCTCAAATAGTCAAGGAATCAACTCATCATACTGAACTCGCAAGTGCTGTGAAAAGGAGATCAAATATGGCACATTCAGGAAGTAGCTTTTTCCTTTGAAACTTGAAATGATGTACATGTACAATTGTGAAGACATTAGAGATGACAAACTTCTAATTCAAACATCTCAATATTTTTCTTTCCTAAAATTTATGGCACCTACCATAGTTGTTTTCCATCTCCGTCAACATTAAAGTAAAAAAAGTAAAAAAGAAAAAAAGAAAATACTTTCACCATCTTAGTTTACATTAAGATTCTGGAAAGACTGCTATTGCATTAAGTGTTAAATTCTACTTAATATCAAGGACAACTAAAACCATGGATACTGCAGCTATACCTTCATCATGTGATATAAAAGTTCAATATTTTGGTGGAAAGGGATATTTTGAACTCCATACAGGCTAACTTTCAACATATATATATATACAGGGAGAACATGGCTTGTTACATTCAATGCAGCACAAGCTCAAGATGCATAAGTCTATGACCGCCATGATCCCATTGTCCATCATGTGAAGCAAAACAAGATGGCCTGTTCAAATATTGAAAGCAACAACATATCAGGGTAAAAACCTCTTTTGCTTGCATTATCTCTTCTAACAGCAAGGTTCCATCCAAAGCCATGATTGCATCAACTCCAAAGCTCAACCCTGTAGACATTCACAAAAAGGGGAAACAAGATAAACAGATATTAAAAGAAAAAATATCGGACAGGAAATGTTAACATGTAAAAGAGACAAGCCAAAAGGCCATGACTTAATCATGGTCCTTAAGCAAAGGAAGAAATTTTTTGAGAGCAAGGTGTGATGTGATGCCTCTTCGAGTTCAATATAGCAACCTCTTGGTTGTTTGCAAGGTCAAAATATCTAACCATTATGGCATATGATGACCCCTCAATATTAAACTGGATTTTTCAGACATGCATGAATTCATGCATAAAACACCAATAAGCTTTACTCATAAAAATTAATGGAAAATGTAATTATTACTTGGAGATTAGCTAATAAGTTTCAATCTCACAACTCTGAGGGGAGTTGCCCTACTGGTCAGCAAACTTTAGGGACAAGTTCAAACCAATCACTAATTGATTTGTTCCAACTTTGTCAAGGGACTTCCATAAAAAAAAAAAAAAGGAGAGAGAAGAAAGGAAAAGACTCTTCCAGAATAGTTGCTACACGCAAGTAAACACACACAAATGCATAGACTAAATGTATCAGAACAGAAGTACACACCTGTATTAAATTCATTGGGTAGAGTATCAAAGTACATCTTGAATTTTGAATTGCAATTATGCCTCTCTTTCATGCTCCATAGCAACAACATAGTCTCAGAGGACATTCCATCTACATTTTGCAATAAATGATACTGCAAAAAATATTTAGGAATAAATTTGCTGTGTTAACACTTTGTATTGCATCTGTCTTACAAACCAGAATGACCAAATACCAGCACAAAGAATAGCTAAATAAAGACACATTTGCATGTGAAGCAGCTAAGTATATTACATATTACATATTAAATGTTCTCCTGTTACCTTATGCAGTTTTCTTATGTATCAACAGCATAAAACACCTAAAAATATATGAAGTATATGGAGCTTAGGCAGGCTCATAGAAAATGGGACTCACAATTATTAAAATGCTTAAAGGTATTTGATGTAATATCTTCAATTTGTAAACGGCAGTTCAATAAGAAAATACAAAATTTCATAATAGAACAACATTAGGACAAAGAAGTTACAATCGAGATTTTTTAGCACAAGTCATGCAGATTGTAGCAAAGAGCACTAATAAACATGATAAATATAGCAAGGTTATCTCACGGTATATTGGTTCAACAAAAAACCACATACACAGAAACACAAAGAAAACACTACTAGGCCAGAGCAAAAAGAAAAGACCATAATTCACTCTCAGAACCATTCCTGAAAAAATAGCAGCAACCCTCATCATTGTCAAGTAAGGGAGAATCTTCTTATTCTTTCTCTTCATTGGAGTTAAGTTCCTTACTGTCTTCTTTTCCTTCTCTTTCTTTCTTCCCCATGATTAGTCCCGCGTCTATAAGTCCCAAAAACACAAATAACACTATCGGCATGCATACCTCTACTTGCTGCTAGGCAAAAAAGTTGAGTTGACTGTGCAAGAGAGAGAGAACTATTGGCATTGAAGAACCAGACTTTATTCTGATGTTCGCAACCTATGAGTTACAAAGCTCTGCAAAACTTACTGACAGAGATATCACAAACATAACGTACAAAATGTACAATAGCTCAAAAACAGTGAAGAACATATTTAACAAAAGCATTCAGCCCCTAAGACAAATACATCCCCAAGAACATAGGGGCTCACATAAGGATTGGGCCTAGATTGAGACCATCCAAAATGTGCGATACGAGAATGGTTGTCCTTAGGCAACAACCTCACCTGACAATGTTGCTCACAACATGCTGAACGCACAAGACAATCCATGCATTTTATTAAGATGTGTGAAAAATATCATGTGTCATCATTGTTTATTTCCAAACGCTTACCAAAAGAAATCGAAAATGGAAGTAAAACCTAAAAAAAATTAGGAGTATTAGATTTATTCATAGATAAAAAAATATACCATGTCTGACTGAGGCAAAAGCTCCTCAGAAATTATAATAGACACAGGGATCTCCAAGGCAATATCCCCAACTTTTAGATCATTCATTGCAATGGCTCCTCTACCTGCTCCTTCAACATCTACATGAAGAAAGAACAGTAATCAATAGTTTAACAGATGGATTTTCCTTTTCTTCTCCAAAACATAACATACCTTTTTTTGCACTTCCAAGTAGCCATGTCAGACTTTGCAACTACACGATTTTATGTACTAAGGAGATGGAGGAAAAAGAAAAAGGAAATATAAATCTTATTTAGTAGCATGTGTAGAGTGTTTACCCTATTATTGAAGACTTACAGACAATCTCCAACCTTGATTTTGTGCCATTGCTTTTACCTCATTCTGCTAAACCCCGTTCTTTGTCACACCTGTAGGTTTTATCAATTCGTGTGTCAACTCTGTACTTCTCTGTTAGTTTCCAAATCCTGTCTGCAATGCATCGTGTAATACTTGCAAGACACCCATTTCTACGAGTGCTTTACTATCAAGCAAATCTTTTACAATTGTGAGGATCGAATTGAGAGCTTCCACCTCATTCCTAGGGTTACAGTACTCCACTGATGAACATCCATCATAATAAAAATAAAGTTCTACCTGCAACTCAGTGACACAACATTTACTCAATCATTACACAGTAAGATCAAGGAATGCCACAGATGAAAAAAAAGACCGGAACCACCATAGGGGATTAAAGGCAAACTATAACTGCCATGCCACAGATTGGTGTGATTAAGTTTATAAATTTATCCAGTAAACCTAACACTATTTTACTTGCACTCAATCATAGGACTATTACAGTTTATCTCATCTAAGTATGTAATTCTTGCTATCTGAAGCATCTTCTCCAAGGCAGCATCAATTGAATCAGGATATGGAGAGCACTGAAGTTGTATTTGCTCCTTGATGTCAAAACCTTTATTATGAAGTAAATCCTGCCGAACAATAGGAATTATGAGATCGAAGACAGCTAATTGACAGCAGAGTTAAATAAGTCTCTACTTATATAGGAAGCAATCTATGCTGAATCACAATAGGCTACAATGTGAATGGTCATTATAAAGCAAGATACATTGATTTAATTTCTCACCTTCTTTTTATCAAAAAAGGGGTCAGTTTCAGAGAGTTGAAGGACAATTGTACAGCCATCATCTGTCTTTACAACCTTATTTGATAAGTTCATCTGCAACATGCAAACAACTCAACATCAAAACCGAGATTTTCGAAAGTTTCCTGTTAGGAGACCAAAAGGAAGGAAATCAGAAACATAATATCAAATGTCAACAAGAAAACACATATGCAAGTCTAAACCCTATAGCTGTAGCATTTACACAAACAAAAATAAAATGACAACAGAATTACCATGATAGTGAACCATAAAGCTCTCTAAATTAGTTCAATAAATTAAAAAGCAAAAAAAGCAAACGAAGAATACGGAATAGTAGCTAACTGGGTTTCCCTTGAAATCTTCCATCAATGAACTGAAAATATGAAATTGAAGTTTGAGCAGCGAGTGAGAGATGAAGTTTGAGCAGCATATAAAGAGTGGCGGGCTGGAAATGGAATTTATGCTACATGGCTTTTGGTGGAGGGTATGTGGGCCTGACTCAGCCCATCTTTCACTCGTTTACTTTCTGAAATATTTATGGGGTTTTCACCTACCACCGCCTGCTCGAACTCTCCTCCCTACCGATAACCGCCACTTCCAGCCTTTTCGATCACCGGCTACTCTACGTCTCCATTGATTATCGATTTCTAATCGTCGTTCAGCGGAAAAGTGATCATCTCTTGAAAATCCAATGTACCGTATTCTCTTTCTCTAGGAATTTTATGATTTCCTTGTTTTACTGCATTATTTCTCTGGTTTATATACGGAGTGCAGATTGCTTGCTTTGATTATATAAATGGGTAAATCGATTTTAGTTTATCCAAAAGCTTCAGGTAGGTTAGTTTGGATTTGGATAACGACGTTAGGCGAATTTTATTTTATTTTTAATAGTAAATAGTAATTAATTAGACGAGATTTAGATGTTGCAGTGAAGATTTAGATGAAGAGTTTGATACATTTCCATCTTCAAAGAACAGTGAGGTAGTGAGAATGAGATATGACGGATTAAGAAGCTTAAGCAGGAATGTTAATAGCAACAATGGGGGAGTTAGCAACACAATTGGAAAGGGTTTATTCACTGCTAGCATGGAGGGATCCAAGAGCTGCACTTATGTTTAGTATCGTCTGTTTGATTTCTGGTTTTATATCTTATGTTGTGCCTTTAAATTGGTTGTTGATCGCTATGGGAACTTATACCATGAGGCCTCATAGACTGCGAATTACTCTTCCACCTATCCCTCAGAATTTCCTCAGGAGGATGTCTGCAAAGGAAGATTGCATGCTTTGAGACCATTCAGTAGATTTGATTCACTGTTTTGCATTCCTTTTGTTATACATATCATCCTGCAATAGAATATATAGGGACTTCTTGAAATTTCGAACTTTATATTTACTGGTAGCATTAGCTGCAGCTTCAATAGTTTTAACAAGATCATTGCTGTGTGCTTGTGCGACATTCTCAATTGATAAAACATATATAATGTTAGACAAATTATATTCAAGATTTTTTTTTTATTTTTATTTTTTTCTTTTGCATTTTCAATATAAAGCCAAACTAAACAAATAAAATTGACTCTATAAACCAATAAATGAACAATATAAAAAAAAATCAAACAAATCTTTTAAGAATTTTTGTTTAATGAGATTATTAATATGGCAACTGTTGAAATGCTTGATGAGATTATTAATATGGCAACTAGCAGTCACAATGCTTTCCAAGGTGTCTCTCCTTCTAATTTTATTTCTCATTCCTTTGTCATCCGGCAACCCCTAGACCTGCACTTCTCTAAGATCAATACCGATGCTTCTGTGCTCAATAATTCTGGGCCTCCTGCTGGTGTTCTCTGCAGAGATCATTTTGGCAAATTGGAGTAAAGTATTTACTGCTAATCTAGGGTTTTGCAATATTCTTCTAATTTTATTTTGTATTTAGCGAAAGACTTTGGGTGGTATTAACATAATACAATGGGACTTTTCACTCCCCTTGCTGACTGCCTCTTCCTCCTGAGCTTAATCAAACATTCTAGCAGTTCCTTCCACTGTATCCAGTTTGTGCATTCTCATTGGAAGCCAATTTTTGTGCTGAATTTCTCACTCACTTTGCTGCCACTGCTACTCCTAGTCTGCGCTTTTTAGATGATTCTTTTGATTTCATTTAAAAGCTAGCCTTGCCATGATTGATGTTCATGGTGTCTTGTATTTTATCTAGTTTTTGTTTTGTTTTGTTGTAGAATTGTAAGTTAATGTAATTAAAATTAACTTTTAGAGTTTTAGGCAAACTGTTATGCAACTGTAAGGAAATAAGCATGTCATGTTAAGGACACATCCTAGCATCAGGTTAAGGAGAAATATTAACAATTCCTGCCATATGGAATGTTTACATATGTATCTTATTCAGTTATGCCTTTATTATGTTTACATATTTAGTTTAGACTAAAATTAAGGTACATCATTTGACTTGCATATATTATATTATATCAATGTATGTTAATGTAGTTCAAAGAAAATTGAGGAAAAATCTAAAATCTTTATGTTAATTTTAAATTTGTCTTTTCCCTAAAAAATAAAAGAGTGTTTTGTATTTTATTATTCTCTCATCGTTAAAACAAATTAATAAGAATTAAAGTATCTACACCTATTTTGGCAATCCCAACGCCTTAATTTTTTTGGTCTATCATATTTGCATTTTCAAAAAAATGAGATGGGGCTCTTTAATCATGCATGTAAATCAAGAAAAATTATGGTTGATGTTTCATTTCTTGTTTCACCTTTGAAAATGATGTGATTTGAATTTATTTATCTAAAATGACTCATCCTGATATTTAACTATTCATATTTCAAGCGAAATGGATGTAACTCAATTAAGTTCTTCTCCTCGACCTAGAAACGTCTTCCAAATTATTAAGAAAATAAAGAAAGTAGATTGCAATAAAGATATTAATAAAAACAAAAGATCGGATGCTAACTCTGATGTAATGAGCACAAAAATGACGAAAAGAAATCGCAGTGCAAATAAAAAATCGCATTATGATTCTGTGTCCCCAAAAAGCTAAAGTTAATTATCTTTTTTTCCTTATATTTTAAATGTATTATATTATGTTATGTTAATTTCCAATTAATATAATGTATTACAATGTTCTTTTGTATATTTATTATAATTGTAAATTTTATGTACTTGCCGTATATTGTATGTACTGGCCGTATATTATATGTACTTGATGTATATAGTGAGTGTATTTGTCATATACTGTGTGTGTATTTAATGTATATTGTGCGTGTACTTTTTATTTATTGTGATTGTACTTGTATATTATTTGGTCTATTGTTGTTCTAAAAATTATATTTTTTCAGGTTAGAGAGTTTGTTGTTAAAAAAGATTATTTTTACTTTATTCGATTCCACTTCTGCGGGAATTCTACTGTCGTATCTCTTATAAAGAACAAACTGAACACAAAACAACTTGAAAAATTTAGAACATGTTTTGGGTACTTTTTAGATATGTCTGAAATAGTTTTGGTTTAGAAGAGTTTGCATTCATAACTAGTTTGAAGTGCAAAGGAAAGATGAAGAACATGACACCTCAAAGTATTACATTGATTGATAAATATTTTGATAGTAGTAAAAAACTATCCAAGCAGTCAATTTCCAATTGTTTTATGATTGTGACTTTCGAAAATGATGAAGATGCTGTGAAGTTAGCAGTATTATTTTTTATACACTTTTTTATTTACTCGTAATAATTATAAGACTGTTACTAAGGAGGATATTGATTTTATTGATTGTGGAGATTTTGAGAATTGTCCATGGTAAAAAGAGGTGTTTGAACTTACGATTAGTAGTCTCAAAGCAAAATTAATTCGAAAAAAGGCTAGGCCCGATAGAAAAGAAGAGAATGTCTCAATGTGTAGAGTCTTTTGGCTTGCTTATGCATTCCAAGTTTGGTTCTATGAGTTCTGTCAAAATATCACCAAATATTTGGAAGTAGATGCAGATGAAAAAACCCCAAGGATTCTACGCTGGACTAAGAACCGAATTCAACTAAGCATAATAGATATCTCAAGCACGATATTCAGTATTTACACCAAAGATCTAAGTCATTATGGTTCTTTAATTTTTTATGAGTAGTAGTAAATATACAAACTCAATTAGCTTCATAATATACATTCATGGTTCTGAAAACAGATCTGTCATCTTTTTTTTTTATTCTACTAATTTAGTTGAAATTGAAGAATCTCTTGCCAACTGATCATGAGAGGAATAGGCTAAACTAGGATGGCATGTTTGAAAAAGGGGTTAAGAAGAGAATTGCTGCTAATGATGTATCATTAGATGATAATGATGATGAGAAGACTTCAACTCCACCTATTTGTATAGCTTCTTCTTCTAAATATAAAAAATTCAGAAAAATTAATGGAAAATCTGGATTTACGAAAAGAGATGAAAATGATGCGTAAAAGGCAAGACAAAATAAGAAAAGAAATTAGAAGCTTGAGGAGTTACGTGGAGTCTAGTATAGACAGTTTGAAAGTCTATTTTGACACTAATTTCAAAACAGTTATTAACACAATTATTGGACTTTCGCAGAAATTAAATTCAATTAATAGCTTTCAGGAAAATTTAATTTTTTTTATCAATTTCATTTATTGTAATGTTTATATTTTAATTTTTCTATAATTTTTATTTTGTTTTCTTAAATGAGCAGTCTCACAATAATATATTTCAAGATGATCATGACTTCGAACAAGATGGAGCTAATGATGATGCAAAATTGGCAGAAGATTAGCATGCACATGTGATGTTTTCTCTTTTTTATATGCATTTCTAAAAGCTTAAATTTACAAATTATGCATTTGAATATATATTATTTAATTTTTTATGATTTATATTATTATAATCTGTTTTTTGATGATGAATACAATGCTGAAAGATGCGACAATGATGATGTTAATGAAATAAATGATTATATGAAAAATAAAAGTGGTGACCAACATGAAAATGGTGTATTTATTATGTTATTTAGTATATTTCATTTAGATTTTTTTAAGTTTTTCAAAATTGATTTATTATTTCTATCTATAATACATTATTCTATATTTTTAAGGGTGCTGATAATCGCAAAATAAAGATAAAAACAATAGAATGTCTTTCTGTTTCTAGTTTACTAAAGAGTGATGAGATGGATAGTATCTTATTTGATAAAATATATGCAATTGCCATTAACAAGGAACACCAACTAAATAAAAATGTGTGTGTTTGGTTATTAATTAATATTACTTCATCTTGATTCTGAAATGTCTTTTTTAATATTGCTTTTGGTTTATTTTTTATCATAAGATTGTGAAAAGTTTGTTGTATCTGGCAGTGAAATTGTTCTATATGATGGACCAACTAATGACATCACACCGGTTGTTAAGAAACGATATACTAAACCATCGTTTATGATGAAGTCTCCGTATTTTACCAAGTTTGGTTCAAGTGAAATAAAAGGAAAGATCAGTTGCAGCAAGACGTTTATTAAAGGTTTTGTACCTTTGGACAACAAACTAGGTGAGAATGTTGATTATAATTTGGTGACAGCTTTGAATAACTTTGATAACAATAAGGATATTCAACAACCCAAACTCAGTAATGAATCACAACAAGCAACACAATTGGAATGAAAATATGGAAATCTGTATATTGATAGAGTAACAAACAATTACAGTATATTTGGTGTATGTTTTCTACTACAATTAATTGAAGAACAAAAAGAAAGAAAGATAACTAAGGAGTTTCAGCTTCAAGGATGAACAGCCAAACAGCTCTGCTCATTCCTCTCCACACTCCCCTCTCACAACAAACTAACAAATCCTCACTCCCTTTTCCTACCACCCGGGCTTTCCTTTTATTATTCCTCCCCATAACTAACTTCTTGCCAACTCAGCTGCCACCACCTCTCATCTGCTTCTTGGGCCTCCTAGCATAAACTCTCCATACCGTGGGCTTGTGGGCTGGTGCTCCTGCATGAATATCATTTTCTCCATCATTGCCATCGGGTGGAGAAGCAGTCTTGTCCTCAAGACTGAAATCAGGAAACTGGTGACTAATCACAAACTCATCCTCCCAAGTAGCATTTTCAGTTCCTCCATCTTGCCATTGAACTAACATCTGTGGCACCGTTTCACCATGTCTATTGATAACCCGTTTAGCCAAAACACGGAAAGGAAGGACAGTAGGCCCCTCAGCTAGTTCGATATCTACTGGTAGAGAAGGACAGATTAGAGCAGTTCCTAAGGATCTCTTCAACAGGGAGATATGAAAGATAGGGTGAATCTGAGCCCCTGGTGGTAACTCTAACTTGTAGGCAACAGGCCCTACTCGTTGGATGATGGAAAAAGGGCCATAAAAATGAGGAGCCAGTTTGGGGGTAATTTTAGAGGTGATAGAGTGTTGTCGATGGGGTCTCAATTTCACATAAACCTATTCGCCAACAGCAAACTCTACAGGGCGTCGGTGCTGGTCAGCAACTGTCTTCATCTTGGATTGAGCTCTAGCCAAGTGAGACTTCAATTGACGTAAAGCTTCATCTCGGTCCCTTAACTCCTATCCCACAGCTGCCACCTGGATTTCTCCTAGAACATATTAAAAAACTGTGGGTGCCTTGCGACCATACATTGCCTCGAATGGAGTGGTGCCAATTGTTACATGGTATGTGGTATTATACCAAAATTCTGCCTATGGCAGCCAAGTCATCCAAGTTTTTGGTTGGTCAGTAGCAAAACAACGTAGGTAGGTTTCAACGCACCTATTAACCACTTCGGTTTGGCCATCCATTTGTGGGTGATAGGCTGAACTGAAGTTCAGGGTGGTGCCCTGGAGTTTGAAGATTTCTCTCCAAAAACGGCTGATGAATATGGGATCCCGGTCACTAAGAATGGGCTTAGGTAACCCATGTAGGCGCACCACTTCCCGTACAAAAATTTCAGCCAACATCCTAGCAGTAAAAGGATGTTTGAGGGGAATGTAGTGAGCATATTTAGACAACCGATCCACCACTACCCAAATCGTGTCGAAGCCCTTCGATCTAGGCAATCTAGTGATAAAATCCATAGAAATTTCCTCCCAAATTTGTTCCGGAATAGGAAGAGGTTGTAGTAATCCCCCCGGCACCAAAGTGGATGCCTTATAACGCTGACAGATGTCACATGCTTGAACGAAGCGCTGGACAGTTTTAGTCATCCTAACCTAGTAGAAAAAAGTGGCCAATCTCCTATAAGTCCTGCAGAAACTCGAATGCCCACCACTAGAACTAGTATGGAACTCTGCCAACAATTTAGGAATCCAAAAGGAGTTGGACGAAATGACTAACCTGTTTTTGTAAAACAAAGTACCATGCCTTTCTGCAAAACCAGGATGAGTGATGGATCCTGTTGCAAAGCCATCCTGATTTTCTGGAGATACGGATCATTGGCTGCCTCTTGGGACAGCTCTTGTACATCCAGCCCGATGGGAGTGACCGTAAAAGCCTGCAATTCCCCTGCTGGTGCAGTAATTCGAGACAAGGCATCAGCAGCTTGGTTTTCTTTTCCAGGTTTATACCGAACTTCGAACTTGTATCCCATCAACTTGGCTACCCAATTCTGCTGTTCAACTGTAGTAATCCTTTGGTGAAGTATTTGTCTTATGCTTTGTTGATCAGTATACACAATGAAGGGTTGTCCTAGGAGATAAGGTCTCCAATGTAAAACTGCAAACACAATAGCCATGACTTCTTTTTCATAAGCTGACTTGCTGAGATTTTGGGGAGATAAAGCCTTGCCAAAATAGGCGATGGGACGGCGTGCTTGCATAAGGACAGCCTCGATTCCACTCCCTGAGGCATCACATTCTATCTCAAAAGGCAAGTTGAAGTTCGGCAAAGCTAACAACGGAGCTGTGGTCAACTTGTGCTTCAATTCTTCAAAAGCTTTCTGAGCCTCTAAGTTCCACTTAAATCCATCTTTTTTTGTAAGTTCAGTCAGCGGTTTAGCGATCTTCCCGTACCCTTCAATAAACTTGCGATAATATCCGGTGAGTCCAAGAAACCCACGTACCCCTTTTACTGAAATAGGAACCAGCCAAGCTTGGACAGCACTAACCTTACTTGAATCCACTAAAACTCCATTGCCATTTATCACGTGGCCTAGGTACTCGACTGATTCTTGATCGAAACTGCACTTTTTGCCATTGACTACATACTGGTTTGTCGCCAGTATTTCGAAGACCAACTTCACATGTTGTAGATGTTCTTTCCATGTACGGTTGTAAATCAAGATGTCATCGAAGAATACCAAGACACACTTCCGTAACAAAGGCCTAAATATGTCATTCATGGCGGATCGAAACGTTGTTGGAGCGTTCGTCAATCCAAACGGCATTACCAAAAACTCGTAGTGTCCATCATGCATGCGAAAGGCAGTTTTTTCAATATCCTCAGCCTTTACAAGTATTTGATGATACCCGGATTTGAGATCCAACTTTGTGAAGAATTTTGCTCCCTCCAACTCATCAAATAATTCTTCTATGATAGGAATCGAATATTTGTCCAATATAGTCACCTTATTGAGTGCGCGATAATCGACACACATGCGCCAAGATTGGTCCTTTTTCTTTACCAAAATAATTGGGCTAGAGAATGAACTTTGGTTGTGTCTAATAATTCCCTTCTTCAATATCTCAGAAACATGCTACTGTATTTCAGCCTTATAGTGGTAAGGGTAACGGTAGGGTCGAACACACACCGGACCCTGTCCCGGTTGCAAAGTAATTGCATGTTCAATGGCTCTCTTGGGAGGAAGCCCCTCCAATTCATTAAAAACTCCACATAAAAGATTAAGCAGGCAACCCATTTGTTGCTTCTGTTTTGCGGCTAAATGGTCCAGGGCCTTCCAAGACTCCTGAGGAAAACCAAAGTCTTCAGCCATAAGCTGGTGGAGGTACCCATCCAACCAGCTTTGCAACGATTGCAGTCCCTGTAACTCTGCCTTGACTCCCTTCAATTCTATTTTTCTCCCTTGAGACACAAACTTCAAGCTTCCAGTTACCCAATTAGCAGTGATATCACCCAAGGTTTTTAGCCATTCTACCCCCAATATTAAATCTAAACCTCCAATATCAGTAACCAAGGCATCAACTACACAGTTGTATTCGTTGAAATGGATCGAAATCCCTACACACTTCTTGTCTACCCCAATCACATTCCTATCTCCCAATCTAATTTCTAGAGATTTAATGGGACGTACCTGGAAACCCAGAACAGAAGCAAGCTGAGCTGAAATGAAATTGTGTGTAGCCCCACTGTCTACTAAAATCTCAGTTGGGAAGTCGTTGATGATCCCTCTCAATTTAATGGTGCTCAACTCCCCATCAACTACTTCGGGTGCTCCTGTTTTATGGTGGAAGCGATTCAATTCGAGGATCCTGCATTCCCCATCGATAGGTGGTTCGTCTCCTTCATTTTCGACATCATAGAATTCCTCTTCTTCAATTTCTTCTCCTTCTCCTAACAGCATAACTTTCAATTGCGCCCTAGGACATCTGTGCTGTGGAGAGTAATTCTGCCCGCACTGAAAATAAAGTTCCTTTCGTCTTCTTTCTTCCCACTCTGTCTTTGTAAGATGCTGTACTCCTGATCATCGCTGCCCCCATCTGTCGGAGGCCAAGGAAGACGATAGAGGTTGGCTTGTTGGAAAGGTTGGTGGGTTCTTGGTTGGGTTTGGGCTTTGGGATGAATTGGAAGAAATGCCCAGTCGATTTGAGCCAGCCCAGGTACCATTAGTCACCTGTCCCTTAGGCGTGCCCTCCTTCTCCTTCGTTGGGTGCTTCAAACTCAGTCCCCCTCTTCCTAGTTGCAGAGAAGCTTCAATGGTGCGTGCTAAACGCATAGCTTCAATTCGATCACCTGGTTTATGCACCTTCACCCAGCCTTTGAGTTCTTCCCTCAATCCACTTATGAAATACCCCACATACTGTGGTTCTGGCAACCCCAGCGCATTAGCTGCTATCATCTCAAACAACTCAATAAACTCATCCACACTCCCTGATTGTTGCAGATCAGCTAACTCCTCAAACGGGCTGGACGAATAAATTCCTCCATACCGGCGCATTAAATCCATCTTGAACTGCTCCCATGTCAGAGATGGTGATACTTCGAATAACATGGTGAACCAATTTATGGTTGGTCCCTCCATACAAATCTCGGCCAACGAGATTCGCAGATTTGGTGGAATTTGGTTCAATCGGAAGTAAGTCTCCATCCTCATTGTCCAACCTCTTGGGTCAGTTCCGTTGAACATTGGTAACTTCACCTTTTTCAATGATGCTAAGGGATCTGCAAATTGGCTGGTATGGATGCGATAATCCAAGAGTCTAGTTGATCCTTGCTCCTGGCGAGTTCTTCCCCCCTCCATGGTCATTTCTGCCTGGGAACTACTCTCTTCTGCATGAGTGGGCTGCTTATCAGATTTTTTAATCCAGTTTAGCATCTGGTTCCATCTTTCATCCTCTTGCTTCTTATCGACTTGATAACGACGTTCAGAACCTTCCAAACGAGCTTGGATCTCATTGAGAGATCTGGTTAAATCATTCACACAGGCGGTTAATTCCCCAACCTTGTTCTTTGTTTCTTCCAGACGAATGTTTACACAAGCCGTTAACTCGCCTACCTGGTTTTCTGTTTCATCTAATCGGACATTCACAAATTACAAACGGGTCTCCATTGCAGTGTGCTCTCCGTGGTGGATCCGGCAGGTCGGACCAATGATAACAATAAGGATATTCAACAACCCAAACTCAGTAATGAATCACAACAAGCAACACAATTGGAATGAAAATATGGAAATCTGTATATTGATGAAGTAACAATCAATTACAGTATATTTGGTGTATGTTTTCTACTACAATTAATTGAAGAACAAAAAGAAAGAAAGATAACTAAGGAGTTTCAGATTCAAGGATGAACAGCCAAACAACTCTGCTCATTTCTCTCCACACTCCCCTCTCACAACAAACTAACAAATCCTCACTCCCTTTTCCTACCCCCCGGGCTTTCCTTTTATTATTCCTCCTCATAACTAACTTATTGCCAACTCAGCTGCCACCACCTCTCATCTGCTTCTTGGGCCTCCTAGCATAAACTCTCCATACCGTGGGCTTGTGGGCTGGTGCTCCTGTATGAATATCATTTTCTCCATCAGACTTCGTGTATTGTCAGGTGATATATAAGAATAAGTAATAAAAAGTCTAAACCTTTAATCTTTAATTGATTTTAATGTTTATTAAGATGCCTTGACACATGTTAATTTATTTTCTTTAGGAATAAAGTTTATTGTTCAGAAATTGATGTTCTAAATCCTCCATTTGATTTTGAGGTTGATGAAATTAAAGAGAAGTCATGGTTTTATTACTTGTTGTATGGCAGTCAATCTCTATCTTTCAGAATATGTAAATTTTTAATATTTTTCTTAATGCATTATAGTGTGAATTGAGAGAACTTGTTCATTATATATTATCCTATTACTAATTGTATATTATGTGTACTAATTGTATACTGTGTATGTACTAATTGTATATTGTGTTTACTTGCCGTATACTGTGAGTGTATTCATATTAGATTGGATGTGAAATTCATGTATATTGTGTGTATACCTATAGTATATTGTGAGTGTTTTTGTTGTATATTAATTTTGATTTTTTTGATTATTTTTATTTAATTGCTTTCTGTATTTATTTTCTCTACAGCATATAAATGTCATCTTTTACTATCTAAGAAAGAAGGAAAAATATTCAGTAAGGGTGAGCAAACTTTGGATAAAATTGAAAAACTGAACCGAACTGATCAATTTTTTAATTCGATTCGGTTTGTATTTTTAAGAATGTTCGATTTGGTTCGATTCAATTATTGAAGACAAAAACTGCATAAAAATCGAACCAACCGAACTTTACTTTAAACTACGTTGTTTTGATGTTTTGCATTTAAATCATGTATATCAGTAAGCATGTTTCACTTCAGCAGATAAGCCTTTCATTTTTCATTTTTGCCCTAACCCATTTTCTCTGCTCCCATAATATTAATTTCAAATCTGCCTTCTGTTGTTGGTGATCAGCTTGATGGGGCATATGTTGGCACGATATCAAATCAAGTTTAAATGTTTCAGCTAAATTCGAGGTCTAGAGAGGAAGAAGAGAAATGGGTATTGATTACTTTGACTGTACCTATTGGAATCTGAAGAAAAATGGAAAAAAATGGTCCTATAAAAATTGAACCTTTTAAGGGCTAAGTTTTAGATTTTGAAATAAAAGCAAGAGATGATTAGGTGTCAAAGGAAGATTTTGGCGTTGAAATTTGGGTTTGAGAGTGAACGGAAAAAAGGGTAAGTGGGAATCTTATGGTTTGTGGGTTTGGTAATTAGGAGTTCAGGGTGGTTAGCTAACATTGGGACTAAAACCAAATGGAGAAGAGAGAGAAAATTGTAAAGCAGAAACCAGATCAACAACTGTCAATTTTCCCTTTTAAATTTCTAGCTCCATTTTAGTTGACTACCCAAAATCCAAATTATCCCTGTCTTATCTCTTCTTTATGCAGATGTTAAGATCTTTGCCAGCTTAGGGTTAGGGTTTTCATGTTGGATTGAGAAGACCGAAAAAATCGGTTAACCGAATCGATCGAAAAATTTTGTTTGGTTATTGTTCGGTTATTTATATATTTCGGTTTGACAAATCCTTCAAATTTCGGTTTCAGTTATTGACCAATATATTCTAAAATTTTACAAAAAAAAATCTGAAAAAAGGAAAGGACATCTATTAAGTTGAGAAGGAGATGTCTATTGTTCGTTATATTTTAGGTGATTCTGTGTATTGTGGTTAACCATAGATAGAAGTTTACCATTTATAATTAATATACAGCAAGTACACTCATAATATACTACAGGTACACGCACGATATACATGAATTTCACACCCAATCTAATATGAATACACTCACAATATACTGCAAGTAAACACACAATATATAGTTAGTCCACACACAGTATGCAAATTAGTAAACACATTATACAACTATATATATATATATATATATATATATATATATATCTTTTAATATGCATACAAATTGGATAATATATAATGAACAAGTTCTCTCAATTCACATTATAATGCATTAAGAAGACTATTAAAAATTTACATACCCTAAAAGATAGAGGTTGATCACTAGGAGTGTTCAAGATCTAGGCTGAACCGACCAGATCAAACTGACCAAACCAGTAAAACACGATTTAGGTGGGTTTATGGTCGGTTTGGTTTTTATTTTCAGCTTTCTAATTAACAAAAGTCGGGTTAGGGATTTTAAGTTGGGTTATTGATGAAACTGACCATTTCTTCTTCTTCTTCGTTCTCTCTATCTGTCTCATGCCCTAGAAAACCGATCATCCTCGCTGTTCTTTCCTTTCTTTCGCTATCGTGCCCTATGATGAATCTTCTCTTTGCTGCCGATTTGAACGAGGTGGAGGCTTTTGCTTCTTCTCCTTTGGGTCTCAGTCCACCGGCGCCACCTACAGGAAAATCTGGTAAGTGGAGATTGCTTCTCTACCAAATAAATTATAGTTTTTGTTGTTTTTTATGTTCTTCTTGCTCTTGCTCTTCTTCCATACTCTTAGCATAAAACATAAGGAATCAAAAAATGATTTGATTTCAAAAGAGATTACTCGATCAATGAAGCTTGATTGCGTGGGAAGTACTGTTTTTACTTTGATCCTGATTGCCTTCTTTTTTTATTTTATTTTTATTTATTTTTTTTGCAAAACAGCTACGATACTTGCGGCTTCAGAGAGTTTTATCAGGTAATGGTCTTTGCTATTTCCATCTCGATGAAATTTTCAAGACTATTTGTTTGGCTGATGAGATAATGGAGGAAAAAGAAAAGATTTTTTTTCTCTTTACGTAACCCATGAATGATGTCTTTGCATCGTTTTTTTCTTAAGTGGCAATGTCTTCTTTGTGGGTTTTTATTTCTTATTCAAGTGGTTGAATAATTTAAGTTCTTACAATATTTCATGAGAATTCTTAATGCTGTTTTTGTTGTTGTTCTTCTGTTCAATATATATATATATATATATATATATATATATATATATATATATATATATATATATATATTCTTGTTGTTCTGGCTTAGATTTTAGATTCGCAGTGGTCAAATTTTGTAGGTGCTTTTGCTTTTTTCTACTTTTCTATATCTTTTCTCTGTATGTGAATGGTGATTTACTGTACAGACAATATCAGAAATCAATTCACTTGTGCTTTCATCTATCCAAACTCTACTTATGTCTAAAAGGTTAAAACTACCAGTATATAGTTCCTTGATCTAATAGTTTATCCTTTTCATTTGGTTTTTGTGAAAGATCTACAACTTGATGATTGATAACTAGCAATCTCATTTTCTTTTTTATCTTGCTAACATCACTTTGCCAACCCCTATTTGCAATCTGGTTAGGATTATAGTGTTGCCTCCTTCTCCTTTGAATCAATTCCTAATGTATCCTCCAGCTGCCGTACTTTCCGACATTGGTTTTGATTGAAATTAACATGTCTATTTGAATATGAATAGAAATTGTAGTTTACCTGTTTGTGAGGTTTTTCTTTTAAATTCTTTCCCCTCTAGATCCGATAATAGAATATATGATTCCCTTGTTGTCAATCTTCACAATGACTAGTTTTAGGCATTAGCTATTACTTGTCAATAGTTTACCACGATGCTGACCTGTGCTTTCACTGTTAAAGGGGAAGCGAAAGATCAGACCCTAATTGATCCTGCGAAATTATCCAAGTAAGTGAATAATTCTTGTTTACCTGCCTTTGATTTTCTTTTCATTCATCATATTCTTTACTTTCTCCCCTCCACCAAAGATGGCTTCTAGTAGCAGCCATTCCATAGACAAGAGCTTTCTTGAGGCATATAAAGATCGTGAGCCTGTAGCTCAACTTTCAAAACTAACGAAAGAGGAAGTGGCAAAGATTCCTTCACAGTACGCTTTCCCTGCAGAGGTGTTCATGATGACCTGCCCAAATTCCATGGCAATGACAGAGGAGCCTTTCAGCCATGAGAGGAATGAATGGTTTATTCACCATCTTTTGAGCTTGGATGCAGGAATGAGGATTTCTTTTGGCGTATTTGAGGTCTCAATTCTGAAGGGTTACGGAATTGCTTCGAACCAACTACATCTGAACGGGTGGAAAATGGTAGCTTGTTTCAAGATTCTCTATAAAATAGATGCGGTGGCTCCAACTTTGGACCTGTTCAACCACTTTTTTTATATTTCAGGCCAAAGTGATGGGACAGAGTATTATTTTACAAGCTGACCGTAGAGGAAGCTCTTCGTTGTCCCATCCTCCATGAAGGGCTTCAAAGAAAGGTACTTTTTGGTGGGGATGATCGATGGATTTAGAGTATCACTCATCCGATCAAATGGAGCCATTGTTCTAAAAGACCAGGCTGCCGGTCAGTCCATGTATGAGAGCAATATCAAAAAACTTATGAACGCTATGGCAAGGCAAGGAAAACCCTACAACTCCAACTATCTTTTAGGGACGTTGATTGGGTCTTCAAGCTCTGATGCTAACGAGGATGTAAAACGTGAGTATTATAATTAGAGTGAGGGAGGAGTGCACACTGACAATCATGCATTGCATGTTCATTTGATGTAAATCTGGTGAAGAAGATACTTATCTTATTTTATCTTTGTGATGCAGCTGTAGGCACAATGGCCAAAGGAGATGATGTTGCTAAGCAATTAGCCAATTAGGCTAAGGCAAAGAAGGAGGCCGAGCGGGCTGCGAAGGAGGAGAGAAGGACAAAGAAAAGGAAGATCATACTCTTCTCAGAAGTTCAAGTTCTGAGGGCTCTAATAAGTGGTCCTTCCCTTGCCACTGCTACTGCATCTATCTCTCACCCACCATTAGTTATCTGAGGTCCCGATCCCCAAGCTGTTGCAGACGGTCGGGCTCTACTAAGGTGAATGCGACTGATAGATGAATTCGACTCAAATGAGACGTAACCAGACAGCGATCCTCTTAGTATTTCTCGTCTAAGGGAGGCCATTTAAAAGATAGTGGATGAAATAAATGAGGTTGCTTAGAGAAGAGCTGAAGAGGCAACCAGAAAAAAAAGCTATCGTGGTGGCTATCGTGGATGCTTGGGTTACTACAAAGGGCAAAGGACCTGCTCAAGATAAGTCCGCCCGACGAGCTGTAGGGAGAACTCTTGAGAGGCAAAGTCTATCTCTGGATGGAATTTTAAAGGAGCATTTTGGCGATGATTGGTTTGTGAATAATAGAGTCGTGTCAAGCTTCATCTGGCAGGATCTTCTTCAAGAAAGCGATTTCAAGGCAATGGAAGAGCCCAACTTACTCGCCCGAGAGTATGGCATGTTTCAATAGCAGATCTTAGAGGTAACGCCCCGTCTCTTTCTTCTTCTTTTTTTCGCTGACTATCGCTTTCTTTCTCCTTTTAGCTAATAAAAAAAGGTTCGCATCTACACGGTATGACAACCTTCTTGAGATCAAAATGGAAGGATGCCATTCGTCAGTAGAGGGAGGTGGAAACTAATTATGATGCAGCTAAAAAGGAGTCCCTCTCCCTTAGGTCGGAGGTGGAGAGGCTAAAGAGGAAAGCCGCTTGGCATGCCGAGGACCTAAGAGTTCGGCAAAGCGAGGTCGACCATTTGAAAGGAGACATTATGCGTCTCACTGCTGACAGTGCCTAGTGTAAGAGATTTGAGGACGAGGCAGCCAAGCTGAATGCTAAATGCAAACATCTTTGTGCCGAGTGCTCTAGGGCCAACGCATACAGAGATCGGGCATTGTCAGAGCGCGACCAGCTTTGAGCCGAGCAGGATTCCCTACAAACTGCTTTGGCGGAGAAGGAGGTGGCGTGGGGGGAGAAGTTTGCGGAGGAACTTGCCTTCTAGAAAAAAGAGCTGTTTGATCAATTGGGCGAGGCCTAAGGAAGGCTATTGAGTCGATTGATTTACAAAGCAGGGAGATGCTTTCCTAAAGCTGATCTCAGCTAGATGGAGGACCCAGGAGTTTTGCCCGATCCTCCATCTAGTGATGATGATAAGGAGGAGGCTTTCCAAGAGAGAACAACTAAGGGCACACTTCCCATGCTCTTGCTGGGTCCTCAGGAGAGTCTGACTCCGAAACGATCGAAGAGCCTAAAGCTAGACCAATTACACAATCTACTATGGAGCTAAACCCAGAGCCTGCTACTACCACTATCGCCTTCTTAGCAATAGAGCCTATTGTAGAAGTGTTCGTCAAGCCCTCCTAGCCTCCTGCCGAGATCGTAGAGCCTATTGTCGAACCGAGCAAAGCCCCTGCCGTTGAAGAAATTCTAGATATAGAAACATAGGCTTTTCTTGTTTTCTTCCTCTTTTTCTTTTGTAAAGTTTGCGATGAAAATTGTAACTTGTACAATTTTATCATATAAATGCAATACAAATTTCCTTGCGAATGTGTCTTCTTATTCTAATAGAATAAAATTTTTATTCCAAGCATGACTTCTCGTAAAATCAATAAAATACTTCTTGAATTTGAAGAAGCATTCAAGGCTTTACAATCAATAACTTGTAGGACTAGTGATTGATTCATCCTCTCTGATTGGATAAACATATTCAGTCGTTCTGGCATGAGTTATGATTTAGACAATATTCGATCGGATGTTGTAGAACCTTTTGGCTTTGTATTTACTTGGAATATTGGTGAGCAATTTCATACGTCGAGTATGCATTCTAACTCGCGATAGTTGCATAACACTTAAACCAGGAGAATTTGTTAATTTAATTTTTGACCCTCATATTTTTAGCCCAAAATTGACATCGAACCTAGTGAATGAGCCAGTGGGAGTTACGCAATTTCCATATTTTCAGGTCGGGAAAAACATCAAGCCTAATGGAAGAGCTTAACCTGCAAATGAATGGATTCCAACCCTCGCATCTTTGGCTCGGGATAAACGTCAAGCCTACCGGATCAGTTGTACCATAACTTTGAGATAGATAGATTCCAACTTTTATATCTTCTGCTGCATTGAGCCTAGCGGATAAATTATACCATAACTTGGAGATAGATGGATTCCAAATTTTGCATATTCGGCTGCACTGAGCCTAGCGAATAAATTATACCATAACTTGGAGATAGGTGGATTCCAACTTTTGCATCTTCGACTGCGTTGAGCCTAGCGGATAAGTTATACCATAACTCGAAGATAGATGGATTCCAACTTTCACATCTTCGACTGCATTAAGCCTAGCGGATACGTTGTACCATATTGATACATCGATTGAGATGTGACATCAATCAAAATTAAGTCATCAGTCAGTATTTTCATTGGTCGAAATTTTCGGCTGCGTTGAGCCAAGCGGATAAGTTGTACCATAACTCGAAGATAGATGGATTCCAACTTTCGCATCTTCGGCTGCGTTGAGCCTAGCGGATACATTGTACCATATTGATACATCGATTGAGATGTGACATCAATCGAAATTAAGTCATCAGTCGGTATTTTTATTGGTCGAAATTAATTGCTTTAATCGGGATTTTCATCAACTGAAATTAAAGAGATCATCAATCGAGATTTTCATCGATCGAAATTAATTACGTCGATCGGGATTTTCATCGATTGAAATTAAAGAGATCCAATCCGTGCTTGAGTGGTGATGGGTATTCGATCGCTCAATAACCGATCGGGTAGGAGGTCTACAGGCGTTGGGATCCTTGTCTCATATTTTCGATGGTAGGAGGATCACTGATCAATCAGGTAGGAGGTCTACAGATGCTGGGGCCCTCATCTTGCATTCCCATTGGTAGGAGAATCGCTGACCTATTAGGTAGGATGTCTACGGGTGTTGAGGCCCTCATCTCGCATTTCCGATGGTATAAGGATCTGATCCGCGATTGGTGAAAGTTGGTCGCTTTGATGGAGAAGGCATTAAGAAATTTAATTATCAATAAATAGTAGATTCGTAAGTCTAGACATGTACCTGTCTTCAGGCCAATCTTTATTTCTAGAGGACACTCATTTTGCAAGAGAACATCAAAGAGTTAGAACTTCTGATGATTTATCGTATGTTGTTAGGCTATACTTTCTTGCAGTCGTAGCCTTTAAAACTTAAAAAAATAACTCTTTAACTTTAATTAAATTACATCAGAATAGCATGGTAATCCAGTGCTTATTATAGTAAAATATGAGCGCACTAAATTTAGTATAATAAAATCATAAGGAATCCAAGTTAAAATAATTGCACCTGATTTTGCTTTACCCATGAGTTAGGTGAGCACGCCCTTCCTGCTTTTCTTTGCGGAGAGATCGTTCCCATATGATGATCCTTCCACTATCATGTTTATGATCCCGACATACGGCCTGTGTAGGCCCAAATTCTTTGAATTCTTATGTTCATCATCATCATCTTAGCTAAAGCCATATCTCCGAGCGTCGGGCTATCTGTAGGGGCTCTCCCCTCTAGCCCGACCGATAAAACTCTTGAGGAAGTTTGTAGGAGTCGTTTGATCTTCTTCTTTAGGTGGTAACAATCGTCAGTTGTGTGCCCGACGTCTTTATGGAACTCACAGTATTTGCTAGGATCCCTTTTGTTTCTTGGTTGTTCGGACAGCTTCCTAGACCAATTAACTCTCCAATGCTTTTTTTATCCACATCAATACCTAGGCAGGGCTGGTGTTGAGTGGAGTGAAAGTTTGAGCCAGTTGATTGTTAGACCGATCGGACATACCCCGTTCGATATCCTTTCGCTTGGCCAGATTCCTTGAGATGGTAGCCCTATCCGGACTCCTTTTTATCTGATCGGATACAGGGGTTCTATTGAATGATCGCCCATCCGAATACTATAGCCTGTCCATAATGTTGGTCCTTCTTTCTTTGCTGGATCTTAAGGCATCATCTAACTAGATGTGTTGTCTAGCTATTTCCATCAGGTCGAAAAAGCTAATCGATGGTCTTGTTGTTAGTGACTCAAAGAGTGGGAGATCAATGATGCCTCCTGCCAGGACAGTCATCACCATTTTTATGCTTACATTCCTTACCTCTGACATTGTGGCCTGAAATTGATCGATGTAGTCTCTAAGACTTTCATTGGTTTTCTGGTAAAGATTGCACAGATCACTCACTGACTTTGGCATCCGTGTCTACATAATAAATCGCGTGGTAAATATCTCATTGAGTTATCTGAAAGAGGTGAATGATTCCTGAGAAAGCTCATGGAACCAATTCAAAGCATCTCCTTCTAAGGTGGTGGAAAAGATTCTGCAGGTAATTCTCTCATCGTAGGTGTAAATCTACACTTTAGTCAGATATTTCGTAAGATAAGTCGTAGGATCAGTTTTACCTGTGTACTTGTCCATCACTACGTCTCTCCACCTGAAAGGTAGCTCAGATCTCGTTATCTCCCTGTAAAATGGTGAGATAGAGTTGCTGCAAGTATTTTCCTCAAACATACCGTTTTTGGGCTCTGTCAAGCCAAACTGCTTGAATTTTTACTTGAACAACTTGTCTTTCCTGTTCATGGCGTGGAAGCAAACTCCTCCTTAGATCTTCTGGAACGACTGCGGTGGGGTGTGCACATGAAAGATAGGTCATCTCTAATAGATGATGTGGAAGACCTGCTGGGGAAGTAGGTGGAAATTCTACCTGCAGATATCATTCCCTTTCCTTTGTCATACCTTTTCGGGGTTCTGACTGCCATTCTCCCACTGTTGTGGGCTTGTTAATGGAGATTTCCCCATTTCTCCTTTTTCTAAAGTCTTCATCCATGAAGTCTATTTTATGGTCTCTTTCAGAAGTTCTGGCCATGTTTTCCGTTTTAATCGCTTGGACGATGCTCTTAGTGAAGTCACTAAGAATAGCGTGCACATTCCTGACAGTAATAGGGGTATTCTCCAGCTTCCGTAGAATGGCATCGTCGAATTCTGTAAGAAGGTTCCCTCTAGCTGGAGATCTGAAAGATCTCTCTTTTTTTTCAAAGGCCTAGATTTGCCTTGGCTGTTGCTGCCGTGATCATATTCTCAAAAAGTTGAGTGCTCATTATATCTCGAATTCACCATGCCTCTCAATGAAAGCACCAAATGATAAGATCATAAAAGTCTTTATCTAAAAAGAGAGAGGGCTGGTTGGACTGCACCGATCAAATACTTGAGTTCTGCAAGAAATAGTGCCCTATCGAACCAAGCATAAGCACTCTGAAGCTTAAGTTAGTAGCTCTCTAGGGAGAGAATACTTAGAGAAAGAGTCTCAGAGAGTCAATACCTAGAGCCACCGTGTATTGGGCTATTTATAGGAGATAAGGAGGTGCACTTAAGTGATAACTAGCAATTGGAGCAGGTAAGCGATAAAGTGACAGGAGTAGGTGAGGGGTATGGGCTCTGCCTTGTGTCAGTGGATTAATTATGGTGCGCTGTCCCATCAGTCCGATCGGACATCACGTGGCCCCATCCCTATCTTATGGTTCGTGCTTTAGGCTCATCTGCTAATGGGCCTTGGGCCTTGCTAGGTGTAATGGGTCGACTGTCTGGGTCTTGGGAAATGTTATTTCCAGGATTATCAATTAGATTCGGTTCTAAATATGAAGATCAATTTATTTAGTTCAGTTTGGTACTCAAAAGCTTAATAATGAATCAATGTTCGATTGAAATTTTAAAAATAAAATAATTTCATATATATATATTCAATTAAAAAAATATTTCATAGTTCAATCCTTTCTTTTCGAAAAAATGAATTGAAAATTTGAAATCTATTTTTTGCTGATTACGTTCAAATGACGCCGATCAGTGTCTTGAAAATTTTTTTAAAGAATAAATTATTTTTTAGAAGTTATTAAAAGTGATTGAAATATAATAATATTAAAAAAATTAAAATTAAAATTTAATTTGAAAAACTTTTATGACATAAAAATTTATTATGAATTTGATTTAAAAATTTATCCAGCCCGATTCAATCCAAAACTAATAATATGGAATCAATAACCCAATCCGTAATTGACCCATGTCAAACTTACTCAACACCATCCATTTGATAGGTCATAGATCTATCTAGATCCATTTATATTAACTATATTTTTTAAAATTTATTTCATATAATAAGAATAAAAGAATAATTTTTTATTAGTTATGTATTTATATGGGAGAATTTTTTAAATAATATTTTTTTAAAAATTAATAACGATTATAGGATGTGTCAGAAAGTATTTACGGGTATGGGGTGCTTGATAGAAGATACAACCAGCTTCAATGTCCTCCAAGTATGTGTGGCGGCCCACCTTGATAGAAGACACAGGCCTTGGTTGTGTCTTCTATCAAGTGTCTTCCATATTGATAGAAGACACAAGCCTGGATTGTGTCTAGGGATGATCACGGGGCGGGGATTCCCCGGCCCTGGAGGGGACCCGCCCCATTCGGGGCAGGAAATCTCCGAAATTTTTCCCCGCAGGGACGGGAAATGGGGAAAAAAATTCCCATCCTAGAATCGGGACGGGGACGAGGAAATGGGGTATTCGCCTCGCTAGGATCCCTGCCCCGCAAAAAATAATTTTTTTTAATTTTAAAATATAATATTTTATAAATAATTAAAATTAAAATTAAAATTAAAATATAACTTACTTTTATAATTATTAAGTTTTAAATTATACTTAATTTTAAATTCTATGAATGGTTAAAATTTATATTAATTTAAATTATTATTGATTTTAAATTTTTATTTATTAAATATTATATTTTAATTTTAATTATTTATAAAATATTATATTTTAAAATTAAAAAAAATTCGGGGGGACGGGGGAAATTTCCTCCCTGATATTGGTAGCGGGGGTGGGGAATCCCCGCCACTAGCAGGGGAGTAAGTGGGGGTGATTTTCCCGGCCCCGTTTCGCCCTGTGATCACCCCTAGTTGTGTCTTCTATCAAGCTATCGACCACTTTAATAGAAGACACAGGCCCAGTGGCGAAGCCAGGATTTATAATCATGGGGGGTAAAAAAATCAAAAACAGTCAGCCCTGTGAACAAAACTATAAAATAAGTCCCAACCCAAATGTTAAAATATTCTTAAAGGAAGGTTAATTGATGACAAAACTACAAATCAAGCAAAAATGTCCATATTAAAAGATGACCATAAAGTATTATGAAAAAAGTCATGACTATAAAGTATTATGCAGGGTATAAAATATGTATTATTTATACAACCTAATGAAGCCAAAAAAGCAACTATTGATGCTATACAATTTATTTATTAGTCACGTGTTTTTCGATTGTTTAGTTAGTTTTGTTAGCTTTGTTGTTTTAGTATAAACAGCTAGCTGTTTTATTAGTTTTATTAGCTTTAGTGTAAACAACTTGCTGTTTTATTATAAAAGGTAGGCTGTATTCTTCTTTCAGATATATGAAAAATGACAGCAAGCTATTTACACTAAAACAACAAGCTTGCTGTCATTTTTCATATATCTAAAAGAAGAATACAACTTACCTTTTATAATAAAACAACAAGTTGTTTACACTAAAGCTAACAAAACAAATAAAACAGCTAGTTGTTTATACTAAAACAATAAAACTAACTAAACTAACTAAACAAATGAAAAACACATGACTAATAAATAAATTGTACATATACAACAACCCAATGAAGATAAAATCGAAAGTACTATCAAAAATCAAGGAATAGAGCCTCAAATACAAAGGAAAATAAAACTTCTGCTACACACTTGTAACTTTAAACTAGCATAATTATAATCAATCCATTATCAAACAGTTAAGAGCATAAGAAATTAGAATGGAATCAAGAAGAACAAATTTTAAGCAACGAAATCATCAATCAAGAAGAACATATTTTAAGCAAAAATCTAAAATTGTAAAAACTAAATTACTAACCTTTAAGAGATATAAAAGCAAAAAAAATTATAAAATTAAATTACCAACCTTAAATTAAAGATAAATCTTTGCAATAGTGTTTAGTTTCTTCTCAAGTTTATCTGATTTTTCTTTAAAATTTTGAAAAGATAAGAATAGAATTTTGTATTTTTTGTTTCAATAGAAGTGAGAATACTAAAGGGTTGATTGATTAAAAACTTAAGAAACAAGTTAAGGACATATGGATAAAAATAAAATTTTAAGGGGGGCAAGATGGTCTATTTTATATATATATATATATATATATATATATATATATATATATATATATATATATATATATATATAATATTTTTTTTTAAAAATTAAGGGGGGCAATTGCCCCCCTTCACTTTCAAGTGGCGTTGCCACTGCACAGGGCCAAGTTGTGTCTTCCATCAAGGTATCCTGACTTACTCTTCAAAGTGCTGCGTCTTTCATTTGCCAAGCGTCTTATTTTATTCATAAATTTTATGTGACAATTAGCATATCGGTAACTTTAGCTCATTCATAAGATGCAAATTTCAATATTATTTTTTCCTCATGTATAGTATTAAAAGGGCATATTTGGTTTTATAGGAAAATCCAAGCTATTTTTTTGGGAAATATAATTTATTATTGAGCTCTCCATGCACGGAGTCTACTATTTTACATTATATTTAAATAGTTTTTATTTTAAAATAAGTTTTTATTGTCACATAAAATTTATTCATAAATATGTTATTAATATATTACTTAATTATTAACTATGCATTCGAACTTATTAAATTTTATATAAATTTATATGCCAACAAAATAAATATACTAAAAGTAATAACATACATGTTTTTAATAACTGCTTTAACTATTTTTTTTTGTTTTCAGATCGCTCAATTTATTCCTGTATTTAAATTAATAAAATATAAATTTATTATCATTATATTATAAATATAAATTAATTTATTTAAATATAAATATAATTAATTTATATGATAATCAAATAAATATTCTAAAATTAAATAATTAAAATAAAAAAAATTATTAATTATATATTACAGATATAATTAATATATTAAATTATATACAATCAAATTACAAAATTTACCTCTTCAGACTTTGACCACCTGCTAAATTATTTACACATCAAATTCTTTGCTTTGGATGCAAAGAAAAAATTTTGATAAGTCGGTTGTGTAATGGCCTCGACACCGGGTCAGCCGTAAATAGTACTTTCCGGCAGTGAATAGTATTTTCGGGCTCGAAAGGACACCCGAAAGTCAAAAATATTTTATTGGACCATTGAAAAGGAATAGTCATTGTGAGCCTAGGTTTGAAATTTTAAGTGAATTTGAGATTAAATAGACCTCCAAAAGTCAAAAATACGAAAAAGGTATCTAGTCAATTTCCCTAATAGGGAAGGGGACTTGATTTTGTATAAATAATTAAAAATAGTAAACGAACTCCAAATATTTCCAGATTTTACGTGCCTACATAAATTTTTATGTAGAATATTTTAGTAGTGAGAATGAAATTTTTCGGTGACACCGGCAGTTGTCGAATCGGACCGATAAGTTTGAATCAGATCGATAATGGACTACGATTGAGCCAAAAATTTATGTACTACCTATTTTTGATGTTTTAAGAATGATGGAATCAAAATTAAAGTGATTTGAAGTAAGGAAGAGAGAGAAATTGCATTGGGCTTTAAAAAGGCCTAAATGGGCCTTCATGTTTAAGTGGGCAAAGCCCACTCATTTAAGCCCAATTTTGGCCCATCAAGAGAGTATTTATAGAGCTAAAAATTTGGAGATTTTCTCCAGAAAGATCCAGCTCCTTCTCCCTCTATGGTGGCCGAACCACCTTCTCTCCCTCTCTCTCTTTGATTTCTTCTCCTTTCACTCCAAATCTCCCCTAAACTTCAACATAAAAGATGAATTTCCATCCCTCTAGATGATTAATCAAACCTCAAGCCTTTGATTTGAAGGAAGAAAGCAAGAGAAATCAAGAGGAAAAGGTTTAGGGGTTAAAATGAGGTAAGAGATTTTCAAGGTTTTAAATTTATTTAAGGGTACCTATAAGTAGTTTTAGGTGCCTAGAATCCATTTTTGTGGTTAAATTGAGCTAAAAAGGTTGATATCATAGTGTTTTCTTTGATGAAGAATTCGGCCAAGGGTGATTTTGTTGAAGGATGAAGTTTTACTTTGTGTCAAGTGAAGAAAAGTGAAGCTTAAGGAAGCTAAAGCATGAAAAAAGGTAAGTGACTACAAAATCCTTTAGTTTCCCTATTAATATGAATTTTTCTTAATTATGTAATTAAGGTAAAAATATGTAAAATTGTTAATTGATGTGATTATGTTAGGGTAATTGTAATTGGACTAGAGATAAGGTAAATGGAAAGTGAAAATGAAAGAAATAAAATTTTTAAGAAGAAAATGTTGGTGGCCGAATTATTTAGGTAGAGAAAATTGTGAGAAAAATGCATGAAATTAATGTATGTTAGCTTAACATAATAATAGACATGATAATTGATGTCTATGAATTTTTAGAGGATATTTGGAATTAATTTGAAAATTTTTAAGATTATGTATAGTGTATGTATTGAATGAAAATTGTGATTTATAGTGAATTAAGTGACTTTTTTGATGAAAAATGATAATGACCAATAAAGAATGCATAAATAAAATTTATTGAAATTTATTGAATTTATTGGGATTTTATTAGAATTTTCATGTGAATATGTACAATGAAAATAATTGAAATAGCAATGCATAATTGTATAAAAATGACTAAAGTGATGAATTAATATGAAATTAAATTAAAGTCAACGACAAGAAATAAAAAGTCAACCGATGAATTTTTCAAAATAATTATTAAGTCGTGAAAATAATAAAAATAATGAATTATCAGTAAATAATTCATAAAATGAATGAAAATGATGAAATTAAATTGATAAGTAAATAAAAAGAAAGATAAAATGAAGTTTTAAATGGAAAAAAGACTCAAATGAAAGAAAATAAAAGTTTTGGTGCAAAATGGTAATTTTGCCAAAGTAGGTAATTAATGAGTGAAAATAAGTAAGAAATAGATAACAAGGGCAAAATGGTAATTTCGGAGACCTAACTGTGTCAAAAGATAAAGTTTCCATGGTATGGGGATTAAAATATAATTTTACCCGAAAATGGTAAATTAAAGAATAAACAATGAATAATGGAAGAAATTGTATAATAAAAATGAAAATAAATGATTATAATGGCAAAATTGTAATTATGTATTTGACATAAATAATTCTATAGAAAATGTCAAATTATGCATTTTTGAGACATAAAATGATAAATTATGTTAATAGAATTCCTAATTGAGTAAAAAGTATTAATATAAAGGTGTAACTAATTTATCAAAATAAATTAGTCAATAAAAAACAGTAAAAGAGTGAAATAGTATAAAATATTTCGCTGATGAAATAAAAGTCGGTTAAGCGAATAATTAAAAAGTTTTGAACAAAAAGAAAAATAAAGTGTAAAAAGATCAAGTTTAGAGTAGTGAAAAATAATTCGCAAAGAATTATACAAAAAGAATAAAAGAAAATTTGTGAATTATAAGGCCATAATTCATAATTTATAATCTGTATAAAAGACTGAAAAGTTTAAGTATCTGAGTGAATTATCGAAGAATAATTCACAAAAGTGACTGGAAAAGAGAAAGTGAATAAAAGGACAAAAAGTTATTGAATAGTCAAAGGCACAAAAGAGTGCATTTGATTAGAATAAAGTATAGTAATAAATAAATGAAAGAAATTAAAGATTTTTAAATGTTTAAAAACGTTTGCAAATGTGATTGATTATGTTTGCCCTTAGCGATAAGCAGGTATTATTATTATTATTCTTGTTTTGAATATAATTGGCTAGCCATAGGGACACTTCTGTACCGCGATGCAAGTCATGGCGACTTGTTTTGCTATGGGTGGAATCTTTGATCTCCATAGCTTTAGTGAAAGTGAAAGTATATCTGTTTTCTGCTCTGTGAGACTTGATCTTTCGAGATCATTTCTATATCTGTTCAGTTGGACCTTCGGGTCCAGTCCCGAATATCCTTTTTGAGAATCCTATTATATTGCACTAGGGGCACATCGAAATAAATAAATAAGTACTGTTTAATTGAATTGAATATGAAAAGTTATATCGAAAAATGTTTTGTTTGAAAGAAAATGCAAAGTTGAAATAAATCTGTAAAAATTTCTGAAAAAGTGTAATTAATAAGAAAAAGAAAAAGAAAGGTTTCATAAGAATAAAATATTAAATCAATGTTTAGTTAAGCTTTTATAAGGATTTGTAATGTGTTTTGTTTTACTTTGAAAAGATAAATTTAATTAATTGGTATTTCTTGTACCAATTACTATTGTGAAAAGTGACAAGTTTAGAAAATAATATTAATTTTCTGCTTAAAGTTAAAAAGTGATGATATTGGCATAAAGTGAAACTTAATGCTTGGATAACGTCTTTCTGAAAGAAAAGCTAATTGAAGAGTAAAACAATAGAAAGTCACAAAATTGGCCAATGAGAAAAAAGTAAAAGACATATATCTCAATAAATATTTGAACATAAGTAATGTATAAATGAAGGAAAGAGAATTTGACTGCATAATGTCCCGACATAACTATATCACTTTGCAATACAGTTTAAAAGCCTTTAAATAGTAATGTATTTATTAGTTAAAAGTTAAAGCAAAATAAAAGAATGCGAGAAGTGTAATTATAATACAGATTGAATAAGCGAACAGTAAATCAAAAATTAAAAATAGTTTATTTTGGTACTAGTAAAGACACGAGTACCAATACACATTGTTAAATGAAACGATAATTAAATTACTGTGGCTAAAAGATAAAACGAAAGTAATGATAAAAGTAAAAGTTATCGTAAAGGTTAACGTAAAAGTAAAAATAAATCCGATATCGATCAACGTAAGAAAATACTGTAAAGTAAAGTTGAAGGTTTGGAAATAAAAGAACAATGATTACCAAAATATGAGTTAATAACATGACTAATGTTAACTGAAGTAAAAGAAAATGTTTAATGAAATAAAAATAATAGTAGCATAAATTACGAAATTATGTTTTATCTTGGAAAATTCTTGAATTAGTAGTCAGCACTGGGCATATTTAATACTCAGCACGTAGTGTTTACTGCGTGCAGGTTTTGAAGTGTTGCGGGAGTACAATACATGGTGGGTTCAGATCGAAAGAGAAGATTTTTGGTATTAGTTGGTGTAAGCTTTTGGCATGTATATACTTAAACTATTAAGGTAAAAGATTGAATTGTATTTTGATTATATTTTTATTCGTCAATGGATGAATGGCTAGTGCAAGTTGTTGGTATGATGTTTGGTAATTGTTTTAATTGTTTATAAGACTGTTGTTTGATTCTGGAATTAATGAAAAAGTATTTTAAGTGTTTCGTATTGTTCAAAAAAGAAAAAAAAAGTACCGACTTCAGCTAAGTTTCTCTTCGAAAAAGACTGTTCCGAGAAGGGTGTGACAGGTTGTCTCTCAAAATCACTTCCTATTCCAATGCAAAATATATTTTGGCAACCCACTTATATAAACGCTTGGCAAATGAAAGACGCAATACTTTGGAGCGTAATTCGGGACACCTTGATGGAAGACACAACCTGGACCTGTGCCTTCTATTAAAGTGGCCGACATCTTGATAGAAGACACAACTCATGCTTATGTCTTCTATCAATATGGCAGATACTTGATATAAGATACAACCAAATTCTATGTCTTCTATCAAGGTGGGTTGGCATACATACTTGATGGAGGATGTTAAAGCTGGTTGCGTTTTGTATCAAGCATTCCATTCTCTTAAATATTTTTTGACACACCTTATAATTGTTTTTAATTTTTTTAAAAAATATTATTTAAAAAATTTTTCCTATTTATATTTTATGTTTTTAATTAAAAAAATTATAAAAATAAAAAATAATTTCATCCATTTATTAGAAAGGCAGGCAATGTTTGCTAAAAGATATTTTTTTTATTTTTATTTTCTTTAACAAAGAGTCATTATGGAAAGCATACATGTTCTAGACGTAGTCTGCCAGCCAATTAATTTGACTTAGAAGTGTGTTCCATTTTGGACAACCTAGAGATACATTGTCAATATGATTTCAACTGAGATATTTGACTCCCCTAGCGATACACCTCGGGAATGTCTCATGTGCTAATGTTTGCTGCAGTAGGGTGCCAAATTTTGATTTGATATCTCAATTTTTTTTTATAAAAATATGGTCTAAATTGAATTTAATATGTCTATGACCAGGACGTAGTAAAAAATTAAATTTAAAAGGATCAAAAATATATTAATAGAATTATTAATAAGGTCATTGAAAAATTTAATGGGATCAATTTTGAAAAAAAAATTATTAAGAATATTTTAATTTTTTTAAATTAAATGGGATCAATTTAAAAATTTTAATGTGATTAATTTTGAAAAAAAATTTATTAAAAATATTTATTTTTTAAATTGAATGGGATCAATTGATGTCATTCACCACCACGTGGCTATTCCTGATTATGATGTTTGATTTGCAAACTAATTCATCTTGTTCAGGTAAACCATATGCCTTTGTCAGTACGATACATTTATTATCTATATTATATATGATTTTTGAATTTTTTTGTAAAATTAATGTGAATATAAAATTAAGGATTAATTAAAAAAATCACAACATTTTACCTATTATTCTTAAATTTTATTAAAAAGTACAATATTATTCTTAAAATTTTAATTAATATAATATTACACTAAAAAATTAAAGTACAATTTTATTCTCCATTGACTACTCCATTATTTTTACCAAATTTCATCTATTAATCTGTTGACATGGTTCAAATAGTGATACGTGTAGTCATGCTAAAATTACTAAAAAAAAGTAAATTTGTCCCTTAGGTTACAAAAATAAAGCAAATTAGTTCCTATCAAGTCAAATATTTAAATTTGATCACATTTCGTGTGTTTAGTTATATAGCTGATATTATTGTCATGTTGGATTCAAGTGACTCTTATGTGACATGTAAAAAAGAGCTAAAAATATTAGATTGACTTTTATTTCATGTCACCCTCATATATTAAAATCAAAGCCTAATAAAAATTTGGAAAAAAATAACTGACCACTTAATGTGATAAAATTGTGCCGATTTTAATATTTTTAAAAGTAACATTGCACCTATTGAAATTTTATGGGTAATTTTGCAATTTTAAAAAAAACTTTAAGAGCAAATTCAGCCCATTTCAATTTAAAATCCAATATTTGAATTTTTACAAATTGACACCAATGTTTCGGTGTTATTTCAGTAGAGAGATTTCATTATTTTTTTCATTTAAACTAACGCACATTTAATTTTTCTAATAAAATATTACTTTTTTAAATTTCTGTATGTTAATTAGTATTATTTAAAATGTAATGGATTTTCAAAACATTAAATTAAACAATAATCATATTTTTATTTTTAAATTAGTTATTAATATAACTAAAAATTAATATTAAAAATTTTCTCTTATTATCTAATTTATAAAAAATAAGTTAAAGTTTTGTCCTTTAAATTAGTGTATTTTAAATAATATTTTATCGTTGAAAATTGAAAAATTAAAGTTATCAGTTTTTAATTGCATACGTAACTACATAATTTATTAATTTAACCCTCTATACAAATAAAATTTTAACTTGTTACGACAATTCGAATCTACAGTCACTTCTTCTCATTTAATATAAAAATAATTTTAACGAATGATCCTTGTGTGAATGTTTGCAAAACAACATAGTTGGATTTTATACTATTTTTTTTTTGCTGCATAAGAATTTATTTTAAAAAATAAAAATTATTTAATTTTATTTAAATATGATTAAAATTTATAAGGAAAAAATTATTTTGATTTTTAATTAATTATAAAATTAATAATTATTTTTGTTTTAATTATTATTATTATTATTATTATTATCAAAATTCATTAATTATAACAATAAATAATTTATTTATTATTTTACATAATATTAGTTTCCATATAAAAACTGAAAAAAAGTAATTTTTTAACTAAAAAATTAAATTACGTTTGTTTTAATAAAAAAGCTAACAGAGTGCCTTGATTAAAATAAGACCAAAATGTTATTGTTCAGTTTGTACGAATTTAAATGTTAAATGTTTAATTGAAATATGGGTAAAATATTAGAAATTTTTTTAATTAATTTTAAATTAATTGTTTCATAATTTATACGATACATATTTTTATTACTAATTGATAAATCACAAATTTTCATAAAAAATGGGGTGTATTTTTGTATAGAAGAGAGAAAGAACTTGTAATGATATTAATACCGGATTAGCCGTAAACAGTATTTTCCGACATTAAATAGTAAATTCGGGCTGAAAAGTATATCAAGAGGTGAAAAATATTTTATTGGACCATCGAAAAATATGGGTCACGGGTAGTCCAGAGTTAAAATTTGAAGTCAAATTGAGATCAAATAGGATTCCAAAAGTCAAAAATACGAAAAAATTAACGAGTCAATTTCTATTATAAGAAAACTGACTTAAATTTGCATGAATTTTTAAAGATAGTAAATGAACTCCGAAAACTGTTAAAATTTGCAGATTTTCCTTAAATTTTATGTAGAATATTTTAGTAATAAAAAATAAATTTTTCGGTAACATCGATATTTTTGAATCGGACCGATTTAATTGAATCCGATTAAAAACAGACTCCGATTGAGCTGAAAATTTGCGTACAACCTATTTTTGGTGTAATAAGAATTATGAAATCAAAATTGAAGTGATTTGAAGTTGAAAAGTGAGAGAAATTAATTAGGGTTTTAAATGGGTAATAAATAGGCTTTTGGGTTAATTGGATTAGGCCCGTTCATTTGGCCCATGAGAGGTAGTATAAAAGGGTGAAAAAAATCTAAGAATCACCAAAATTTTCCAACCTCTCCTTCTTCCTCTTCTTGGCCGAAATTCCTATGGTCTCTCTCTCTTCCAATTTTCTTTCACGTCACTCAAAATTCACACCAAAACCCTACATAAGAAAGTTAGGTCTACTCATCTAGACTATTATTCAGCCCTCTATATTTTGATTAGAGGAAAGAAAGCAAAGAAAACTAAAGGTTTAAAGCTTAGATATCAAAAGAAGGTATGGGAGATTTATGATTTTAATTTAGTTTTAAGGTGTATATTAATAAATTAAGGTGCCTAGAATTCATCTATGTCATTATTTTGGGCATTTGAGATCAAATGACTAGGATTACTTAAGCTTGAATTTTTGGCTATGGTAGGGAATTAAGGAGAAAATCAATTTGCCAAGGCTAAAGGCAAAGAAAATAAAGTCTAAGGAAGGCTAAGTGCAAGGAAAGAGGTAAGTGATCATGGAATCTATTAATTTTCCTTTAATTGAATGAATTTCCGTTATGTAACTTAAGCCAAAATTGAAAAAATGTAGGTATATTAAAATTGGCTTTAGATTAATGTAATTAGACTTTAATTATAGCTATTAGAATGCTTAAATTAAATTAAAAGAATTTCTATGGTAGAAATTCTAGGGTGGCCGAATTATGCCCTAAAGGAAACTTATGTATATTTTGTGTATTTTTGATAATTCATGGACATCATTTATTTGAGAATTTTTAAGTTGAGTACATGTGTAGGTATAAAGTGTATATGATGAATTATTGTGAAATAATTCATAAAATGAGTGAAAAATGATAATAATTGTGAAATAAAGCACATATGAATTTTTTTGTAATTTATATGAATTATTAGAATATTTTTGAAATAATTAATTGATTATGTATTAGTGAAAAAATAGAAATTTTTGTGAGATAATGTACAAAATGAGTAAAGAATATACTTATGTATTTTTATGGAAATTATAGAATTTATTTGAATATTTTTGAAGAAATATTTAAATATGTACCAAAATAAAGTTGTGGAATTATTGAATTATAATACCTAATTTAAGTGAAAAATAATGAATTATATTGATATAATTCATAAATTATTCAAAATTAGTCGAAAGAGTGACTGTCTAATTTATTAGAATAAAAAGACCATATAAAGTATAGAGAGTAGTATAAACATATTGAATTATTGCGAAATAATTCATAATTCGAACATAAAAGGGTGAATTATCATAAAATAATTCACAAATCGTATAAAAGTATTGCATATTCTGAACAACCGAAATTCTAGACAAAAAAAGTAAGAAAAATTGTTAAAAGTCAAAAAAGTAAAATGAACGTAAAGTCAAAATATTGAATTATTAAGAAATCATTCATAAACTGTCAAGAAACGGTGAATTATAATGATACACTACAAGAAAAATGCAATTTAGCAACGGAAAATTAGCAACGAAAATTGATATTTTCCGTTGCTAATAAAAAATAGCAACGGAAATTTTCATTGCTAATCTGGCGGTTGCTATTTTTTAGCAACGGAATTTCATTTCCCTTGCTAAATTTAGCAACGGAATGAATTCCGTTTCTAAATTCAACCAACTTATTTTCGGTGAATTGGTAATTTTTAGCAACGGAATTGACTTTTCCGTTGCTAAATTTTAGCAACGGAAAAAAATTCCGTTGCTAATTATAGCAACCAAAAGTCAATTTTATTTTTTTATAAGCTACAAACCCAACTTATTGTTATTGACCCATATGTTAAATTAACAACATAACTTGGCATAAAAAAACACTAAAAGTTTCTGTCAACAAACACATATAATTCAATAGATTATGGATAAAATCCACAATTACCAACAATTTATCATCAGAAATATAGATAATAAAAATCCTAAATTAAATTAGAATTTGAGAAGAAATGAAGAAATCTAACATAAAGCCTAAATGAATTATTTTTACGGTACAGACTATTTTGGTCATAACTTTTACTACAAGTGTCAGATTTCTTATTATAATATGTTTTCGGAAAGCTCGTTTTGAGACGGTCATTTGTTATAGAGCAAAGCTCTTGTAACGGCATTTTTCGGGCCCAAAAAATGACGTTTAGGTTGTCATTTTTCAGTTTATAGTTTTTAGGATTTTTCAGGAACATTTGGTATTTTCTTATTTTCACTCATATAAATTATTTTCTTTTCCTAGTTCAAGTGAAAGGAATCCATGTCTTAATCACATTATTTAATAATAAATTTAAATGTAATTATTTATTAGTTTTAATTAAAATTATTTTTTATATACCAAAACTATGGATCAACAAATTACATCTAAAATAATTAGCCAACAAAGCTCCCACCAAACAAACCATCTAAAGCAAAGAAAAACATCAGACATGCCACCATAATGACACTAAAACTACACAAGAAACTCAATCTGGTGCAAAGAAAAGGCAGAGACTACTAAGAAGAACCACCAAACTAAATTAAACCAAGGTAGAAATTAAAACCACATAGTAGCAGAGATCTAGATACATCACCCCTACACATCTAGGATTTCACAACCAATTTTTAATCACTTTTGAACTCCAATGAGCAAAGAATATTAATGTGCAATACAAACTTTAACTAAAACCCTTCGAAAAACCCTTTGAAAAACCAAACAATGCTCCAACCAATTAAAATAACCAGATCGAGGACACAACACCTGTCATTGCTATTTTCCAGCTAGAACTATTTCATATGTAGCTTATTACATCAAATCGTATATAAGATAAGAGACGAAAAATGAAGGAGGAAGGAAGAAAGATTTACCGGTCACCGGAAAGGAGCAAATCTGGGAAAGATCGAATGGCAAGATCTGACCAAAGAATTGACCAAAGAATAGAAAACGGCACAGAGTAAAAGAGAAGAAGAAAAATGAAAACGAAAGGACAAATGGCAGATCTAAGGAAGAATACTTACCGATCACCGGAAATGGTAGATCTAAGGGAGAATGGACAGCCACAGAAATTGCAGTGCGTGAAGAAAAGAACAATAGTGCTAGATCATGAAAATAATAAAAAAAATAACAACGAAATGATGAAACACAAAAAATCAAGCATAAAACTACTTACCGGTCACCGAAAAGTGCAGATCTGAGGAAGAATGGACGGCCACAGAAAATGATTGAGTGTGGAGAGAAGAAAAACTATGCTAGATCATGAATGAAGAGAAGAACAAAAATGAAAGAAATAGGGTTTTTAATTTCTTATATATATTATTTTTTAGCAACGGAATTTAAATTCCGTTGCTAATTTTAGTAACGGAATTTCAATTCCGTTGCAATTTTATATGTGAATTAAGTAGGGCATTATTTTTTGCAATGGATTTCAGATTTCGTTGCTATTTTAGCAACGAAAATTAGATTTTCGTTGCTATTTTAAGTTCAATTATGTGAACACATTATTTTTAGCAACGAAAAATAGCAACGAAATTTAAATTTCGTTGCTAAATTTCATCCAAAAAATTTCCCGCTATCAAATGCCGCCATTTTAGCAACGAAAATTATATTCCGTTGCTATTTTAGCAACGAAATTTAGATTCCGTTGCTAAATTTCATCCCAAAAATTTCCCTCTATTAAATGCCGCCATTTTAGCAACGAAAATTAGATTTCGTTGCTATTTTAGCAACGAAATTTAGATTCGGTTGCTAAATTTCATCCCAAAAATTTCTCTCTATCAAATGCCGCCATTTTAGCAACGAAAAATAGATTTCGTTGCTATTTTAGCAACGAAATTTAGATTCCGTTGCTATTTTAACAATGGAATTTAGATTTCGTTGCTAAATATCATCCTAAATTTTTTCTGCCGCCATATTTAGCAACGAAAATTGTATTCCGTTGCTAATTTTCGTTGCTATATATTGGCGCTAAAATCTCTCTCCCTTTTTAGCAACGGAATACAACTATTTTGTATTTCGTTGCTAAATCCCTAAAACTTCAACCAATTTTAGCAACGGAATTGATTTTCCGTTGCTAAATAGCAACGGAATTGGTATTCCGTTGCTATTTTTCCGTTGCTATTTTGATATTTTCTTATAATGTAACAACAATAGATTTTGCAGTAGACTTCAATCTGAGACTCATTAGAACATAATCAAGAATTCTGTCAAAATCTCATTAGAACATTAATCAAAATTTCATCAAAATCACATCATAAAAAGTTATCAGAATATGGTCATATTCATATTAAAATATTAATCAACTTATTCGAAGAGCAGATAATACATACCAGTAGATTTCACACTTTTCAGATTAATCCAATGAATTTTAGTTTCTATAATGTAACTATTCAAACCATACATGCTCAAACATGCCACAAGCATAACCTTTGTGATATGAATATCACTTAACAATAAAACTCATCAATATAATTTCTCATCAATCCAAAAATGAGTACAAGACATGTCTATTATCTAATCTTCACCTCTTTAATCTAAACAACTGATTATTCAAGTTTTTAATTTATTTAACCATCACAATAAAGCTACAAACCAATATCATAATCTTATCCAATAAACCATGTTCTGACCTATCTACAGCTAAAATTAGGTTCTTCACCAGAAATGTAGTTGTAGACATCTAGTTTCTCCAATGATTGGATTCATTAAAATCTGAGCTCCAGAGGGAGATGTATGGCCAATTTACTAAAGTTAACGATAAGAAAGCTAACAAAACTGGCAGAATCAGACCTCTAACTTGTACATAACTTTTAAACAGGTTGTGGGAAGAATTAAATATAGCTTCCTTCTTAGAATTTGCACCGTTGTTAAATAGGTTGTGGTGCATATTTCATCTGCAAAACCTGCGACAATTGATACTACTACTGCAAATATTTTATCAGTTCTACTGCAACTCCACTTGTTGGAATGGTTAACTAATAAATAACTAACAATTGTCATCCAGATGCTAAATATTTGTCGACTCTTTTTACTTTTCTTGGTTTCTAGTTGATATTAAGGGAACAATAAAGAAATTCCCAACTCATAAAACAATTTAACTTTAAAAAGAAAGGCAAGGGGAAAAAGGCAGTGCAGAAATTACAAATAAAGCAAAGCCTATATCTCCATTATGTAGTTAAAATATGAACATCGTATTGATAGAACTCACAAATCAAGATATATAAACACATGAAAGAAACAGAGAAAAGGAACCAAATTAATATAATTGATGTCTAGACATTCTCATCACTGTTATGATGGAGATGGCGATGATGATTATCCTTGGATTTATCAGCATTAGCAAATGGTTTCATCTCTAGAACTCACCTGGAAGCAGAGGCAACCACCGTATGATGCTGACGACTGGTGGCGACGACAGGCGAAAGTCGGTGGCGATGGAGGGCGGCGATAGGCGGAGGAGGAAAGGAGAGCGATTTAGGCTTTTCATTTTAGGGAGTTGAATATTTGCGGCTGAGGTTACACAATGCAAATTAAGAAAACCCTACAAAACAATGAAGTAAAGGATTTTATATAAACCCATTGGGTAATGATCCAATGGGTTGAAAAATATAATGGGTTAATTTTGGGTTGATCCAATGGGTATTGGGTTAAGTTGGGTTGTAAAATAAAATGGATCAATTTTGGATCGATCAAATGGGTATTCATTTAGATTGGATTGGGTTGGATCAATTTTTTTGATCAATTTGGGTCGACCATGGGTTTGGGTCAATTTTTTCAGGTCTAGTAAAAACTAAAAAAAAAATTATTAGTTTCAATGAAATTATGAATAGCACATGATTCATAAACATTGAAAGTCTAATTATTACTCCCTCCGTTCCTAAATAAAAGTCGTTTTGGAGAATCATCCATATTCTATTTAGTTGATGTTTTGGAGGGATTAAATGCAATAATAATTTTAATTTTCCAGTTTTATCCTTGTTTTGGAAATTACAACTCAATTAAGTCAGTCGTAATTCATCTTCACCTCTTCCTTTTTCAGATATTCATCCATTCAAAAGTAAAGTATATAAATTAAAGATTTTTTCCACAAATTTATGGAAAAAAATGAACAAAGAAGAAAAATTACCCAATTGAGGAGCATCAAAAATTACATCTAATGAAAAAAAAAGTTAGATTTTGATTTGAACAAACCTTTACCTCGTGATTTCGATTTGAATAAATTACGCGATGGAGGAGATAAAATTTTTGAAAAAAAAAGATACTCGACAAGTATTGGAAGAGGAAATCCAGCAAGCAATGAAAGATATGTTGAAAATTTATCTTTCGAACTTCAGTCTCATCACACCGTCTCCTCCACCTCCATGCTCGCTTCATCCAACTTCATCGTCGCTTCCTCCATCTTCAGAAAGTAGTGAAGATATGAAAAAAAGGCATAAATTGGCAACATGAGAAGAAGAAAATCGGAAAAAGCCAAACTTGAAAAAGGAAGATGAGTCTCCACCACAAAGAAAAAGTAATCCTATCTTTCAATCTTATCTATTAAGTCTACAAGTAACCCTCTCTCTGACACCTTTTTCAATCAAAATATTTTATTAGTATATATGTTAAAAAGGCAAACATGAGGAAGGGAGTAGTTCATATCTAATTTTCATGTGAAGTATTAATTCATTGAGTCACTAAAATTAAGTAATTTTGGGATTAATTAAAGTAAGGGCAATGTAGTCATTTTTTATTGTATTTACTTCTAAAATAAGACTTAATTAATACTTCTTAATCCCTGTGCAAATAGCAAAAACGACTGTTAAATAAAAATGGAGGGAGTAACTATTAACAATATAAGGTTTTAAAAATGAATTAATGCGCATGATTCATAAACATCGAAAGTCTAATAGTTATGTCTTAACGATATATGGTTTTGATAATGAATTAATGCACATGTAGTTCAGATGTTTTTTTATAATGATCAAGTCCCACTTGGTTTAATGTAATATTTTTCAGGTAAAAAATGCACAACTATCAGTGATTGGACATTTTGCGCCATCCACCAAAGACATTCTAGTCCTCTTAGAGTTGGATTAAAATATGATTTAAACTACTTATGCGGATGTGATTTTGCCACTTAACTTTTCAGTTTAACTTTTCTAGTCTCTTCACGTGTCTCTCAGTTAGATTAGTTTTATATTTTTCACTCATTCATGCCTTAATGTGTTAAAAATAAAAAATAAAAATTCAGTTATTTAATGTTGCAAGATAAAAATTACTAATAGTAAAAACTCTAAAAGTTGATTTTATATATATATATAAAGGTGCTCAACTAATTAAGTTGTATTTTGCAAAAAAAAAAAACTAATTAAGTTGTATAATTATCTTATATTGATTAGATACTAATTAATTATACTAATGCGTTATTTCACTTGCACCAACGTGTCAAGCTGTCTCTTATTCTTTTAATTTTCCCAATTGACCACATCTCCTCGCTAAAATCAGTAATTTAGGGCCTGTTTACTTACAGAAAACTGTTCCAGTTTTTCAGAAAAATTTTCCACAGAAAACAGAAAATAGAGATCATGTTTATTTTCGTCAGTTTTCTAAAATAAAAAATAAAAAATAAATTTTCCAGTTTTCCAAAATAAAGAAGAAATTGAAAAACTGATAAAAGATGTTTTCCAAATTTTCTAAATAATATTAATACACACACATATATATATATGTACATACATACATATACATATACATGCATATGTAAATTTTTGTATGTGCATAAATACATAAGCATATGCATGTGCATGTATATGTATATGTAGTACATGCATACATATATACATATGGATATGTATATATATGTATATACATACAAACACATACATATGCATATGTATATGTATACATATGCATATGTATATGTATACATACATATGTATATGTATGTATATATATGTGCATATATACACATACATATGCATATACAAATATACATACATATATACATGCATTTATGCATGTATGTATGTATCTATATACATACATATACATATAAATATGTATTTATGCATATACATATACATATGTACATATTCATATACATGTATCTGTATGTGTATACATACATATGTATATATATGTTTGTACATACATATATATACACATGGATATGTATGTGTATACACACACACACACACACACACATACATGTACATATGTATGTATTCATAAATACATGTGTATGTATGTGCATATATTCACATAGATATGCATATAAATATACATATGTATGTATGCACACACACACACACACACACATATATATATATATACATACATACACACATACATATATAAAAGTATGTATGTATGTATGTATGTACGCATACATATACATGTAATATTTTATGTATGTATATATATATACATACGTGTGTGTGTATATACACACATACACACACAAATAAATGCTCCGATTTTTCATTTATTGATAAATAAACGTGTTTTCTAAATTTTTTATGAAAAATCAATACTCCAATTTTTACAGAAAACAGAAAACTATTTTCTGTAAGTAAACGCACCCTTAAATTCGTGGATTTGAAATAGCACGTGTTATCACTGTGTGTGCCAGTCAAAGAGACGCACTAATTAATTGCAAGATAAACCCACGTGGATTTTTTTTGGCCTTTTTAAAAAGTGCAAGTTGCATAATGACTGTACTTTCCACTAAACTTTTTTTCGGGACAATTTGAAGAATAGTGTTTTTTGGATAAATAATTGGGACAATGGGGTGATTTGCAAAATAATTGGGGAAAAGGGGTACTTTTCTCATTTCCGCTGCCTATTTGGGTGGAAATGGCAGAGGGAATAACGTTGCAGGCGTCCATTTGCGCTGCATGGCAGAGGGAATCACATCATTTCCGCTGGAGTCTTGGGCGGAAGTTGAGGTTGTTTGACACGCGTCCATTTCCGCTGGACTGTTGGGCGGAAATGGCAGGGAATCCTGCAAGTTCACGTGGCCACAGTATATTTACACAGAAACTTACATAGTAAATCTTCAATATAAGGCAGTATCGGCATTTGTTGAGTTTCATCAACATTTGCTTCTTTTGCCTGGGTTTACTTGCTTCTTTTACATTGAGTTTGCTGGGTATTTTTTGCTAAGGGTGAAGGATTGAAGATTATTTTTGTTGAAGATTTGGTGCTTTAATTAGTAAGTTAATGTTTTAATTTATTTCAACCTTAACTTTAAAGAAAATAAATATTATTTAAATGTATGTATAAATGGAGTGTTATATGAATGTCTTCTAAAATATATATATATATATATATATATATATATATATATATATATATATATATATATATATATATATATATATATATATATATATATATATATATATATATATATATATATATATATATTGTATATGATACTAAATTACTATATAAGTTTTTAATAAATATTATAATATTTTATGTTATGAGGGTTTTGTTAATATAATATTTTTATCACATTTAAATGTAGGTATTTTTTAAAAATGAACCGCTTTCAAAACCAGCATTACATAAATCCAGGACCACACGTTGATGATCTATTGACGCTCAAAGGAAAACACCGGGCAAATGCATTGTGGAGCAATGTTGTAAGTTTAATTTAAAATATTCATAAATAGAAATATTTTTATACGCAGTGTATATATTGAATAATTTAAGTAATGTTAATTTAAATGAATAATTTTTTTATTTGTTAGGTTGAACATAATGTATTATATATTCGAAGGGCCAGTATGGAGAGTCATTATGCAAATATTGATGAAAGAATAATATCGTATTTGAGATTGGCTGGATTTTATGGGGTAGCTCAGATAGGTCCCATGCATGTTGATGCGAATTTGGTAACTGCACTTGTAGAGAGATGGAGACCGGAGATGCACACGTTTCACCTCACAGTTGGTGAAATGACTATCATGCTACAGGATATAGAGATATTAACCGGTTTATCCATCGATGGGCGTGCGATAACTGGACATGTGAAATATAATTGGCCAATACTCTGTCAGCAACTGTTAGGACATATACCAAGTGAAGATATGCTGAAAGGTCATTCGGTTAAACTAAGATGGTTGACAGACACGTTTGGTTTTTTGCCAGTCGATGCTACTGATTACGAGATACAATGCTTCACCCGTGCATGGATACTCCATTGTATTGGTGGATTGTTGTGTCCATCACAAGCAAATAATTATATCCATTTGATGTGGCTTCCCCTTTTGGAGGATTTAGAAGAAGCCGGGAGTTACAGTTGGGGGTCGGCATGCTTAGCTTGGCTATATAGGGATCTTTTTCGTGCTACACGTCCAAGTGCCCATGGTGTTGGTGGTTATCTATTGTTATTACAGATGTGGGCATGGGAAAGGCTTCCTTTATTTCGACCTTCTTTTGCAGGCGAATGTGTGATCAATCAGACAATGCCATATGGATATAGGTATTTATTTAGTAATTTATGTCTTTATTTATTTCTGCAGTTAATTAATTTATTATTTTATAATAGGTGGCGATCTCCTCTAAATTTGAACAACAGTCGTTACAATGATGTACATGCGTACCGCGTTATTTTAAACACTCAACGTGATCATGAGGTAATTATTATGTATGATATTTACGAAAATATATGATATTTTAACTACATTACTGATCATATTACTAATTCTAATAAGGTGGAATGGCAACCGTATGAAGGGGTGATGCATCTATTGCCTTCATTTTGTACGAATGGACAGTGCATTTGGCGATCAGTCGTGCCTTTATCTTGTTTTCATATCATTGAGTGGCACCAACCGGATCGTTGTCTAAGGCAATTTGGAATGGACCAGCCCATTTCGAGACCTCCAATGATGGATGATGCAGTACATGCAATCGATTTGAGAGGAAATTATGATAAAAATTTTAAAAACATGTTTGCTAACTTTATTAATAAGTGGAATAATCGACATAATCGATGTGTTGGTACTCAATTGTTGACTGCACCATTGAATGTAAGGTCGCAATACATGCAATGGTACATAATGAGAACGAGACGGTGGATAACCAATATTGGGGCAGTAATCGGATCATCGGTATGCTGGACATGTTCTAATTTCGATTGGTTATTAACACAATTCAATAATATATTTATTTATATAATGAGCTCCTTCTAAACGCATACAGGCAGATGGTGCTGAAATTATTTACCATAGACAATTGGCTTTGTCATCATCTTCAATTGAGATAGGCGAGATTCGTTTGGCGGCCGAAGGTATTTTAGGAGCAGCTGGACAAATTGACAGAATGTCGGTTCATTATCCACGTCAGCCTGTTCCCCGATCCGGTATAGGTTCTACCAATGGTAGTCCCATTTCAGGATCCTCGGCAATCAAGAAAAAGCCGAAGAAGTATGGCTAAGAGAAGGACAAATGTTCAATCAATTCCTGTTCCACCTGGCAATCATCAGGTCCCCCCACCCATGTCGTGGTCATATGATTACCCACATAATTCATGTTCAATCACGATGCCCGAATTTAGTCAGCCAACCTTTCGAGCATCTTTTTTTGATGCAGAAGCTGGTCCATCCACATGTTATGACTATCATGCAGGTACATCAGGATTAAATGTGGATTTAAATGGTAGTGTTTCTGAGCCCGATCAAACAGGGTACAGAAGCAACATTCAGACGTTTAATACAAGTGGAGATATCGGTGATAACGTTCAACAAGATGACTTTTTGGATGAACTTCTATCCAATACGAATATGATGCATTTACTTGATGAACCAAGTGAATTTAGCCACTTACCAAATCCAGAATTTAGGCACCATTAGTATTGTATTGTATTATTAGTATTGTAATGTATTTTAGTATTGTAATGTATTATTAGTCTTGTAATGTATTATTAGTATTGTAATGTATTATTATATCGTTATGTATTATTAGTTGTGTAATGTATTATTAGTATTGTAATGTATTTTAGTATTGTAATGTATAATTAGTTATGTAATGTATTTTAGTATTGTAATGTATTATTATATCCGCGTTATTTTATTATTGTAATGTATTATTATAATGTACTTGAAAATGCTACTTATTCAATAAAAAAAACAATTGCCAGCTTAATAACATAATTGTTCAATATAGAAGGGTACATCAACGCATGAAACTAAATTACATTTAAAGTTCAGGACATATATGCAACATTTAAGTTAAATCCTTGATTTGAAGACCCTGCACGACTAGGACATGCCCTCTTATTATGTCCAGCATTTCCATAATTGTTGCAGTGGATTACACTACCTCCTTCTCGTCTATCCATTTCATTGCAGATTCTTGTTGTTTTAGGCCGCCCTTTGTTCCTTTGAAGTTCCATATTAGGCACAAATTTAGGCCTGTTATATGCGGGCCAATAAGCTCGATGACCCATTGGGTGAAATTCACCTTCATAGCATTTTAGAGCTTCTGCAATGGTATAACACGAATCAACAAATGAAAACATATCAATATGTTTATGCATGCATGCTGCAATTGCATGTGAGTATGGCATTTTTGTGCCCTGAAACTTTCCGCATTCACATTCGCGCTTTTCGAGACTAACTATATAAGTGTCAATTTCTGAATTATCTTCCGGTTCACTGCAAGCTATTACTCTGAATAATTTGTACCGACTATCATAATCAATCACTGAGTGACTTCGAGCCCTAATTGCACGCTTGTTCATAGATTCCACGCATTTTGGAGTGAAACGAAATCCTTGACTTATTTTCGTCTTGTACAAACCTCGTCTTTGCTCATAGAATTTTACCATTCGCCCAAAAACATGTTCGACTACAGCGGTAATAGGCATCATTCGAACACCTTTGAGAGCACTGTTAACACTTTCGGCTATATTCGTTGTCGCATAACCATACCGATATCCACCATCTTCTGACATTGTCCAACGATCCAATGGCACCTGCATTGCCCACTTGTATGAGTCCTCATCAAGCTCTTTGATTTCATTCATCTTGTTCGTGAACTTGCGCTTCTGAAAGTTATTCCCTAAAAAACAAAATTGATTAACAACATAACAATTATAATAAATGTGATATATTGAGGAATTATATTTATGTACTTACCAGCATTGTAAAGCAATTTTTTATTGTTGGATTTCTGTGATGGGTGTTGTAATTACTGACAAAGTGTCGTAAACATATCTTGTGAAAATGCAAGAGGTTCCTTCCAACCACTCCGTTCATCTCGAAACACTGCCATAATTCCAGCATGCCTATCGGATATAACAGTTATCCCAATTCATTGAGTTACATACTTTCTAATTAAACCCAAAAACCAAGCCCAGCTGGATTTGTTCTCCGATTCAACAACAGCAAAGGCAACTGGAAATAACATGTCATTACCATCAACAAAACTTGCTATTATAAGTGTTTGTTGGAATTTTCCTGTTAAAAATGTTCCATCTATTAATAGCAGTGGCTTACAATGGTTCAAACCATCAATTGCTGGTTTGAAGCTCCAAAAAACCCTTTGAAATTGCTTTATGGTCGGTACTTGAGTTTCTTGCAAAACAAATTCATATACAGTTCTTGGATTATAGCATTGCAAAGCATATAAAAAACCAGGTAATCTCTCATATGATTCAATATAGTTGCCGAATATCGACTCCAATGCGCTCGCCTTCGCATACCACGCCTTATAGTGCGATACTTCATAGTGATACCGCTCCTTAATAGCAGCAACAATCACATCAACGGGAAGGATGGGATTTTTACCTACGATCCCCCTAATACAATTGTGAATAATATGCGATCCCAATTGTCTGTGATCCCTTGAAAGGTTACCAACAGATAAACATGAATATGGTCCCTCGAACCTTGTGATAGTCCAAAAAGGACTCTTCTCCTTTTTTACTGCTCTTAACCTCCACTTACATCCAGTATCGGCCTTTGCACATCTCAGCACCCAGTATTTTACATGATGATGGAAGCATTTAGCGAGGAGTAAATCCTCGCTAATTTTGCGAGAAAAAAATTCTCGCTAAATTAGCGAGGATAAATCCCTCGCTAATGTTTAAATAAGAAGACATATCATAGATGAAGTATTTAGCGAGGATATATCCCTCGCTAATTTAGCTTGGAATGTAGTCCTCGCCAATTTAGCAAGGATATATCCCTCGCTAATTTAGCTTGGAATGTAATCCTCGCCAATTTAGTGAGGATGTATTCCTCGCTATTCTCTCGCTGATACTTAGTTTTCATCCTTTATCTGAGGATTAACTAGTTGCTAGGAAATGTTCCATGCTAAATTAGCGAGATAAATTTTGTAGCTAATCTCCTAAAATTTTATTTCCATATTAGCGGGAGATCAAAATTATTTTGGCGGTATTCCTATTTTTATGGCTCTTTACACTTAAAACATATTTGTCCCTCACTCTCTCTTTCTTTCACAGTTACTCCCATATCCCAAAATCGTGAAAACTAGAAAAACCTACGTCCCCCAGAGCTTGTGCTACCAGATTTCCTACAATGGTGTCCCAAGGTCTTCTCTTTGTTGGGCCAGATGAGAATGGTTAGGAAAGAGCTCAGCACACTTTACTTTTGGTGCTAAACAGGCGATTTATCTTTGATGGAGAGAATGGAATGTTCAATGATAGACATTGCAAATGATTTTCTCCCTTTAGTAAGAAACAAGGTAATTACTCTCCTCAAACTAATTCGATCCTTTCAAGTGGCGGTTTGATCCGTACTTTATTTTATTTTATTTTATTATTTCCAATCTGGAATTAGTTACCCTCACTACGTTCCACTTGATTCTGTTTTCTACTTGCAGACTAGAGGTTTTGTTAGCCGCGCATTCAAGTCCATGCTTAAGGAATGTTCGGGCAAGAAGTACCCCGATCTTCAAAAAGCTATTCAAACTTACATCGGTCAGTGAGGATCTCAGCTTTCATTTTCGTTTCTATTTTGATAATGTGGCTGGTGGATGTTGAGTGAATTTTTTTATGTGTTTTAGTTAATTTCTTTGGAAGAGTGTAAATGCTGCTGACAATGTGTGGGGTCTTTTATCTAATTTAGGCTGTTGAACCCTGGTTATCTTCATGGTTCTGCTTGTTCTGGTATTTAGAAGTTTGATTTTAGTTGTTGCTAGAAGTTTGATTATACCTGTTGCTGAAAAAACAAGAAGAACGCATGTTTTTTTCTAGTGTTGGGCTCGGATTGTCTCCATTTGGTGAACTTGAATTCTTTTCAGAATTTCATATATAGCACAGAAACTTGCTCCTCTTTTTAGGAGATAATTGAGCTGGGCTAATCTCTTTGTCCCCTTTCATCTTTCTCATGTTTTAGGGTTCTATTTGTAGAGGCTTAACAATTTTAAAATCCTTTTATGATTTCTCTTGCTTGTTCCCAACTGGAATCATCCAGCTGGTATTTATGTGAGCCATATTAGCTGTTCTATTTCTGCAAATGTCTGCTGCTTGTTCTCCTCACTTACAAACTCCAATAGTATTTCGGATAAGAGTCAGTTGTACTTACAAACTGCAATATCATTTTCTTTGTTAATTCTTTTTCTCTTTAAATTTCTTTGAATTTCTACCATGTATTAGTGTTCAATTTAAATACAATAGAGACTAACCTTCCCAAATTTTATGAATCTATCCCTGAACAAATCTCTTGACCATTTATTTATAAAGCTCGACTCTTAAAGTGGATTCGGTTATTTTGAAATCTCTTGAACGAAGCTGACGAGAAACTTTCAACATTTTAATATCGTTGGACTCTTTGGCCTTTGCTTATATAAATAGGCAAGAGTAGAAACTGAAATTCTATGCGTCTATATTTATGCTGTAGGCCTATTTAGTCTTTGATTTTCAGCCAAAAGATCCTGAAAAATATATATATATATACAGCACTTGCAGTTTTATCTGGGAGAGCAGTGCCAGGTGAGGGAACAAATAGGTGCAACTTCAGCCTGATGTCTGTCGAGTATTTGGTGTTGTTGCCTTATAGGAGGGGAATGAAAGGGACTAGTCATCCTCATTTTCCCTTCCCGTCGTAGCCAAACAAAATGAGGTGATTCCCTTTTATTTAATATCTATCCATGTCCAATGTAAAAGATTAAAGCCAATGAATGTTGGTAGTTTTTCATTACTAGCAGCAATTATTATTATTATTATTATTATTATTATTATTATTATTATTATTATTATTATTATTATTATTATTACTATTATTATTATTAAAATATTTAATAATCAGAAATCCAATGGTTGGTAATTTTAGTTGAGGATACATGAGTCAAAACACTAAACTAGAAGAAAGCTTTATTATTATTATTATTATTATTATTATTATTATTATTATTATTATTATTATTATTAAATAAAAAAGAAAAGTGCTAATAATTCTCGTCCAAAGTAGAAATGTCCCCAACATATCATAATCATGGTTTCCACCAAACGAGATTTTTGTTTTGCACTGAACACTAATATTTCTTTACTATTTTATATTTATTTATCTATCTATCAAGATGAAGGAAAGAATTATTGGTTAATAAAATATTATATTTTCAATTTCTTCTTCTTTTTTTTTCTTTATCTAATTATATTTCAAATCTTATGTCTAGTAGGTAAAGTGCATGTACGATCTATTTTAATTAGCCATAATTTTTAGGGGGGGATTTTGTATTAGGTCTTTATCAACTCTAATCCTACCTATGTTGATGAATTACAAAAATAAATTAAAATCTTGCATAATTATCTCCATTGGAGATAGATTATTTATGGATGAGAAAATGAAGGAAGATGGAAGTGTTAGACATCGACCCTTCTTATTTCATTCTGAAAAGCTTTTTATTTAACTTACGATTGATGGTGGGACAGCTTTGAATGTTGGTAGTTTTTCATTACTAGCAGCAATTTGCCAGTGATGAGATGATGATGGCAGAGATGATGGTACATTGTATATTGACTATTTTCTGGTCTTAGTGCTTTACTGGTGATGTTGTCATCTGAAAATCTTGAATTAATGGGCTTCGACTAAAATTACCATTCTAACATGAAGAGGTTCTAGTTTAGGTCTTAGTGCTTTAAATTTTCAGGTTCTCTGATATATATAGGATAATTTGTTGTTGTTTAAACAATAGTAAAAGGAACACTTATTATTTCTCTAAAATCCTGGAACATTAAAGTTCGTCATCTTGCAAAACAGAATTGGATCAGAATTTAAAATCCATGCATTTGTTTGTTATATGATCAAGATAAATAAGGCAGCACTCACCCTTTTAGTCATCATTTGTATATCGTGTGATACAAAATTTCTCTCTCTCCTTTCATCTTCTTCTTCTTTGGTTGAACAAAGGATGAAATATAATTTTGCTTAAAGAATTAGCATTGGAATGTGTTGTTCTGTCGGATAGTGAAGAAATATTACTTAAAATTATATTGATGGTTCTGTATATTATTTCATGCTATTTGTATCGAGTATTGGGTGGAAAATATTTTGTCAAGTTAGTTGAAGCTTGTTTGGAAATTATAGCATTGAAAAATAATTGTTCTTAAACTAATGTTCAGGGAGATCTTTGTGCATTCTTGAAAAGAAAAGGAGCATTAAGATCGGGAAGAGCTATGAGATGACTTGCTGAAATGACACAAAGACTAATTACATTTGTTTTAAAGTTAGACAATAAACAATTGATCGATTATGGTTTAGTTTAAATTGAACCAAAAGGTTTGTTTAATTTTTTTTTCTAAAAGCATATAGTATAATTTATCAATGTGCTTTTTATATTCTTTCTGAATTTAAATTTAAATCTTTGCTATATTTACTTCAAAAAACTATTACGCTTAATTATATTTGTAAAGGTTTGATGCAGGTACCTTTGAGAGTTTGAGGTGTTGTTTATTCAGTTGGCAATAAAGATCCGAAGTTTTCTTTGCCTACATGTGGCTGTGAGTATCTAAACAGACCTGGCGCCATTCTAGAACTACAAAGGTATGCATCACTCTCCCCTTTTTTCAAATTCCTTTTAGAATCTAAGCTTGCAATTTGCTAGCATACAAGTAGAGTAAATTGGCTATTTTCATGCTTTTAGTCAGTTTTCATTGTGAATGTTGATGTTGTTATGAGGTTTATTTCCTCTGGAATTCAGAAATTTTTGCCGCTCAACTTTAGGTGTTTTAACAAATTGGCCCCTACAATATTAAACTGACTTGATAATGAAGCCAGTTGAGAGTTGAGACACGGTATGCATTGGAACGTGGACATTCAGGAATAAAGCGCATACGAGGATTTGTCAAATTAAGAATAACTTTAGGCTATAATAAACATTTTATGAATTGTTTATGACTTTTCGTTGTTACTGTTATATATGCATGTATCATTTTAGATATATTATTAGCAATATTATACACTTGTAAATAATAATTTATTCATTAATATATATATTTTTATATTAAATATTGAGTAAATATAAATTTTTTATTTTATTGTTTAAATAATGAAATTTTCATATTAAATTAATAAAAATAAGTTTATATCAATATTTAGCAAAGATAAATCTTATATTTGTAAAATCCTAGCTGAATTTAGCGAGGATATCAGTCGTTGCCAATTTTTGCAAGGATTTTGTGAGGATTTAGTAATCGCTAATTTTGCGAGGATTTAGTCCTCGCTAAATTTTGCGAGGGTAACGCAAAAGTTAGCGAGGGCTAATTCCTCGCAAAGGTTAGCGAGGATTAAATCCTCGCAAACCTCGCTAATTTTGCGAGGATTTAGTCCTCGCTAATTTCATCGCAAAAATTAGCGAGGATTAAAGTCCTCGCTAAATTCAGCTAGGATGACTTTTGTTACAAAATTTTTTTCCTCGCTAAATCCTCGCTAAACTGATTTAGCTACGAAAAATCATCATTTAGCGAGGACTTTTTTCCTCGCTATTTTGCGTTTTTCTTGTAGTGTATCTAAAAATGGTAAAAAAAATTATATTATAAATTAAACTTTATTTCATTTTATAAGTCATATTTCAAAATTTTATAAGTTTTCTTATAACAACAACTAAATAATCAACACATTCGCTATTTAATACTTACCTTTAATATTATAATTGTTGTGCCTTCCACCTTCGCTTTTTTTATCATCCAATTAATACCTGATATTTAACAAATTAAATAATTACTAAAAATTTGTTAATACATAACATTCTCAAATTAAATGAATAAAATTACACAAACTTAAATATAATTACTTAGATATATTTTAGAAGACATTCATATATATATATATATATATTTTAGAAGACATTCATATAACACTCCATTTATACATACATTTAAATAATATTTATTTTCTTTAAAGTTAAGGTTGAAATAAATTAAAACATTAACTTACTAATTAAAGCACCAAATCTTCAACAAAAATAATCTTCAATCCTTCACCCTTAGCAAAAAATACCCAGCAAACTCAATGTAAAAGAAGCAAGTAAACCCAGGCAAAAGAAGCAAATGTTGATGAAACTCAACAAATGCCGATACTGCCTTATATTGAAGATTTACTGTGTAAGTTTCTGTGCAAATATACTGTGACCACGTGAACTTGCAAGATTTCCTGCCATTTTCGCCCAACAGTCCAGCGGAAATGGACGCGTGTCAGACAACCTCAACTTCCGCCCAAGACTCCAGCGGAAATGATGTGATTCCCTCTGCCATGCAGCGCAAATGGACGCCTGCAACGTTATTCCCTCTGCCATTTCCGCCCAAATAGGTAGCGGAAATGAGAAAAGTACCCCTTTTCCCCAATTATTTTGCAAATCACTCCATTCTCCCAATTATTTATCCAAAAAATACTATTCTTCAAATTGTCCCCTTTTTTCCAAAAATTTTGTTTTTTTTAACATTTTCTGGACTTTTGTTCATCTTAAATATAAATCTGATTTCATCTGGTCCTATAATTATAGCAATTAGCAAGTTTAATTTCAGGGTGAAAATAAAACTATTTTTCCAATAAAATACCACGATTAATATTTTATATCAATTTCAATCACCGAAATTTAATTACAAGTTGAGTTATTATTTTTTTTCTCTCTCTAACTCTCAATTTATAAAGCAAAATATATAATTATATTGTTTTATTCGCCATATATTATTTATTGGTGCGGCTGAAATCAGCCCTCTATTTAAGCACCTAAATATCAGCTGGGGAGCCAACACCTCACTTGTCCAGTTCCTTCTCGCTCTATCTCTATCTTTACATTAACTAATTGTCACAAAAATGCTTTCTTCCCCAACAAACTCACTTAGATTTTCTTATTATGCCCCTCGAAGAAACATGGAAAGGCAAGTTCCAGCATTAGGTAAGATAGATTTACAGAGAAAGGTGATCAAATATCGAATAGATGCATGGAGTTTTTCCTTCTTATTATTCATTTCAAAGCATAAAAGTTTGATGTGTTTTCAAGCAGGAGCAATATATCAAGTGAAGCCACATCCGAAAGTGGATAAAGTTACTCAGCTGGTAAGTTCGTTCTTGAAAATTGTGACTTAAAGAATTAATATGTACAGTAAATTTGACAGTCCGATTGATTTCTACAGAACGTGGAAAAGAAAATTAAGAGAATTAAAAGCGAGCTGCTTGGGAAAGTTGAGCTATCGGTTTCGAGCTACGATACAGCATGGGTGGCTATGCTGGCTGATAAGGAATCGAAAGAGAAGCCATTGTTTCCCAAAAGCTTAGAATGGATAATGGAGAATCAGCAACCTGATGGCTCATGGTGTTCTAATCCATGGCATCCTTTGCTTGTCAAGGATTCCCTTTCTTCCACTTTGGCTTCTGTTCTTGCTCTTACCAAATGGAATGTCGGCGTACCGCTTGTCGAGAAAGGTACTATTCTTGTTCTTTTTAGATATTTATAAACTGCTGAGCTTCTGCCACTTCTCAAGCCTGCCCAGTTCGTATTAGTGGATTAATCGGGCGGATTATACCGAAATGCAATTTTATTCATTGTCATTCCTTTTCTTTGCTGTTTATAGGTCTAGAATTTATTGCAAGAAATTTCTGGGCAGCTACTGATGAAAACCAACTTACGCCAATTGGGTTTGATATTATTTTTCCAACCATGATCGAACGTGCCACAGAAAGAGGATTAAAGCTTCCTTTGGACTCTGCTGTCTTAGATATATTGATGCGAAACCGGGACAGTGAAATCAAAAGGTGATAAGTACATTGGACTAAGGGGCCAAATTTTAAACAATAAAAAAAAATAATTTTAAAGAGTTTATAAAAATCATTAATGTCTAAATGCCTTGAATTATCAATTTATTTCTGCAGATGTGAAACGAAAGGAATCAAAAGCGCATATCTATTAGAAGGATTATGTAGAGAATATGAGTGGGAACAGATTATCAAATATCAATCAAGTAATGGATCGTTTTTCAATTCACCATCAACAACTGCAGCTGCTTTGTTCCACAACCATAATGATCAATGCTACAATTACCTGACCGCCCTCTTAAAGAATTACGATAATGCAGGTACCAAAAAACTGAAGTTTAATGCTATATAGTTTCTTTGTGGTATTTTACGGATTGAATTTGTCAATTTTAATTTTTTTTAATGTAAATTTTCACCTTTTGGCTTTTACTAATTATTTTTATCTTTCTTTTTCAGTTCCTACAGTTTATCCTATGGAAATATGTTCCAAACTTCGCATGATAGACAATCTGCAGAAGTTAGGAATTGATAGATACTGCGGAAGTGAAATAGAAATAATTTTGGATAAGATATACGGGTAATTTGTTATATTAATTCCCAAAAGCTTGCAGCTATTTATTTTTTAATTATTTTATTTATTTAAGAGGTGCATGATTATTATTTTTGTAGAAACTGGCTGCAGAAACATGATGAAATTTTTATGGATGTCAACTGTTGTGCCTTGGGATTTCGTCTGCTCCGAATGAATGGATACGAAGTTTCTTCTGGTATGTAGAGTACACTTATCGTGAAGTATGGCATCAAAACTTTGTAATTTTGGTAAATATGAAATATAATGGTTCCATGAACAACTATTCAACAAAAAATTAAAGCTTATAAGTACACGTCTAAAATATATATATATATATAATAATATATATATATATATTTATATGTATTGTCTATGACATGGTAGGACTCAATTTTTGACATAGGTAGGAATCCATTCTCTAAAAATGTATATTTGTAATTAATCACAAATTAACATTTGATGCAGACACATTAGCACCATTTTCTGAGGAAGAGCATTTCTTCAATTCGGTAAGTCCACAATTTAAAAGTACCAACACAATTTTGGAGTTATTCAAGGCATCGCAAACAATGATATACCAAGAAGAACCTATTCTTGAGAAATTAGCGGCATGGACAAGTTCTTTTTTGAAACGTGAAATATCAAATGGAGTTATTCAAGATCAAACAATACGGGAAGAGGTAATAAATGGGGGTAAAAGAAACTTTCTAGAATCCTTGAATTTTACTCTTTTTATTTATTTATTTAATTATTTTATCTCCTGACTTTTATTAATGTGTCGTTGAAAAGATAAATGAGTGCTAAAGTAGCAGTAGCCAAACTTTACTTATAATTTTCTTTTTCTTGATCTATGATATTTCAGGTTGAAGATACTTTGAGAAACAATTATGGCGTTTTGGATTTTCTTCAGAGCAGAAGGACAATTGAGCAGCATAATGTAGACGAAATGCAACTTCTTAAAACATCTTATAGGTGATCTTTATTAATTTATTTATAAGTGCTTATAAATATTAAAATGGCTTAAGTAAATATAAAACAATTATTTAATTATTTTTACATTATTCAACGCAAATTCAGTAAATATAAGTGATATTAATCCTGTTATGGTAGATAAGGACGTCATGATATGAATTTGAAAAACTGACTAACCGGTTTTCTTGGACCATTTTTAGGAATGTCAATGACAACAAGGGATGTGTCTTTTCAATAGCAATCCAGGATTTAAACATGTGTCAATATATATATGGACAAGAGCTCAAACATCTCGAAAGGTATAACTCGTCTCCAATTTTCATGAATATAATTTTTTTTAAATGAAGAAAAATGCCATTTAAAAAAAAACTTGTAAATTTCTGAATTTTTAAAATTTTTGTTTTTAAGTTTCTGAAAATTGATTTTGCAATATTAAATTCATAATTTTTATTTGTTATTTTGTCACGAACCACCTATTAATAGATTTTATGAGTGGTTAACATATGTTGTCAGGCTCTCGCCCTTTTAAATATGCCTTTTTGCGATAGTAGTATTCAATATAGTCAATTGAATTATGCTAGATACCGAATATGACAGAAATTGCATATACCAATGAGAAAATCCACTTAAATTTTACTTTTACAAATATATTTTCTTTCATCTCAGCACGAAAAAATGAGACTAGCGATATTGTTAACTGTACACACAGAATACTGTATTGAAAGATTTATGGTAAATTTAATTACAGAAAATAATTTTTTATTTTTTTAGAAAATTAAAATATTTATTTTCTGTTAAAAATTTAAAAAATACGTTCATTTATCATAAAATGAAAAATTAAAGTGTGTGTTTATATATATATGTGTGTGTACGTATATTTGTATGTGTGTATATACATACATACATACATACATATACTTATATACGTGTATATGTATGTGTATGCATGCATGTACATACATATATGTATGCATGTGTGTATGTGTGTGTGTGTGTGTATATATATATATATATCTATGTGCATACATACATATGTATATGTATATTGATATTTATGTGAATATATGCACATACATATGCATATATGTATACATACATATGTATATATTACATGTGCACATGAATGTGTATGTATGTACATACATATATATACATATGGATATGTATATATATATGTACATACAAACGCATACACATACATATGTATGTATGTATGTATGTATGTATGTGTGTATATGTGTTTGTGCGCGCGCGCGTATGTATGTATGTACATACATATATACATATCCATATGTACGTATGTATGCATATACTATATATATACACACATGTATATATTTATATATGTATGCATATACAAACACATACACATACATGTATATATATATATACATATATATATGTGTGTGTATTAAGATTATTTAGAAAATTTGAAAAATATCTTTTATTAGTTTTATAATTTTTTTTTTTATTTTGAAAAACTGAAAAATTTATTTTCTATTTTTTATTTTAGAAAACTGATCAAAATAAACACGATCTCCGTTTTATGTGTAAAATTTTTCTGAAAATCGGAGCAATTTTTTTGTAAGTGAAAAGACCTTTAATGTCAAAAAAAAAAAATATTTAGAGACTTAATATTGCGAAATAAATATTAAGAGTTCAATAACAAAAATTTTAAAAATACAAGGACATGCTGTTAAGTTTTTCCTTTTTTAATTATTATTTATAAAATATGCTAATGGAGTTTGAATTGAAAATCTTAAAGTATTAATATAAAATTACTACCAATAAATTAAAGCTTATTGTTATTTATTTATTTATTGATATTTGCAGATGGGTCAAGAATAATAGGTTGGACCAACTGAAATTTGCCAGGCAGAAACTAAATTATTGCTACTTCTCCAGTGCTGCAATCCTGGTGGCACCTGAATTGGCAGAAGCTCGTAACTCCATGGCTCAAAACTCTGTTCTAACAACCGTTGTCGATGACTTTTTTGACGTTGGTGGTTCTAAGGAAGAAATGGAGAACTTAATACTCTTGTTTAAAAGGTTGGTTTATATATTTATTTAATTTTCATTATGCTAAAATTTTGAATAGCAATGATATAATTAATTCTATAGGTGGGGAGAAAGGTCAACTGTAGGCTACATCAGCGAACAAGTTGAGATAATTTTTTCTGCATTACACAACTCGATCAAACAGCTTGCGCACACTGCATTCAAACGCCATGGAAGATATGTGGAACACCACCTTGTGAAAATTGTGAGAATTCGGGAAAATGAAATTCCAAGATTTAAACATTTCAAAGAATGCAAAAGTAATTAAGTGATTTTTTTTTTGGTTGCAGTGGCATGATTTGGTCAAATCTATGATGAAAGAGGCGGAGTGGGCTCGAGAGAATTGGACACCAACGGTGGATGAGTATATGGAAAATGCATATGTTTCTTTTGCCTTAGGGCCAATTTTTCTCGTCACACCCTACTTTCTTGGGACAACATTACCTGAGGAAGTGATTACAGGTCCAGAAGTGCATAATCTATTCAAGCATCTCAGTTTAATAGGCCGACTTTTCAATGATCTCACATCTTGGGAGGTAGGAAATAAACCTCATTTCTTATACCTCTATTTCTTGCATAGGCATCATCTGTACATAAAAAAAGATCGTTAACTAATTCAATCACTAAAACAGTGACTACTTTCCAAATATGATAGTTTTATTATTTGCAAATTTTCTTTATTATTTTTTTTTATAAGAGAGGCATAATAATGCATTTTTCTTGCATATACCACGCCCGTAAAAGAATAATTTATCTAATTCAATCACTAAAACGGTTAAAACTTTCCATAATTTTTTCTGGTTTTTCTTTTGTTATGATTAAGAGAGATATATGGTGCATTTACTTATAAAAAATGAATATTGTTTTCTATATTTTATTTTTACAAAAAATTGAAATATTTTTTTATAAAAAAATTAAAAAATACGTTTATTTATAAAAAAAATGAAAAACTGAATTATTTATTTTATGCATATATATATATATATATATATATGTGTGTGTGTGTGTGTGTGTGTGTATTGTATATGTATATGCTTGTACATACATACATATGTATATGTATTTCAATCTCTGAAACAATTATTACTTTCTATGTATGACAATTTTTTATTATTTGAGAGTTTTTTTTAAATATGTTTCTTACAAGCAAGACAATGCTTAATAAATGTCAATTTTAAGAGAGAAGGTGAAGAAGGGAAATACAATAGCGTACCATTACGTGTTATTCATGGTAAAGGCAGTATGACAGTAGAAGATGCCATTGAAGAGACGGAAAGAGAAATTGAAAAGTATAGGAGAGAATTGCTAAGAATGATGGTGCAGAAGGAAAAGAGTTCGCTTCCAAAAAGTTTCAGGGATTACTTTTGGAAGGGCAGCAACATAATGCACTACTTTTACAGAGAAAAAGATGGTTTTTCATGCTCGCTTGAAAAGGTGAAGGATGTAAATGCAGTTTTACGGGAACCAATCTTAGAGCTTGTATAACATTCCTCTTTATGTGACATATACCACACCAATTATACAATTTGTGCTCAATGATCAAACAAGCAAATCTGTGCACTGTTTTATTGTTCAATATCAGTTTTTGTTGAGTATCGCACGTCGGATAATTATAAAAATGTAAGAAATGTGCAAATTTTCGATATTCTTGTTGCCCACCGCCTATGTGATTAAATTTCTTTTTGACATATTCTCTTGTTCAACAAATTTGAACTATGAGTTGTCATCAAAACCTCCATCTTAATTTCTTTCTTTTTAAATGTTATTTGATCATGTATCTTAGAAAACTCATTGTGATGAACCTCTTTTTGCATAAATACACATAATATTTTATTTATCTAAACTTATTTATATTCTAAATATTCAAACTTATAATTTCCAATAAGATCAAACTCCAAATGCATATAAAATGAATACTAAAAACTAGACATGAAAGTCTTGAGATGTAATTACGGTAATTGAATTAGTACGCTTACACGGCTTAAAAGATCTTCTATCTTCTTGCCATTGCGTGACTGGAAGGTGAGAATCCTGGTGAAGGTAAAGAATCTCGCTAGCTATTGCCTCCAATGATCTTGTAATGCCTATCCCAGTCTAGTTGTGCTTCCCTGATTGGATCTACATAAACTTGTGAACGTGTAAAATCAATAATAAATTATTAACTTCTAACCTCAAAATTATTTGCATGTAGAGGCTTACCAAATATGAGATAATCAAGGCTGGCGTTAGCCACAAAATCATAGATAAGCACTCTTTCATATCCTTCCAAGCAAAATCCCAAAAGCCTAACTAAATTACGGTGCTGAAGCTTGGTACCAAGAGAACATTTGAGAGCCTTTTGACTGCTATGTCTTCTCCATTTGTCAACTTGACCTGAAAATATCAATTAAATTCTCTACAACTTTAAATAATTCAATCATTTATGTATCTAAAACTGAACTACTACCTTATAAACAGGGCCAAATCCGGATCTTTTATTTCATCCTCAGCTTCATTAAAAGAACGATTAATTAGCAAACAAAGATTTTAAAATAAATTCTGGAAAAGGAAACAACCCTGCAATCAAAAACCGATTTTCACTTTTTCAACTCTTTTGGCTTTCGAATTCTCAATTAATGATAACCATTGTTTTTTCTTGGTTGCTACTTTCCCCTGCATAAAATTGAAAAAAAAAAAAAACCTCCATATATTGATCGATCTACAAAAGCTATTTACTACTATCTGCCCCAAATCTCTGTACCAACGTCCTGTTGGACAAGTATATCCGCAAAAAATACGTCTGCCGAGCTTGACTAAATGGAGGGAAACTATACCAAATATATAATTATTAATTCACGGCACAAAAGGAACAAGGTAATCAACCAATGATACCCTATTCTCAAGTAAAAGCGATAATGGCCCTCTTCACTTAAGAGCTCTTCTATATATACATAAAGATGATGAGAAGCAAGGCGAGGAGTGAGCACAACACGAAGAGGAGTTACCTTTGACAAGGAAAGACTCAAGCCCTCAGTCATATCCACGCGCTCATTGTTTGGTGTTGTGAGGTTAAATTCATGAAGCAATCCAGCAACAATCAATTGCATCACTTGCGTTGCAAAATTCAATCCAGGACATGATCTATTAATGGTGGAAGTGTTATTGTCTCAAAATTTATAAAAATACTCCTGATTTGATCTAGATTGGAGGAGACCATTCATTGATGGTCACCTCTCCTAAGCAGACATCCACTTGTCATTGCCAAATTTTTTTTTTCAAACTTTTGGAAAATCAAGTCAAAACCCATAACAAATGACTGTAAGACGTGGGAATAAATATCGGAGCTTTGAAATATGTGTTTTCTATTAAAAATGTATTATTTTCTCATCATTAAATAATCCTGATTTAGGTTGTTTTAGGTCATTATGTCTACAGTAGGGTTTATGTTTATCGTACCAAATAATAACTGCGTAATTTTGAGCTATTAGTCAACAAGAGTCGCATGAAAATATAAAATTTTGGTAGGCTTTTGACAATAGATATTCCAACAGTCAAGTCAGAAAACTATAAAAAAAAGGATAAAAATCTGAGAGGATAAAAGAGACTACCTTACTGTTTTTATGTGTGCCAAAGTTGGAATATATTTTAAGTCTTATATAGGAAGGAACTCTTCTTCCTAAATTGGAGGACTACATAAGGAAGGATGATCTTCCTATTTCGTCGAAGTTAGAATCCTCAAAGGATTCTAATGCCACTTAAGGTAATGGAGATGTTGTCTTCAAACTACCTAAGTCGTAATCGAGCTGTCTTGTCCGAACTGTTTGTCTTGAAAAGTCGAATTTGTTCTAACTACTTATCATGATATGTTATCAAGTGGTATTCTCCAAATGTAGTAATTTATTCAACTTCGCTAGATGGCTTTTGTAAACATGGGCATCTTGATGTGATACTGGACTTATTTTATGAAATGCAACTAAAGAAGTTTGAAGCTAGATTGTTACATTTATAATATCTTAATACATAGAATGTGTATAGCTGGAAGGTTTAAAGATGTGGATAAATTATATTTCAAACTTTGTATTGAAGTGTTACAGTCTGATGTTCAAACATATACTACAATTGTAGGTGGACTTTGCAGACATTGATTACTAGATAAAGCATACAAAGTCTTTAGAAAAAGGGAAAAAAATGGTTGTCCACCGAATAATGTCTCTTATATGTGATTATCCAAGAATTTCTCCGTCACAAGAATATGTTAAGGGCAATATAACTTATTGATGAAATGGTGGGTAAGTGCTTCTGTGCATATAACACTACCACTACATTAGTCTTGGTAATTAATGATGATTTCCCAAAGCCATAGGAGGATCTTGAAAGTTAAAAGGTAGTATTTTTTCATATTTACAAATATATCTGCAAATCAAAAAACTAATGTTTTAGATTTTTTTTAAGCTATTATTAATTTTTAATGGAGAAAATTAAAATGATGACAATAGCAACAAAAGTATATATTTTTGCATGCTTGGACTCTGAATAAAAATCCACAAATAAATAATGAAAAATTATGGAACAATTTTATAAATAATGTTTTTTATAAAAAATTTTGAAAAACCATGTGAAACTAAAAATATTTTAGAATATGGAGTGTTTTTGTCAAACCGTAGTGACGCATTGATGTTTCGTGTCACGTGTTTAAAATTAGCAAAAAGACACATGCAGTATCAAATATAATCATATCTACATGCAATAGTTTATCAACATATACTTGGATTTAGTTGTAAGATTATTTTACCTTCAATATGATTTTCCCGAGTTCAAATTCCGATTGCCACATTTTTCTTTTTTTTTCTTTTCATTTTTTCTTTTTATTCTCAATTTTTTTATTCCAATTATTTCTAATTATTTTCTTATTTTTTGCCTTTTTCCTTGTAATGTCACATTTTTCTTTTTTCTTTTTTATTATTCTCTTATTTTCACCTTATATTTTTATTTTTCTCATTCCATATTATCCCTAATTATTCGCTTTTTTTTTCCTTGTTCCTTGTAATGTCACATTTTGTTCTCTTTTCACCTTTTTTTAATTATTTTTCTCACTTATTTCCTTTTTTTTTCTCTTTCCCTATTATCCGTAAGCGTTCTCTTATGGAAAGCAATTAAGAAATATAAATAATGTTATTTTGTAAAATTAACTTATTTGTATAAGGAAATAAGCAGTTAAGTTCGCAACTGTGATCATGTTTTGGTTGTGAACACTACTTTCATGTACTACTTGCACAATAATTCATTTTTTAATTATTTTCTTGGCAAAATTTATACTGATTTTATAAAAATTTTACTAATAAATATTTTCTTAGTCAAGTGATGATTTGATATATTTAACATACCGTATGCTAGCAAATATGAATTGTTGGATCAATTTTATTTTTTTATCTAAGGGCTCAAATTTGCCAATGTACAATAAACGTATCGAATTATCACTCGATTAAATAAGAGTCGGTACCACAATGTGAAGAATTTTGAGATCAAAGTTTAATTATTTTTAAATTAAAGTATGCATGATAATATGATAATTAGAATTCAGTTATGTAATATTTTATATTATCCAGTATTATTGTTATTTTAATAGTATATTTTATTTATTACTTTATTAAACTCTTAAAGAATATGTGTACCCGATATAATTCCGTTTAAACAATTTCTTAATTCTGTAAATTAAAACATTTCAATGTTAAAATTGTTTGCCAATTATATAACATTATTAGTTATATTTAAAAAAAATAGTTAAAAACTTCTAAATATAAAAAAAATGATAAATGGTGTAAAATATATGGCTAGTGGAACTTCAGCAAAGGATTATTTAGAAAATAAAAGTGAACTTATCATAATAGATCAAATTACAGTTGCAAGAATCATTTTTTCATATTTTTTATTATTGCGACGCACTTAAAATTGTAATGGCCTAAGCGCTTTCGGTGTAAAAAATTTTGCAAGTGGGTATAACTCTAAAGAAATTAATCCGTTCGATTTTTCCAAATAATTTTCAAAAACCTCATTTCTCAAATTATTTTTTTAAAACAGATTATTCTTGAAATTATTCCTTTTTATTATATAACAAAATATTATTAATAGTCTGATTAATAAATAAAAATATCAAATCTATAAATGAAATTTGAAGATGATTGCGTACAGACGTGCAAATTGGTGGCAAAATCTAAAATGACACAACAATAGACCTAACCAGGCCTTCAATTTTATTGAAGATATTCATAAGATATTCAGGAAGATCTTCAGCTGATATTTCGTTCCGTTTGAATGAGTTGTATAGTTTGAATATTTGGTATTATCTAGATATATTCTTAGCTGTCATATCTTATTCTTAGCTGTGAATATCTTAACTTTGTATTATATATACTCACCTGTATTTACCATGAAATATATGAGAAGAATATCCTTCCATCACAAACTCTAAGTTGGTATCAGAGCCGTCTTCATGGCTGGCACTACTTCGTCTTCTTCCTCTTCTGCAATTTCTTCTTCCTCTTCTGCAATTTCTTCTTCTGCCCTTTCCTTACCCACACTTATTTCTCCTTCAACTCCCACAAACATTCAACAGACCTTTTCCATCAAATTAAACTCCAAAAATTTTATTCCTTGGAAGCTACAATTCCAGCCATTGTTAAACTTTTATAACTTGCATGATATCTTGTTTGGAATCGAACCAGTTCCATCGAAAACAATTGTCAATCCGACAACACAAGAAGAAGAGCTAAATCCAGCCTACACCACCTGGTTTAATAAAGATCAAATTTTATTCTCTTGGCTTCTCTCTTCTATTTCAGAGGAAGTTATCCTCATTTAATTGGTCTGAATTCAGCCTCTGTAGTTTGGCATGCACTCTCTTCTGCTTGTGGTATGGTAAACAATGCACAAAGAACACAACTCTAAATTGAGCTTTATAACCTCTCTAAGAATGACATGACAGTTTCTAACTATCTCTTCAAGGCCAAAAATATTGCAGACAATTTAGCCTTGGCCGGACAACCAATCTCTGCAGCTGAGTTCAATGCTATTGTCTTCAAAAACCTTGGTTCAGATTTCAATGGTGTAATTGGTGGTTTGCAACAACGAATTGATCCTCCTTCATTCCATGATTTACATGGACAATTGGTATCGTATGAACTGCTCCTGAAGGCTCAACAATCATCATCCCCGATTGCTAATATGGCACAGCGATCCTCAACTCCTGCATCTGCAACTTTCAGTTGCAAGAATTCAACCAACTTTCAGAAAAATCGACGGCCTAACTTCTCAAGGTCTAATTCTGTTCCGTGTCAAATTTGTGGTTATAACAATCATGTTGCCATTGATTGCGGGAGACGTTTTGATCAAAATTTTACTCAACCTCCTCGTTTCAATCAGTCTACATATCGATCACCTCATCCTGCCTTCTCTAATCAGTCCACTCCTCAAGCTAACATCAGTCAGGTTGATTAAAATTCATCTTCGGGTTCCGCCTTTGATTGGTATCCTAACACTGGAGCTAGTCATCACATTACACCTGATTTTGCATCCTTATCCATTTATGATGAGTATACAGGTAATGATCAGCTTATAGTTGGCAATGGACAAGGTCTCCCAATTTCACATGTCGGTAAGGGTAACATCTCAAATTGCACTCAATCCTTTGTTTTAAATAATGTTCTGCACGTCCCTTCTATTACCAAACCATTGCTCTCAGTTAAAAAATTTTGCAAAGATAACAATTGTACCTTTGAATTTGATGATAAATCTTGTCTTGCGAAGGACAAAGCCACCAAGAAAATACGCCTATGAGGAACCATTGATCATAGATTGTACAAGCTGCAGTCTTTCAGTTCTTCTCCTTTTCAAGCTTACCTTGCTACTCTTCATCAATGGCATGCTCGTTTAGGTCATCATAATTTTCCATCTGTTAAACATCTCATTAGACAATTTCAATTACCATGTTCTAGTTTTTCTCATTCTTGGAAAAATTGTAAGGCATGTTGTTTAGGTAAATTGCATCGCTTGTCCTTACCTATGACGCATCATCGGAGTTCTGCTCCCCTTGATTTAATTCATTCTGATGTATGGGGACCGGCTCCTATCATGTCTTCATCTGGTCATAAGTACTTTGTTATTTTTATTGATGACTATTCTCTATTTACATGGTTTTTTCCTCTCAAAGCTAAAAGTGATGTTCTTAATGTGTTTAAGCAATTCCAATCCTTGGTAGAATGCCAATTTAATACCATTATAAAAACCTTTAATTCTGATTGGGGTGGTGAATATAGATCGCTACATACTTATTTTAAACAAATTGGTATTCATCATCGCATTACTTGCTCTCATACCCATGAACAAATTGGCACAGCTGAAAGGAAAATACGACATATAGTAGACATTGACTTATTTATACTTGGGCATAGTAGTACACCTTTTAAGTACTAGCATTTTGCCTTTGAAACAACCATTTTTATTATCAATCGCATGCCTACACAGTCTCTGTCTAAAGCCATTCCATTTCAACTTTTATTTCATCAACCACCGGATTATTCCTTTTTTAAAATTTTTGGTTGTGCTGTGTTTCATGTGTTAAGACCTTTCAACAAACGTAAATTTTCCTATCGTAGTAAAGAGTGTATTTTTCTTGGTTATTCATCTCACTACCTAGGTTATCACTGCCTTGATCTTGAAAATGGGAAAATTATTTTTGCACGACATGTTACATTTGATGAAACTAAATTTCCTTTTCAAATAGTTGATACATCAGTGGTTTCCTCCTCCTCTGCACAGTCTCAAATACCTTGGCTGCAGCTGTCCTATCCATTATCTACGGTTCCTCCTTAGTCAGGTAACATTTCTTCTCCTTTAACCTCCTCTCCTTGTCACTCATATCACACACTATCCCACCAATCCCAATCTACCCCAACACCTACTACTTCACCCTCCCCCAATAATGTCACTTTATTTAATCCTGATGGCTTAGATTTAATTGATGATCTTTCACACCCAAATACTTCTGTTTCTGAACCCTCCCAACCCCTATGTACTCACAACATGCAATTACGATCCTCTACCATTGCCAAATCTTCTAAATATGCCCATCTTGCTCTACCTTTATCTACCCTTGAATCCGAACCATCTTCCTTTTCCAAAGCCATTCTCTTACCTCAATGGAAAGAAGCAATGCAAAATGAGATGAATGCCCTTTACCAGACACATACATGGGACCTTGTTCCTCTTCTATCTCATGCCAATATAGTTGGCAATCGCTGGGTGTATAAGATCAAACGCCATGCAAATGGTCCTGTTAAGAGATATAAGGCACGCTTGGTTGCTAAAGGCTACACTCAGGAATATGGCCTTGATTACACTGACACCTTTAGCCCTGTCATTAAACCATTGACAATTCACACAGTTCTCTCTATTTTTGTCTCCAAAGGTTGGCAAATTTGTCAATTGGATGTTAGTAATGCTTTCTTGCATGGTGATTTAAAAGAGGAAGTGTTTATGAAACAACCCCAGGGCTTTGTTAACAAACACTTTCCCCACTATGTTTGCAAGCTACGCAAATCACTTTATGATTTGAAACAAGCACCACGATCATGGTTTCAGAAATTAACTCATTTTCTTCACACAATTGGTTTCCATGGTTACAGGGCAGATTCCTCATTGTTTATTTATTCTGACAACACCATTACTTGTTTTTTGTTGGTGTATGTAGATGAAATTATTTTAACAGGGAGTGATTCCAGTTTTCTATGCTCTATCATTAATCAGTTGGCATCAACCTTTGCTCTTCGTGATCTTGGCCAATTGAAATACTTCTTAGGGCTTGAAGCTGTTCAAAATTCTGATGGGTTAACATTACATCAACGTTCCTACATCAGCTCTATTCTCAAGCTTATGGGTATGCAGCATAGTCACCCACTTTTAACTCCTATGCAAACTGCTCTCATTCTGAAGAAAGGCGATGGGGACTTACTCTCAGCTTCTGATGCCATAAAATTTCATCAATGCTGTGGGTCACTTCAATATGTTACCATGACTAGACCCGATATTATTTTTGCGGTTAACAGATTAACTCAATTCATGCATTGTACAACCACCGTTCATCTTCAAGCTCTAAAAAGATTGCTTAGATATCTTCAGGGCACCATTGATTACGGCCTGCTTATATCCAGGTCTACCTCCTTTGATTTATCCATCTTCACTGATGCTGATTGGGCAGGTAATCTTGATGATCAGAGGTCCACTGGTGGATCATTTATTTTTCTTAGTCCAAATCTCATCAGTTGTCTTCAAAGAAACAAAACACAGTTGCCAGGTCTTCAACGGAATATGAAATTAGAGCTGTTGCAAATGCTGCATCAGATATCAAATGGCCGCAAGCTCTTCTTTCTGATCTTGGTGTTCAATCTTCTCGCATTTCGCAAATCTGGTGTGATAATCTTGGTGTTGTATTTCTCTCCACTAACTCTATTTTCAGTGCACGCACAAGACATATAGAAAATGACTTTCATTTTATTCGGGAATTAGTTCAAGCCAAACGTCTTCAGGTCAGCTCCATCTCTTTTAAGGATCAACTAGCTGATATACTTACAAAACCTCTTGCCAAGCAATCCTTTCACTTCATCTTCAACAAGCTTCGGTTACACAGAATTTCACCATCAGCTTGAGTGGGGGTATTGAAGATATTTAGAAGATATTCAGGAAGATCTTCAGCTGATATTTCATTCTGTTTGAATGAGTTGTATAGTTTGAATATTTGGTATTATCTTAGATATATTCTTAGCTGTCATATCTTATTCTTAGCAGTGAATATCTTAACTTTGTATTATATATACTCACCTGTATTTACCATGAAATATATGAGAAGAATATCCTTCCATCACAAACTCTGAGTAATTTCATTATCTTCTCTGTTCTTATGAACTTATCATCATTTTCCCCTCTTTTTCTTTTTCTTATTAAAATAGTAATTTACTGAATTCAACTATAGAAGGCGAAGGCTTCAAGTAAAGAATCCGATTGAAGAAAGCTAATAAATTATAAAACTCATAATCGATTTGAACACTAAATCTTTTAGTGGAGAAGCTACGAGTATAGAGACGAGGAATGGAACCAACTTGATGAGAGGCAGAGTGAGAGGCAGTGAGAAACTGAAATGAAAAAACAGCTAACAAAAGGCATCTAGTGCCACTACCTACAACTCCGTGTGAGTTGGGCCAATGGAAGAAAGCTTTGAAGCTGCTATATGAAATGCTGAATGGGAATGTAGCACCAGATATTTTCACCTTCAGTATATTGGTTGATCAACTTTGCAATTAAGGGATGATGAAGAAGGCTGAATGTGTAGTGGGAAAAATGATTTAGTAGGATCTACGACCCAATATCATCACCTATAACTCATTGATTGATGGATACTGTTTGAAGAGACAAATACTTTGAGCTAAAAGATTATTTGATTCCATGGTAAGCAAGCATTCTAATGCTGATGTAATTACGTATAACATCTTGATTAATGGGTACTGTAAGATCAAAAGGGAGAACGAGGCCATAATGCTTCTCAATGAAATGCTTCGTAAAGGTTTATTTCCTAACACAAGTACATATAATTCTCTCCTACATGGATTATGCCGTGCAGAGGGTCCTCGGGCAGCCTTGGAGCTTTTCAAGAAGTTGTGTGCTAGTGGGTATTCTCCAAATGTAATAAATTACTCAACTTTCCTAAATGCCATTTGCAAATATGGGCATCTTGATGTGGCATTGGACCTATTTGATGAAACGCAAGTGAAGAAGTTAAAGCCTAATTGTTCTATTTATAATATCCTAATAGATGGAATGTGTAGAGCTGAAAGTTTTAAAGATGCGAAGGAATTGTATTCTAGATTTTGTATTGAAGTGTTGCAATCTAATGTTTAAACATATACTATAATTGTAGGTGGACTTTGCAAACATGGATTACTAGATGAGACATACAAAGTCACAAGAAAAATGCAAATTAGCGAGGAAAAAAATCCTTGCTAAATCATATTTTTTCATCGCTAAATCAATTTAGCAAGAACAAAAATTTTATCACAAAAGTCATCTTATCTGAATTTAGCGAGGACTAAAGTGGTCACTAAATTTAGCGAGAACTGAAGTTGTTAGTAAATATAGCGAGAACTTAACGAGGACAAATTCCTTGCTAAATTTTAGCTTTCATTTTTGTGATAAATATTGTTCACACTAAATTTGGCGAGAGATTTATCATCGCTAAATGTTGGAGTGAATATCGCGACAACATTATACTCGCTAAATTTTAGTGAGGACAAATACCTCGCTAAATTTTAGCTAGCACTTTTTGTAATAAATATTTTTCTCGTTAAATTTGGCATGAAATTTATACTCGCTAAACGTTGACATAAATATAGCAACAACAATATACTGGATAAATTTTAAAATGAATTTTTTTTATTTTTTAATTTATTATGGAAATTTTATTATTTAAATAATAAACAATAAACTAAAAAATAATCACGTTATATTTATAAAATATCCAACATTTAATATAAAAATATATATATTAATGAATAAATTGTTATTTAAAAGAGCATATCATTGCTAATGATATAAGCAAATGATGAAGGGGAAAATTATAAAAATGGAATGCAATGACATTCACAACTCACACATCAAGGGACTCGTTGCAAGAGGGGAAGAAGGGATAACAAATTTGCTATCGATTGAATACCAGCAACAACTCCTTGTTCTTTCAAACTTCGACACGTTTGTTTGAACATATGTCTCCAATTCTGTAATTTTTCCAGTATTATAATTGCTTGCCAATTTAATGTAGGGCTGCCCAAAGAACAAAACTAATGTGTTAAAAAATAAAACAAAACTAAGTGTTTTGAGTGGTTCAACTAAAAATCAAACCATCATTTCTACAAACAAATACAAAAAAATTGTACTTAATATGAACTACAAATAACCTAATACAAGTCTTTAAATATATTAAAGTACTAGGAAATAAAAATGATATGAAAATAGAACATCTAATGCTAGATTCAACCAAGAAACTGAAACACAGGAAAGATCTAATTACTAATATTTGTTTCCTACAATAACAACTAAGATGACAATGCATAAAACATAACAGTGCATGTACATGGACTTTTATTGGAACTAGAATGATCTAATTATAATGCAAGTAAAAAGCCTTTACTCCTTGCATAAAAAAATCCCATTTAAATCATCAAGGAGGAATGAATTATCATTTTAGCAGATTCATTGTTCCAAAGCATATGCCAAAATATCAAACCATTACCTAAATTACTGTGGCAGCTCTGTGCTGTTTTCCATACAAAAATCTTTGTTTGGTCAAGAAACCATGGATATTGATTGTAAAAAAAGTAGCTTTTGAAAATAGTTTGGAATGAGCACTCATTGATAACCACTTGCGTATGTATTTCTGTATGAAAACAGTTGCCGCTGCCTTCTTTTTTTCAACATACATCTTTCGAGCAAGGCATCCTGCATGATATAGCCACAATTAAGAGCTAACTAAAAGAAAACTGAAAGGAGAAACAGAAGAATGGTCATCCAAAAGAGTTAATGGATAAAATATTCCAGTTAAATAATTAAAGAAATAAAAGATTCACCAAGATACATAAGTTGACAAGGTAATGAGAAACAAATAAAATTCTAAAAGTGAAAAACGTACGAGAAAAGAAACGGTGCTTTCAAAGTTCAAAAGAAGGGAAATAGATCTTATATGTATACAGTTAGTGCACACTATCCATAATACCCTTCATAGGCACAGAAGCTCTTTACCTCTAGTCAAACTAAGAGGTCAACCAAACCATTTAATTGACAAAAGACTAGGATTGATATAGGCATGATGGTGTTAGTATTTTAAAGCAACATTAATGCTCAAAATATGGGAAATAATATATATTTGTACCTTATAACCTTCTTGATAAAGCCTAAAATGTCTTTATCTTGTAAGAGAAAGAGCTGGCAGTTGAAGGTCCGGTCGGATGGATGGACCTGCAAGAAGGAGTGTCTGATCAGACCCAGACATTAGCACTCCGAAGCTTAAGTTAGTAGCTTTTAGAGAAAGAATGCTTAGAGAGAGAGTCTCAGATATTCAATACCTGAAGCCGTTGTGTTTTAGGATATTTATAGGAGTTCCTTGGAGGGGTACTTGAGCACCCTGGGGAGTGATAATCGGCAGTCAGAGTAGGTGAACGGTAATGTGACAGAAAGCAGGTGAAGAGTATGGGCATTGACTTGTGTCAGTGGGCTGACAGGACGTGCTATCCTATCAGTCCGATCGGTCATCACGCCTTCTTGTGCTGTCTTCTAGCTCACGCTTTGCCTTTTTTCTACTGGGCTTGGGCTTTGCCAAATATTATTGGGCCACACTGATTGGGCCTTTGGGAATGTATTTTTCATAGTTATCACTTGTTCCCCCTCCAACGGGTCCGATCAGGCGACGAATTATTTTATTATTTTGGCGGAATTTTTGAATTTTTGGGAGGTGCTCGCTTGAGGAGATGCATCCGTCAATTTCGGACAACCGTTATGTATTTAATGCCTGCATACGTGCCGAGGGTGACACTTCGCTCTCTGTTATGCATTTAACACCTGCACATGCATCGAGGGCGATGCTTCGTTCTCGGTCGCTTATGCATTTAATGGATTGGAGACACGTGGCGATTATCCAGCTGAGAGGCGGTTAGAGAGTTCCAGAAGCTTAGAGCTTATAAATAAATGACTTTGGGGTGATTTTTTCTCATTTTCCCGTGATCCTTAGCAAAACTCTACCATGCTTTTTTTCACAGACTTTGCCATTTCAGCCATTTCGGAGTTTCTGCGAGATTAACCAAGTAATTCCTCATTCATAATATCATTTTTTTTAATTTTTCCTTTATCAGAGATGGCTTCAAGCGGCATCAAGTCTATAGATTAGAGTTTTCTTGAGGCTTATAAAGACTATGAGATCATGGCTCGTTCTTCGAAACTCACGGAGGAGAAAGTGGTTGAAGTCCCTTTACAATACGATCTTCCCGTAAAGGTGTCTGCGATGGTTCGCCCATATTCCATGGTGATGAATGAGGGGATGCTTGGGCATAAGAACAGTAAGCTTTTCATTCGACATTTGCAGACACAATTGCAGAGACAATATAACATAAGTTTTTCCCTTATTATTGGAAGTCAAAATAACTTTCTGGACCATGTCTCTTTTAGCGTGCTTCAATTTTATACTATGATCTTGGTCAGATTCTGTGTACTTTCCAATTACTATATCATCACTCTGCAAATTGGCATCAATGTAAGGAAAACCATCATCATCAAGGCTGTCGACACGTCTGATTTTGCTCAGTATCAGCCTCAAAATTTATATTGTCACCAGATTTTTGCCTCTGACCGATCGGGTTCCGAAGAAGTTTCCGAAACATAGTTTTTTTTTTGTAACTTGTAAGAATTCTTCATATATAAAACTCGATTTTCCTTTCAATTGCGCCTTCGTACTGTGATTCTCATTTTAGGCAAAATTTGTCATGAAAATAACTAAGGAGAATAAATATTATCAACCATGGAGAGTGTATAAAAATCATATATGGAGAGTGCGTAGATTTGACTAAGGAGAATACTTCCTGAATTTTAATGTGCATTTCAAGCATCGCAGTACACAACTATCTTGGATCGACGATCGCTTAATCCGTCGGATTTAAAAAATAAACTTTCCATTTAAGCGAGAGTTGTGACTTAGATTTATCGCGTCAAGCACAGTAAGCAACTTTTCAGTCTTTAATTTGATTGAAGTATTAGCCGATTGGCTATTCGTTGGAGAATCATGCATGGCGAATGACCTTTCGGTCTTTATATTATCTTAAAGATTTGACGACTTTGCATATCAAGCGCCCAGAAGAGATAATTAACTCAATTGGCGACGTTCACATGTTAGGTTTGAAATAACATTGAACTTTAGCGAATAGATTGATGCACCTCGCACCTTTAGCTCAGAATGAACGTTGAGCGTAGCAGAGGGACTTACCTTGTAAGCGAATGGATTCCAACATTTGCATCTTTGGCTATGTCAAGCCTAGTGATTGGGACAATACGGACTGCTGATTGGTCAATGCCTTTAGTTGTTTTATGGAGATTGTCTTTTCTGGAGATATTTTAGCCAATTAGTGGCTTTATGGAGATTATCTACTCCGGAGATATTTTGGCCAATTATAGGTGACGGATCACTCGTTCACACCATCGGTAGGAGATCTTGTCTCGCATTCCTGATGGTGGGGGATCCGATCAGTGAGGGTTCGTCGGAGAAGAGGATTCGATCGGATTCTGTGTATATTGTCCGCTTTGGGCCGGAGCCCTCACGATTTTGTTTCTGGGGTGCTGCCCCAAAAGGCCTACACAGGAAAAAGGTGTCCATGGCCTTATAAAGTCCACTTCCAACTCATCTCCAACTGATGTGGGATAACTGATGTTATCAATAGGCTTTCACATTTTGGGTTCATGAATAATATTGAACCTAGCAGCTCGAAATAAGCATCGAGCCTAGCGAGAGAGCTGTACCACTATCGGATCATACCGATTGGATTTGGGGGTATTCATCAATCGGGATTTCCATCGATTGGAATAAGACAAATGACCTGCAAATAAAAAACAAATCTAAAAACAAATAAATGAAAACGTACATTTTTTCCAAAGATGGAGAAAAAACATGGAATACTCTCTTTGTTGAATGTCAATTCCTACATGATTATACTCAGTATTTCTTGAGCACTTCAACATTCCAGCTTCTAGGAATATCCGATCCTTCAATGGTTCTGAGTTTATAAGTACTTTGGAGATTTCATAGGGGGCCTTCATAGTTTGGTATGAGCTTCCCATTTTTGGTATTTTCCTTTTTTGGCGGGATCTTTCAAATTGGCTTGAATCTGATAAGTTGCGTCTATTCATTTCAGCCGTCATGCATTTATTGCTGAATGCGCATGCCGAGGGTGATGCCCTTGTTTTTCGGAATTGCCATAATAATTTGGAGGCGCGTGGTGATTATTCAATCATTAAGGGCATTTAGAGAGTTCTAGAAGTTTTTGAGTCTATAAATAGGCGATTTTTGGGGGCGACTTCTTCATCCTTTTATCGATTCTTAACAGAACTCTGCCAAATTCTTTTTGTGAAGTTTGTTTTTAACCTTTCTACGTAAAAATGTTTTGGGCTTCACACTCCGAAGATCCGGAGATTTCAGTATTTCTCACAAGGATATTATATTACCCAAGTAAGTGGACAACTTCTGCCTTTTAATTTTCTTCATTTTTCGTAACATCATCATTATCCCTCCCCTTCCATGACAGATGATTTTGAGCAACAGTCAGTCTATAAACAGGGGGTTTCTTGAAGCTCAGAAAAATTATGAGACCGCGGCTCGCCCTTCAGAATTCACATAGGAGGGGATGGCTAAGATTTGTTTTTTTTGCGATATGATCTTTCAACAGAGATTCTTGTGATGGCCTGTTGTAAGTCCAAGGTGATGACCTAGGGACCTCTTGGTCACGAAGACAATAAGCGACTTATTTTCCATTCATGGAGCTTGGGTGCGAGGTCAAAGCTTCCCCTTAACGCCTTCAAAGTTGTAATTCCTAAATGCTTATAGAATTGTCCTTGGTCTTCCAAAGGGACAAAAATTGACGATCTGACTCAAGACCAGGCCAAAGAGGAAGCTCGTATATAATTCGATCGGAGATAGCTGCTGCCTTCAAAAGACCAATCATTCGGTTGGTCTTTGTAAGGAGGGATGTCGAAGACACGAAAAACCATATAATTCCAATTATCTCCTTGTCAATCTGATTGGGTCTTCAGATTCTTTTATTTTTGTGACACAGATCATGAGCATTATAATTAAGTGCATATTGAACATTATGCATTGCATGTTTATGGAATTTACATCGGCTGGAGAGAGTACTTATCTTTTGTTTTTGTAATGCAGCTGCAGGCATGATGGCTAAGGGAGATGATGTTGCTAATCAACTGGCTGATCGAGCTAAAGCAAAGATGGAGGCAGAACGTGCAGCCAAGGAAGAGAGGAAGTCGAAAAAGAGAAAGCCTTGTGTCTTCTTTAGAAGTGTAAGCTTTCACACCTCTGCTAGCGCTCCGGTCTCTCGTCCTCAGCCTCTTCCAATGTCCACTGCGGCGCAGCCTTTATCAAAGGGTCAACGCCCCCTTCGGAGTTTCTTCTTGAGGGATGAAACCAATTCAGAGCAAGAGCGTCCAGTTCTACCTCAAATGGGGTCAGCTAAAACCAACGCCTCCAGTAGGTGAAACTGCACAAAGGTGAAAGCTGAAAAGGCAGCTAGGAGGAAAGTTGCCGAGCTGGCAGCTGCTGCGGATGCTAGGGGTTGTCGCAAGGGATAAAGAGCCCCTTCGGGACGAGCCCGCTCGGAGGCATTGCTGCAATGGGAGATCCCAACATACTATCCTTCAAATACAACCTTTTTCAACAGTAGAGCCTGAAGGTATTTTTTCAAAATGTTCACTCTAACGACCTTTCTTCCTGTTATCCGTTATCTTTTTTGATTACTCAACTCTTCTCCTTCTCCTTGTCTGAATTTCAGTTGATAAATAAGGGTTTTGTGCCTACACAGCGTGGCCAACTATTGTCGAGGGCGATGGTGAGGACGTCGACCGGGTTAGGAGGGAAATAGAGGTCAAATATGATTCCGCAAGGAAGGAGTCTCTTCTTGCCGATCGAAAGTTGAAAAGCTGAAGAAGGAGTTCGCTCGTCTTTTATAAGATCTGAAAGCTCGACAGAAAGAGGTCGACCACCTTAAAGAAGATGTAGCACGTCTAGTCGACCGAGAGTGCCTTAGTACGAAAATTCAAAGAAGAGGCGACTAGACTGAGGGACGAGTGCACCCGTCTATCTGCTGAATGCTCCAAGGCTAAATCCGAGCATGATCTTCTATGCGGGGGAGCAGGATTCATTGCAAGCTACCTTGGAAAAAGAGAGGGCGTAGAGAAGGAAGCTTGAGGAAGAACTTTCTACCCAAAAGAAAGATATCTTTGATCAACTAGGAGAAACCAAGGGAAGGTTGCTGACTCGGCTAATTTATAAGGCCGACAGGCATTTTTCCTGAAGCTGATCTCAGCTGGATGGATGATCCGGGTATTTTTTACCGATCCTTCCTTTAGTGACGACGATCGTGAAGTCCCTCAAGACCCTGCATTGTCTCAACCAGACGCCGGTGTGGAGATCAAATCTGAGGCTGCGACTTTCTTGTTGCCAGGGAATGCTTCTAGGGAAATAACAGAATCTTTCAGACCTCCTACTGAAGCTACTGCGGGGCCTTCTTCTAGTGTAGAGATAGTAAACATAGAAGCGTAGTTTTTCATTGTAATGGTTTTTCCCCCGCTTTGTAAGAATTATTCATATATATAATATTTGATCTTCCTCTCAGTTTGCGTCTATAGACTGTAATTCTTATTTCAAGAAGTATTCATCATAAGATCAATTAAGAAGAAAATATTAAATTGACTGAGGAAAAATGTGTAAATCACCCATGGAGAATGTATAAAATCGGCTAAGGAAAAATACTCCCTGAACTTCAATATGCTTTTCAAGCATTGTGGTGCACAACTCTATTCAATCAACAATCGCTTAATACGATCAAATGTACAAAATAAACTGTTTAGTCAAGAATTATGACTTAGATTTATTACATCAGGTGCAGCAGATGACTTTTCAGTCCTTAACATTGTTCATATCAGATATTGTTCGAGAAAGTCAATTAACTCAGCGGGCTCACTTCACATCTGGAGCTCGAGATAAACGTCAAGCCCAACGAAGGTATTTATCCTGCTGATAAATGGACTCCAAATATCGCATCTTTAGCTATATCAAGCCTAGCAGATAAGTTGTGCCAAGCAAGGAATTTTGACCCTAAGAGTTCAAGGGAGTTATCCGCTTATAGGGAGTTACCTACTTGGATCGGGATACCTCTATCATCCAACTGGAATTGAGATGGCAATGCCGAGCGTAATTGTAGATTTTGCATTTTGGGTTCGGGGTAGACATCGAACCTAGCGAGCAAGTCAATGGAGATCGAATGGAGGCGTCTTGCATTTTGGGTTCAGGAGTAATATCGAACCTAGCAGACGAACTCACGATAAATAGGAGCTTTCACATTTCATGCTCGAGATGGACATCGAGCCTAGCTGTGGAGTTGTGCCATTTGAGCATTCATATGGAATTTTGAACTTTCAGAATGATTTCTGATAGGTATCGTCTTCAACCAAGAGTGATTACTTCGATTGAGTTTCTAGAAAACCAATCTGTGCTAGAGCGGCGAGGATTATTCTGACTATTTGGGGGGAGGTTTATAAGCGCCAGGGCCTTCATCTCACTCTCCCCGATGATAGGAAAAAAATTTTCCGATCCGCTTTAAGGCGATTGAAAAATAACGACCGAATCGGGGTGAGGTCTATAGGCTTTGGGGCCTTCATCTCGAACTCCCGACAGCAAAGTGATCCGATCCGAAAATCGATTTGCTAGAGAGAGTTAGTAAGTTTGCTTAGATGACAGGTATTAAATTCGTGGTTTTTGGACACGTACCTGTTTTTAAGTTATTTTTTTACTTTGTGGAGACACTTATTTTGCGTACTTCATGGTGCTGGAATTTTCAATAGCTTTTCGTAATGTTTGCAGCTTTTTTATTGATGTCTCTTTAAGAACTCGAAAATAGATCTTTTAATAGTAAGACAAGTAATATTAAGACAAGCTGGTAGTCCAATGCTTATTACAGGGCAATGAAAGAACATTTAAATTTAGTACAAATGCTTTTTTAAGAGCTCAAATTATAACAATTGCACCTAATTTTTGCCGTTATTTATTGATCTCTTCAATTTGTCTATGTTAATCTGGTTTTTTTTAACCAATCACCTCTTTTCCATCGTTTGGACCACTTACAGGGGCTTTCTCGTTTGTTGGTTCGAGTGTCCGGACAATGTTTATACAACTCACGACGTTTGTGTCGCGGTCTCTACTGTTTCTCCTCTTGTTTGGATATTTTGGGTCGGTTAGTTTTCCCATGTTTTCTCTTGGCGCTCGTTGGCACTTGGGAGGAACCAACATTGAGGGGAATGGAGGTTCCGGCCAACCAATTGTTGCGATGGTCAGGTTTGTTCCGTTCGTCCTCCCTTCCCCTCTCCATAATCATTAAGAAAAACCGAATCGGTCGAGCTTACCTTTTACTCGATCGGAAGGTGGGGGGCTCTGCTGAATGGGCCCGACCGTCAGGATATTGCAGTCTGTCCATTACATTAGTTTTCCCGATTCTGTTGGATCTGAGAGCATCATCTAACTAGATGCGTCTCCTGATTCTATCCATTAGTTCGGGGAAACTAATCGGTGGCCTTGCTATCAATGATTCGTAAAATGGACGATCCGTAACGGCTTTTGCCAAAGCATTTGATGCCATCTCCACGCTTAAATCCCCTATTTCCGACATTACAGCTTGGAAACGAACTGTAATATCTAAGACTTTCATCGGTTCTTTGATAAAGGTTGCACAAGCCACTGACCGACTTTGATGCACGTGTTTGTACATGGAATCGCATCATGAATAACTCTTTGAGTTGTCTGAAGAAGGCGATTGATGCATGAGAGAGTTCGAGGAACCATTTCAAAGCATCCTCTCCTAAGGTGGTTGGGAAAACTCTACAGGCAATCCTTTCATCGAAGGTGTAGACCTGTACTTTAGCCAAAAATTCTGGAAGGTGAATGGCAGGGTCAGTTTTACCTGTATATTTATCCATTGCCACATCTCTCCATCTAGGAGGCAGCTCAGCCTCTGTAATTTCCCTGCAGAAAGGGGAGGTAGTGCTGTTGCTGGTATTCCCCTTAAATACACCTTTCCTGGGTTCCATCAATTCGAATTGCTGGAGCTTTTGATCGAACCATTTATCTTCCCTTCGTCCATCAATTTTGGAAGCGATCTCCCTTTCAGGTCTGTAGGAGCAGCTGTGGTTGGGTGTATGCATAAGGGGTGGATCTTCGCCGGAGGGTAGGGTGGATGATCTACTGAGGATGCAATAAGCATCTATGCTTGATGACATTATCCGCTTGCCCCTATCGTCCCTCCTTAGGACTCTTTCTCCCAGTATGGCGCTGTTTCTTCTTCTTTTGGCGTCTTCGGTCATGAAGACCATTTCATGACCTCCTTCAGAAGCTCTATGCATGACATCCCTTTCTAGAGTTTGGACCACGCTTTTAGCAAGGTCACTAAGAATGACATGCATGTCTCTGATAGAAACAAGAGCGTCCTCCGGCTCTCTCACAACCATATAATCGATACTTGGGGGATTACCCCTGACTGGTGATCTGAAAGTTCTCTCTCTTACCCCTGGGAGTTTAGATTTGTCCCGGTTGTTGTAATGATATTTTCTAAAAGCTTTGTGCTCGTTGGATCTTGAATCCGCCATGACTCTCAACAAAAGCACCAAATGATAAAGCCTAAAATGTCTTTATCTTGTAAGAGGAAGAGTTGGCAGTTGAAGGTCCGATCGGATGGATGGGCCTGCAAAAAGGAGTGCCCAGTCGGACCCAAGTGTTAGCACTCCGAAGCTTAAGTTAGTAGCTTTTAGAGAAAGAATGCTTAGAGAGAGAGAGTCTCAGATATTCAATACCTGGAGCCGTTGTGTTTTAGGCTATTTATAGGAGTTCCTTGGAGAGGTACTTGAGTACCCTGGGGAGTGATAACCGACAGTCAGAGTAGGTGAGCGGCGATGTGACGGGAAGCAGGTGGAGAGTATGGGCATTGGTTTGTGTCAGTGGGCTGACAGGATGTGCTGTCCGATCGGTCATCATGCGTTTCTGTGCTGTCTTCTAGCTCACGCTTTGCCTTTTTGCTACTGGGATTGGGCCTTGCCAAATGTTGTTGGGCCACACTGATTGGGCTTTTGGGAATTTATTTTCCATAGTTATCACTTCTGAGGAGTAAAATTGGACTCCTACAGATGATTTAGAATTGCTCCTTTCCATGTTGCTCTGAACCAAGTAAACCACTCAGACTTGGCATCTGATTCTGATGAAAATCCAGCAGATCCCACTAATTAAAATCAAATGCTACATGTGCTCAAATAGCTATGGCCAAAATATACATAACTAATATCAGTTTTTCTATTCATAATCATAATCATCAATTATTCACTGGTCTGCTTAAAAATACAGAACAAAAGATGCATGAGGTGTAAAAAAACAATCAAATGTTGATAGAAACAATTACTCCTTACGTAATTGGGTTAAGCATAGGCAATATATGGGTAACAAATCATATAACACACAACTGCCAGGTAAAACAGAAAAAAAAGAAGCAACTAAAAGAATAGAGGGACAAAGGAAAGAGTAATTATTCTGTTAATGTTCAACAACCTCTTTAATAAAAGCCGCCAGCTATGTTTACAAATTACACAATGCTAATCTTGTTCACATACCAGTTCTAACAAATCAGTACAATTTCACCTTTGAATTCAAAGAAACTACAGAATAAAAGAATATGATTACCTTGCTCTTGAACATACAAAATCCTAAAATTCACTTAATTCATCCATCAAATCAACAAAATAGAAGGCACTCATCTTTATGCCATCATAAGAAGTTCCAAATTAAAGTTAATGATGTATCAAAATGAGGAAGAAATTACTTGACTAAAAATAAAATAGCGTGTTATATAGCAAGTGTTATGGTTTACTTGAAAATATTGGTAGATAAAACCAATATTAAGGTCATGCACAAGTCATGCAGTGTAACACCGTTACAATCATAGTCATACGGATCTAAGCAATTAGCCAAATTTTTTTTTCATATACTTAACCAAATCATCCCTAAATTTCCAATTTTTATCCATTATTCAAATTACAATATCAACTTGTTGCTGACTTAACTATCCAAATTTACTATTCATTTTACTAAAATCAAGCAACATAACGGCTATAAACTTAACTAACCTCCTGAAAAACAAACAAGTCACTGCCCCTCAGGGGCACAACAGTTTATAGACTATAAATTCTTCTCATCCATACATACATTCTCAATTTTCAAAACAAGCTACTCAATCACTCTACTACATGCCAATCATATACTTACATATACACATACTTTACTATACCATTACAGACTAATTTTTTTTACTTTAATATTTACAAATGTATATATACATGTCAGTACAAAAATAGTTCTATTATCTCTTTTCTTCGTAATTTGCTCCTTATGTGTACTATTGCTCCAGACTCCATTCAGTACATCCACACAGTAAACATTATATGCTGATTATTAAATATGTCCAGTTGTGACTAAAAATTACAAAATTTTCCACACATGCATAATTTCACTAATTATGCAAAAAATCATATAATTTCTTGCTAATAACAAAATTTTCAATGTTTTAACAATCAATTCAATTTAATACCAATACTTTGGTAAACTTTTCAATTTAATCCTTTATTTTTCATTTTATTACGAAATTGCCCTTTTGCCTTTTAATTACAAAATTGCCATTATTTTACAATTTTTTACTTCACATTCAATTATTGGCTTACAAAATTATCAATTGGTCCTTATTTTAACTTTTTATGAAAAATTACATTTTAATCCTTTTACTTCTTAAAAGTTTATTTTTTGACTGTTTATTAACTAAATTACCATTTTACCATTTTTTTTCATTTTTTATCACTTTTACTCATTATACACAATATTTGAAAAAATTATCGTTTTACCCCTAAACTTTTTATTTCTTTTCAGTTAAGTCATTTTTCATTCTAAACTTCATTTTCATTATTCTTTTTGCACTTTTTACTTATTTTTATCTTTATGCCCCTATTACAATCCCGGAAAAAATTTTTAGACCGAATATAGGAACGTAGACCCCACGGATCCACAATACAGATTGAAAAATGATCCCAAATGACCATTTCTTACAGAACATATTATAGATCGAAATAAATACTATGAAAAATTAGCAATCCTAACATAACAAAGTAAGTCGCTATGACTTGCACTACAGTATAGGTGTCTCTATGGCTAGCCAATTATATTTTGAGGTTGATTTTGACCGCCTGACTATTACTAAGGGCAATATTCCTTTACATTTCACTTCACTTTCAGATTTTTGACAATTTTATTTACTTTTTCTGTCTAGTAATGCAGGCATTCAGAATTTTTAATACTTTTGCATAGTTTGTAAATTATTTCATAATAATTCAATATTTTTACTTATTTTATAAATTATTTCTCAATAATTAACTATTTTCACATATTACATAATCAAATATTTTCTCAAAAATATTCAAATAATTTCTATAAATTCCACAAAAATTCATGGACATATTTTATCATCTCTAGATTCATTTTATGGCATAATTTATCAAAAATACCCAAAATATACTTTAGTTTTCTTTAAGTAAATAGTCGGCCACCAAAGGAAATCTACCGTACATAATCATTTAAATCAATTTAAGCTTTCTATTAGGCATATTTAAGGTCCTATTTCATTATTCTAAGGTCAATTTCAATTATTCATGCATTTTTTTAATTTGTCCTAAGTTACATAAAGGGAAATCATGCTAAATCAAGGAAAATAATAGGATTTAAAAGTCACTAACCTTTCTCCTTGGCTTAAGTTTGTCTAGACTTCCTTTTTTTTCCTTTTATTTTGGAAGCTTATCCTTCTCCTTGTAAACCTACCATGGCCAAATTTTTAATCCATCAAAACCTTAATCATTTGATCTCAAATGCTCAAAATAACCATATAAATGAACTCTAGGCACCCTAAAATACTTATAGGTATCCTAAAACCAATTTGAACCCATGATTTTCACTTACCTCACTTTGACATCCTAAGCTTTTTCACTTGATATCTCTTGCTTGTCTTCCTCTAATCAAAGAATAAAGGCTCAAATAATCTTCTAGGGAGATCAGTTACCACTTAAGATTCTTGGATTTAAAGAAAAAAAGAGAGAAATTTGAAGAAATCTTGAGAGAGAGAGAGAGCAAGAAAGGTTCGGCCATGAAGGGGAAGAAAGAAGCTGAAAGAGATAAGGTTGACTCTCAAAAATATTTGCTCTCCTTCCCTTTTATAGTGTCCTTGGTGCGTTGGGCTTTGGTCCAACCCAAGCCCACTAATTTAGGTCCAAAAGCCTAATATAAAGCCCACTTTGTCACTCTCCTGTAATTCTCTCACTTCCCAAATTCAAATCATTCTAAAATTAATTTCATCATTCTTATCATGTTAAAAATAGGCCGTACATAAAATTTTAATCCAATCAGAGTTCATTTTTTATCCGATTTAATCATATCGGTCCGATTCATATTTACCGGTGTTACCGAAAAATTAACTTTTTATAGCCAAAATATTTTACACATCATTTTAGGTACATCTGAAATTTATGGCAATTTTTAGAACTCATTTACTATTTTTAAAAGCTCGATCAAACCTAAGTTAACCTAAATGAACCGCTCCATTTTTCATATTTTTTACTTTTGGAGGTCTATTTGACCTCGATTTCACTTCAAATTTCAACCCCGGACTAACCGTGATCAATATTTTTCGATGGTCAAATAAAATATTTTTTACCTTCGAATGTACTTTTCAGTTCGAAAGCACAATTTACTATCGAAAAATACTATTAACGACTGATCCGATGTTGAGACCATTACATGCAAATTATAGCAAAGATCATTAATAAACATAATAAATATAGTAAAGTTATCTCACTGTATATTGGTTCAACAAAAAAAAAATCAAAAGTTATCTCAAATTGTTATCAGGGCAAGGGATAATAAGTAATAAGTAATCAGGGTAAGAATTTGAAAATCAAAAGTAATAAAAGATGACTGCACCATTAGTATGTTTGTTGAAGTTTCTCTAAGGCATCCAACTCTATTCACTTAACTAGTTCATAATAACAATTTATAGTGGCCGGTAAGTATAATATGACTTTTAAATAGATTTATGAAGTAATTTAATAATATAATTATCATTCTAATTGTTGGCCTTATTGCCATCTATTTTACAATTAATTGCATAAACCATATTTTTTTCAACTTAAGTTGTATTCTTAATCATTACTTACATTTTCAAGACCACCTTATGATGAAATTATTTTAGTCTTGATCTCCAATTATGGCCTTGTTAATTGATTATGAGATGTAGCTAATACTGCAGCTGCTGCAATAATAGATGGCTGATGATCAATCAAATTAATCTTCGTTGTACAAATAAGAAATTCCAATGAAATTCACTGAATCAATAATCATATTGGAGTAAAAAAGTTTGCAACTTTTTGAAAAATGAATTAATCATATTAGAGTAATTCTCTCCCTTTCCAAATATAAATCACTCTAAAATTAATTTCATCATTCTTATCATATCAAAAATAGGTTGTACATAAAATTTCAACCCAATCGGAGTCTGTTTTTGAATTAATTCAATCAGATCGGTCCGATTTGATAATTATCGGTGTTACCGAAAAATGAACTTTTTATGGGCAAAACATTCTACACATCATTTTAGGCACATCTGAAATTTATAACAATTTTTAGAATGCATTTGCTATTTTCAAAAACTCGATCAAATCTAGATCAACCTAGTAAACCTAAAAACCAAACCACTCATTTTTTTCATTTTTTTAATTTTGGAGGCCTATTTGACCTCTGTTTCACTTCAAATTTCAACCCTGAACTAACCGTGATCAATATTTTTTGATGGTCAAATAAAATATTTTTTTTACCTCCGAGTGTACTTTTCATTCCGAAAGCACTATTCACTATCGGAAAATACTGTTAACGACTGACCTGATGTTGAGATCATTACATGCAGATTGTAGCAAAGAGCTAAACATGATAAATATAGTAAAGTTATCTCACTGTATATTGGTTCAACAAAAAATAATCAAAAGTCATCTCAAATTGTTATCAGGGCAAGGGGTAATAAGTAATCAGGGTAAGAATTTGAAAATCAAAAGTAATAAAAGATGACTGCACCATTGATATGTTGGTTGAAGTTTCTCTAAGGCATCCAACTCTATTCACTTAATTAATTCATAATAACAATTTATAGTGGCCTGGTAAGTATAATATGACTTTTAAATAGATTTATGAAGTAATTTAATAATATAATTATCAATCTAATTGTTGGCCTTATTGCCATCTATTTTACAATTAATTGCATAAACCATATTTTTTTCAACTTAAGTTGTATTCTTAATCGTTACTTACATTTTCAAGACCATCCCATGATGAAATTAGTTTAATTTTGATCTCCAATTATGGCCTTGTTAATTGATTATGAGATGCAGCTAATACTGCAGCTGCTGCAATAATAGATGGCCGATGATCAATCAAATTAATCTTCGTTGCACAAATAAGAAATTCCAATGAAATTCATTGAATCAATAATAATATTGGAGTAAAAAAGTTTGCAACTTTTTGAAAAATGAATTACCTTTTATAACAGTAAAAATAATCTTCAACAGCTCAAGAGAAAATATCTTTCGATCTAGATTCAGCATAAATTCAGATACTTGATTCACAGGGCCATATAAACACAACTGGAATGTATAAAAAGATAGCTAATTTATAAGCTCCATCGGTATTATATCCAAGATAGAAATGCAGAAGCCAAGCCACTCATCAAGTTCTTAATTGCCATTAGTGTAATTCCTAATTCATATTGCATCAGCTTTTAAGGAATAACATAGAAAAGTAAAGATGGAAAAAAATTAAAGAAAGAAAATAAGAAAAAGAAAATAGAATGACCAAAACATTTTAAAGGGCATAAATGCACAAGTGTAGTGACAATTAAATAAACATAATAAGGCTAAAACAAAGTCGATAGTGGCCGATCAATCCAAACGAAGAAAAATCCATTGAAGTTATTATTTTAGGATTTTCTTATTTTCTTTGTATTTGGAGTAGAATACCTAGATTGGAAGCAGATTAAGGCACTGGAAAGTGTATAAAACAATTGCTCAACAAAATTGAGTACGGATATGGTGAAAGTAAAATTGATAAGAATGAGTGTTAGATCGAATCAAACACAATGTCATGTAAATAATGATAAGAAACAAAAACTCAACATTAAACCAAATGTGACATATATGAACACACGCTCACATGCAAAAAAAAGAAGGAAACTTATCAATTTTGGATCTGTATCATAAACAGAAGTCATCCCTCACCTCTCATCCAATAAAAACTTCTTAGGTAAACCTACCATAAAAAAAAGAAGAAGAAATTGGATTAGAGGTTCAGAATAACAAAACCATAAACTAAAATCTAACAAAGAAGAAATTGAAAACTAACCAAAATAACAAAAAGAAGGCAAGACCCTTTATTGTAGTCCCAAAATGGAATCAATAGACACAAGAACTAGATTCTGTCGCATATAGAAAATCAAATGCAAATTCTTGGAGAACAAACTCAGATCTAAGTGTTTTTTACTGGATTTATGTTGCTAGTGTTAATATTTTTTAGCTTAAAACCGTAATACTAAATATCAAGATAAAATTCCAGCTTTACGATAGAAAAAAATGAAAAAAAAAATATGATAAGAGTACCTTCTCTTAATTATAAGATGTGTTACCTGATTTATGAAGAATCAATTCTTAAAGAAGACCTTGAAGATAAGGCAACCCATAGAAGCTCGGCCAAGCCACAATTCTAATGGATAGTCATTATGACCTCAAGGCTTGGTGTACATAGTAAGAACCCGCTCAAAGTGACGAGAGGGTAGCGAAGGTAGCGGGGTGGACGACTAGGATTTTCTTATGATTATTAGAATGGGAAGGAAATAAACACGAGGGGAGAGAGAGAGTAAGTAAGATTGAGAAATAATACTGAGTTTGGAGGGAGTTTTGGAAACAATGGTGCCTTAACCAAACTTTATTTAGCTAGGAAAATAGTCCTAATTAACAAATTTTACTTGAGAAAATATCCAAGCTAATTTAGCATGGATAAAAGTTGTAGCAATTTTTGTGAGGATATCTTTTTCTCGTTAATGGCTATATAGTTATACATTAGCGAGGGAGTAATCCTCGCCAAATTTGCAAGAACTGAAGTCCAAGCTAAATTATCGAGACTTAATTTCCTTGGACATGAATAAGGTATTAACGAGGATAGATGTTCTCGCTAAATTAGCGACTACAAAAGTTCTCGCTACTAAGTTTACATGTAACATGCCAACCTAATCAAATATTAGCGAGGATAATTTTTCTCGCGAATTAGCTAGAACCTTTGTCATAGCTAAATTAGCGAGAATTAACTTCCTCACTAATATTACTTCACATGGCACATGAATAGAAATTATCGATGATAGGTGTTCTCGTTAAATTAGAGAGGCCAAAAGTTCTCTCTATTTAGTTCACATAAACATGCCAACCTAACCAACCATTAGCGAGAAAAACTTTTCTCGCTAATTAGCTAGAACCATTGTCATAGCTAAATTAGCGAGAATTAGTTTCCTCGCTAATTACTTCACATTAGCACATGAATAAGGAAATTAACGAGGATAGGTGTTCTCGCTAAATTAGCGAGGCCAAAAGTTCTCGCTATTTAGTTCACATGTAACATGTCAACCTAACCAAGCATTAACGATGACAATATTTCTCGCTAATTAGTTAGAACCTTTTTGTAGCTAAATTAGCGAGAATTAGTTTCCTCGTTAATTACTTCACAAGGCACATGAATAAGGATTTAGCAAGGATAGATATTCTCGTTAATTAGTTCAATGTAACATCCAACCTAACCAAGCATTAGTGAGGATATTTTTTCTTGCTAATTAGCTTGAACCTTAGTCGTAACTAAATTAGCGAGAATTAATGTCGTCACTAATTACTTCACATGGCACATGAATAAGGCATTAGCGAGTACTCATGTTCTCGCTAAATTTGCTAGGACAATTATCCTCGCTAATTGGCAATGACTTTTTATTTCTCGCTAAATTAATCTGTTTGCTTGACTGTTGTCCTCGCCTCACTAACTTTTATGCCAAAATTTTAGCACCCAAATTAGCGATAAAATCTCAATATTCTCGCTAAATTGTTACAAAATATATGTTCTTGCCCATCCACACCAATATTTGCAACGAAGTTCATTATTCGTCGCAATTATGTCACTATATTAGTGATTTAGCAACGATTTTTCTTTTTCTCGCTAAATTTCATCACTATTCTGCCCATCGAAAACATCTCTTATAATGTGATTATATAGGGATTTCTTTGGAACAAGAAACTGTTAGGGGCAACATAACTTATTGATGAAATGGTGGGTAACTGCAGATAACACTATAGTGCCTTGGTAATTAATGATGATCTCATGCTGAAAAAACTAGATAAGGATCTCAAAAGTTAAAAGATGAAGTGAGATTTTCATATTTACAAATGATCTTGTGATGATGTTAATTAATCTTTGTATCCGTATCTTCTAATGCCGTTTATCAATGACCTAACTTCCATTATATGTAATTATTGAATGTTGAATTACTGTGAGCATTTATGTCAATCAAAGTGTATGTTCTCATTTGTTTATTCTTAATGAAGTATTTTCACGGTTCCAACACCACTGGTTCTTATTTGTGAATGCGAAAGCCATAGTTTAGCTCCCTCTATGCTAATAAAATAGAGATAATTATAGTCTTCCTAATAAAAGAATGGATAGTCGAGAACTTGTATGCTTATGAACATGAATATATATGTGTGAGTGGTTATGTTGATAATTTCAAATACTTATATATGCATAAATTAAGAAATGATGAGCTTATGGAAATATGATAAAGAAATTGTAATAAAAAAATTATGATTATCTAAGTGTGCCTAGTTAATAATTGTTTTAAGGCCGAATAAGTATAGTCTTAGAATTATAGACATAGGATAACTTGGCATGCCATTGATAGGACACCGCTTTGCAATAATGCATTGTAATTCTAAAATATTGAAAGTGATGTTTAGCAAGGGATGACCCTTAAAGATGGATCACAATCCATAGCATTGAAAGGAGTCCTTAAAAGATGGAAACCATAAACTACAAAAAAAAACTGTTAATTCACAACTAAAATTAGCGATTACTTAATTTTTGTCACAAATTTGTGACGGTTTTGTAACTGTTTTCCAATTACGTCGTGGAAATGTTATTTTTTATTTTTTTGGGACGAAATAGCGAAGGAAACAAATAAACAGTTGCTAATTATTGGCAAAAAATGTGATGGAATTAGTGACAATAGCACAGTCGCTAATTTTTTAAATATTTTATTCATAAAATTAGTTGGATAAAATCTAGCGACGAAATGTTTAGTCGCTACTTTTGGATGGAAAAGATCGTGCCTTTTTTGTGACGGTTTAGTGACGAAAATTGGTCTGTTGCAAATAGCATTATATTTCAATAAAAAATATTAGCGACGAAATTATAGAGTCGCAAATAAAATAAAAAATAGCTTTTATATTACAATTTGGCTAGAGGATTTGAGATTCAGAATTTGTCGGAATCATCCACATAGATAAATAAAATAAATATCCATCGCTAAAATATAAAATATTATATGAACGGTCCTTTTTCAATTAAATTTTTTTAAAAAGTTTTAATTTTCAATATAAATACATGTTTATGCTTACGAATTATGTTTAATAGTTTTGTTTTACACATTAAATTATAAAATTTAATGCTTTTAATAATTTCAATAAAATTTAACTTACTGTCGAAATTATATAATTAAAAAAATTCTAATCCAAATTTAATAAATATTTTTCAATACTTTCATTAATTAAGATATTTTTTTTATTTTATTTTTTACGCTTGTTGTCTTATTATATTATATATATAATTTATTATTTTATGAACATTTGAATGAAAATTTGTCATATTTTCATATGTTGTGCAAATTCTATCGATATATAAAAATAAATATTTACAATTATTATATAATTACATTATGAAGATTAATAAAAATAAATATTTGTATAATAATAGTATAAAATTTATTATCTCATATAAAATAATTATGAAAAATTTTGTAATTTATTTTTATTTTGTTAAATTTTTGTTTAGGGATTAAATTATTAAAAATTTTAATTATACATATTTACTAAACCATCCTTGAATATAAAGGCAAAATTGGGAGGGATATTTTAGTATTTTCAAAATATTAACCCTAGATATAAAAGGCAACTTTCTCTCCCCTCGCTCACTACACTTTCTGCCATTTCCTTCTTTCCATCTTCTCTTTTTTTTTGTTTCTTCTCCTTCTTGCCTAAATTGAATCAAAGACCGTAATTCCTACACGTTTTCTTCTTCTTACCTTTACAATTTTTCCATTTACTTTCATTTTAGTTTTAATTTGGCTTTTTCACATATAATTTTCAAGGAAGGTTAGGGATTTGTAAACTCAAAAGTTTTTTGTTGGAAGAATGGAGAAGAAATTTGGATACTTAATCTATGGCCTTTTGATGGCTTTCTGGTGAGGACGGCAAAAAGTGGCTTTCTTTTTCTTGGTAAGCCTCTGTTTCTAGTGTTACTGTTGGTTCGTGGTTCTCATTTTCCCTATGTTTTTCAATTTTTATTTGCCTGAAAGAGCAATAATATTTTTCCCCTTTTGCTTCAATCAATATCTAATTTGTCTTTTGCTATTTTTGCTGTCATTTTTTGCCCTATAAATATTTTAAAGACGTCGCCCCAAATGATGATGTTGATGTTGACAAACACTACAAGAAAATATGGAAATAGCAACGAAATTGATTCCGTTGCTAAATTAGCAACGGAAAATGAATTCCGTTGCTATTTAGCAACGGAAAAAATATTTCGTTGCTATATTTGGTTAAACATTTCAGATTTAACAACGGAAATATATTTGGTTATTTTTCGTTGCTAAAAGTGGAGGGAATTTTTAGCGCCAAAATTTAGCAACAGAAATTAGTAACGGAACCCTTAAACCGTTGCTAAAAAGGCGCCAACGTTTGGCGGTGAAATTTTGGAACGAAAAATAGCAACGGAAAAATTTTTCCGTTGCTAAAATTACAACCGAATTTTTATTCCATTGCTATTTTTGCAACGGAAACTAATTCAGTTGGTATTTTTGGTGCCAATGAGGTGGAATAACTTTGGATCCTCAAAATACCAACGGAATTATTTTTCCGTTGCTAATATAGCAACGGAATTATTTTTTCGTTGCTAAAATAACAACAGAATATAAATTCGGTTGCAATTTTAGCAACGAAAAATTAATTCCATTGGTATTTTGCGGCGCATTTGGAAAACCTTGGGACCTAAAATACCAACAGATTATTTTTTCGTTGCTAAAATAGCAATGGAATATAAATTCGGTTGCAATTTTAGCAACGGAATTTAGATTCCATTGGTATTTTTGGTTCTAAAGGAGAAAAAATTTATGTCTAAAAATAGCAACGGAATTTAATTTTCATTGCTAAAATTGCAACCGAAAAATAATTCGATTGCAATTTTAGCAACCGAAAACAATTCAGTTGCTATTTTTGCCCTAAGTATATATACTTCCTTAACTCTGTGTCCCTTTCCCTAATCCTGTCCCTTTTTTCCGTGACCTTATCCTCCGTTTTCTTTTCTCATTCCCGATCTCCCATCTTAACCACCACCCTCCTCCGCCGCTCCTCTCCCCTTTCCCGCTAGCAGCAGCCACCGGTCACCTCCGGCTCTCTCTCCTCCAGCGCGTACAGCAAGGGAGCAGCAGCCCCTCTCATTTCTTTTGTTGCATCTCTCAATGAGAGCAAAAACTAAATGCTTTTTCATCTTTATCTCACTAGAACAAACTCGAAGTGATATCTCCGCTGTTGGATCCTCCTTCATTTACTCCGACAAAAGAATTGTGCTTGTAGTGCTTTGTTCTTCCCTTTGGATTCATATGCTTACTCTGAACTATGATATCGCCTTCGATTTATCATTTTTTTTATAGATCTAACGTGTAAGTTCATTATAATCAACGGCGTCGGTGATGTCGGTGCTTCCTGTTGCGAATACTGCTGGTAATTTTAGCTTCTATGGCCTTGTCATTTCTATTTTTTCAGTTTTTATGGTAGTTCAGCTTGAGGGAATTTATCAAAGCTGAAATTTTTTGTCGCTTCGGAAATTTGAGGATGGAAATTGAAAGTCACGTTTTAGTTTCTGAAGTGCTAAAATTGAGATGCTGGGTTTAGATGAGGAGTTTGTATTCGTTTTATCATTATCACGAAAAAATTGAAACTTTAGCACTTTATGGGCTAATGTGATTCAATCTATTCTCTTGTTGAGGGGTGATTACCTTACTAAAACTAAAAATAAAATAAATTTAAAAGGTTGAGGTCTTTACTTAGCAATTTCAGCATCCAAATTAAAAGCAAATTTGAAACTTTAGAACCCTTCTGCTAGTGCTCTGCATAATTTTGATTTGGTATGTTCTTTGTGTCTGATCTTGATTACTTATATTTCTGGTTGTCAGTTCCTGTGCATGATGATTTCTTTTGATTTTATTGAGTTATTTTGTATCATTTGGATCTGTTTGTTCATGGGATTTCTCTTAAATGTTATCATATCTAGTTATGCTTTCAATGGTTCAGCTTTATTCAACCCATGTTTTGTATGTCTAAACAGATCAATCTTGAAAGAGAAAAGTTTGAAAGAGTTCAGAAAATGAGTTCAGGTCAGTGGTGTATAGAGAAAAGATCGAGTTTCAGAAGTGATTCATTTTCTAAAGAATATGAGAAGTGCAATAAAAATTTTATGTTTTGGTGTGGAATTATTGTCTTTAGTTTATATTGTTTTTCTTTTTTGGTGATTCTATCGTTGTGTTTGATTTAAAACTAGAATGAATTTCATCTTCTGTGATTCACTTGTCGTGCTAATTGCAGTTATCTTGATGAGAATGCTTCATCTGGACAATCAGAAGTTATATCGGAGTTCTTACAATTGGTGGGTTCAGCCCTTCTCTGCTTATTTTTCTTTGATATTTTTCCTTTTTTTCCTGGAAAATTTTATTCATGGGTTTTTTTCTTTTGGAAATTATAGATTATATGAACTGGGTATGTTCAATATTTAATGCCTTGTTTTCCGTAGTCTATATTCCAGATGCTAAATTCTACAAAGTGGAAGCAATGATCAGGTTCTATCATGTATCGATTGTCATCTTTTTTTTTTTAATATGTGATATCCTTTGTAGTGGCCATAGCTCTCTCTGCTAAATACGAGCTTGATTAATTTAGTATTACTGATTCAATCTCTCCATTTTGCTGCTGGATTCGAACTCGTAATAAGCCCTGGCGAGTCTCCCAGGTTTCCTTGGTAAGAGCTAATGAATTTTGTGCATTTTTTGAGATGATAATGCTGCAGATAGTTCTTGATTTACTAGCAAGACCAATAGCTAAATCCCTTCAGAATTAAACTTGGTCATGCGTGTACTTTTGCTTTGTTAGTTAGCAGAGACTTACATGATCTCTGCTTAGTTAGCAGTAAATGTTTTTTAAGTGTTTAAATCTCAAACCACTGCCTAAGTGAAGCTACCTCTTTACTTGCAATTTGTAGTCAGATATATTTATGGTAACATTTCAATGTGCTTAACAATTGAAGCATATTCAAAATGGCTTCATGCTGTATCAAATAAATTACCTCTGTTGCCTTCGATAATGAGAAATCTCATGCAAGGAATGGTGACATTGGAAGATTTTACAGCTGCTGCAACAGTGGCATTTAGACATGCCTATGATGGTACATAATTTCTAGCTTATTTCTTTTCTCTTTTCTCTTTAGCAGCATTAGAAAAAATCTATTAGATTTCAACATTAGACAAGAGCTCTTTTTGGATGCTGAGAGATATCTGGTGACATTAGTTTTGCTTGGAACTTTGGGAATGCATTAGGATGCTGCTATTGTCACTTGCTTTGGGTTTTTTTTTATCTTTTTGGTTGTTTTTGGCTAGGAGCTGTTGTTTTGTATGAGTGATTTGAACTATCAATTACTTTATTGGGCTTTTTATCCTTTTGGTTGTATTTGGTTGGGAGCTATTATCGTGTATGAGTGTTTTGTATTGTAATTATCTCATTCAATAAATTCCATTAGCAAACTGAGCCTGCAAGTCCTGATCCTATACCGCAAGAGCCCACTAGACATGCTACACTTCATTCATTCTGTAAGGTGTTAACTGCCTCTGATACAAGTACTCATGAGGGGTTTTCTATTCTTCGTAAACACGCTACGAAATGCCTTCCGTAATTGGTAACTTTTTACTTGTGTTGCACCAATTATTGCTTGCTCATTTTGATCTCAATATGATTGTTTTACTGATTTCATGTGTATATGTTCTTTTTTTACTGATTTCATGTGTATATGTTTTTCAGGACATGACCCAACAAACCTCGACACAGGAATTGGTTGCCAAGGATCTTCATGGTTATGAATGGTGGTTTAAACATATTTTCAGAGGTAAATGGTTTTCTATGACTTGTTTTCCCTCCTTGTGGTAATTGGCATCCTGTCAGTCGGTGCTTACTTTTTCAGTCCTGAGTTAGTACTGAAGGTCAATTGAAATTTCTGGAAATGGTTTATTAAAACTATAACTAGTTTATTTTATTTACTTATTTTTCTGTCAATAGAAATAAGAGTTATGTGCTTTGGGGTGTTGTTGCGTTGAGAAGAGAAGGGGTTTATGGTTTCTAATTTTGCACCTGTATGGCTCTAAGCTTGAAAATAGCTTGAGCCCCTTCTAAGAGTAAAAGATTGCCTTAATGTTTAACTGTACAGAGATTTTTTATTTTCTTTTGTTATTATCTTATTCATTTTGTTGTTTAATAAATGTATATACACATATATTCTCTGGCTATACATCTTTGATATTTTTCGATTCCAGTTGTGATACTAAGTTTGCATTCCATTTTCTATCATGCTTTGTTTTCTTCTTCCAAAGTTTATATTCCATTTGGTATAACTCTGTTTGGTTTCTTTTGTTGTCTCAATCTCTACATCAGCCATGAAATCCCAAGAGTTTTTAAGTACATTTTTCTTGGGATTTCCATTAAACTATATTTCATTATATAAAAAACAACTTTGTTTTCTTCTGTAGGGTACAGGTTGCTTATGGATATTTAAATAGCTAAGCGAAGATGAGGGATGAACTTTAATCATGTTACCGGTAGGTTTTTGCATAAATTTTGTGTGAAAATCAACAATAATTTAGTGACGGAATAGCGATGATAATTCCGTCGTAATTTTTTATAATACTGGCTGAATTTAGCAACGAAAATTGATTTTGGTTGCTATAAATAGCAACGGAATTTCTATTTGGTTGCTAAATATAGCAACGGAAATGGATTTCGGTTGGTAAATATAGCAACAAAAATATTAATTCCGTTGGTAAAAATAGCAACGGAAATTAAAACCCGTTGCTAAATTTACCAACGGAAAAAAATTTCCGTTGCAAAAAATACCAACCGTCAAATTTGCAACCGAATGTTCCATTGCTAATTTTTAATAGCAACGAAAATTCAACAAATTCGGTTGCTAATTTTCGTTGCTATTTGCTAATTTTCTTGTAGTGAAAGATGGCGATTAAATCCAACCACAATCAAATGAAGAAGGAGTTACAGAGAAAAATGAAGATAAGACAAAACATAAATTGGTTCGATTCTTTGCTTTTTGTCTTTTTATTGTTGTTTATATTTATACTCTTTAGCAGAGATGAGTTTGATTTAGGTTGCTAGCCAACAATTCACTTATCAATTTCAATTTTATGTCGTTTCCTTCTCTCTAAAATATTTCTTGAAGGTTTGCTGTGTCTTTTGAATGGATTATGTTGTTTTTGTAGTCGATGGTAGGGAATACAGTAGGAGATGATTTGAACCTTTGGAAATCCCTCTCTCTTTGCCGATTGCATTAGTGTACAATTATATAAGCTTTTCCCGTGCAATTAAATGTTATTGAAAAATGATGAATATTATGGATTGGAGTTTTCGTTGTACCTTTTCTTATGATCATGTTGTTTTCATCATAGATTGCATAGTGTTTAGATATCATAAACTGCAATCAGTTGATTTTACATTATCTTATATTTTCTATCTTTTTTTATTTTTTATTTTAATTAGGTGTAATTGCTTTGAAACTTAATGGTTACTTTTTTTTATGTGTTCCTGATTTTAATGCCAATAATTGTAAGGTATTATATATTAATTTAATGGATTCGATGCTAAGATCTGAATATATATATATATATATATATATATATATATATATATATATATATATATTATTCAAAGAAACTATGACCAATATATAGGTCTGCAAATCTGCTCTAGATCTTGACTTTATATTAAATGACGCCTTCATAAAATTAACATTTCAAATTAATTATCATATTAAACCCACGAATCTCTTACATAGTCATGGATGCTTATTTTCACTACTCAGGTTCATATAATTCTTGTTCTTTGCTTTGAAATTTATGCATTGGCTGTCCATTTTATGTTATCTGTAAGTTGTTTTTTTCCCTCTAATTTAATGCATTTGTTTATGTTTATGTGATTGAAGTTTCTGTTGATTCAATTTAGATTTGCTAATAGTGCTCGTGTTAATTTGTGTGGACGTGAGTTAAAGTCCTAGAGGTAAATGCCTTGGGTGAGTACTTTATGCTCTCCAGAGCATATTTATGCTCTACCGAGCACAATGGTGCTCTGTCGAGCAGACCAGCACCCAAGGAGACAGCAGTGTCTCACTCACCCGCGCAAGGAAGAATGCTTTCCCGCTCAAAGAAATGAGTTATAGTCCTAATGAGTTATGCATATTTCAAAAGAGTTGTATAATATGTTACTTTGTGTATCTATAGACTTATTCCTAGAATAGAACTCTGTTATACTCTGTGTATATATATTAAAAGCCTCTATACGTGAGATGAATAATATAGTTTTAAACCTATTGAATCCTGGTATCTTGGTTTACATGGTATCAGAGCCAGGTTCCTCAAAATTCTCATAACCCGTATTCTTTGAAACTTGTTTTTTCAAAAAAAAAAGGAAAAGCAAAATAATGGAACCATAAAAAACTATTGTCCCAGCAACCACAAACAACACACCAATTATTATACAGCAAGAAAATTATGTTTTCCCCACGAGTATTATTCTTGATGAAACCAATTATTCATTATGGTCTCAACTTATGAAGATGTGCATTGGAGCATGCAATAAAGCAGGTTACCTTACTGGAGCAGTAACAAAACCAGCACCTGAAGATCCTAGTTTTGGAACATGGATTGTGGAAAATCAAAAAGTGAAAAGCTGGCTTATTGATACAATGAGCCCATCACTAATGCAACAATTTATTCGCCTTTCTACAGCCAAAGAAATATGGGTTGAAAATAACTTGTTGTCAGTTGGACAAATTACCTCAACTCTTAATTGTACTGTAACTTTTTGGCCTTCATTTTGTGTTTTTCAGGACATTTTGACCATGAAGACTCTTGGTTATGATGTTAAACAAGGAAAATTGTACTATTTAAAGTTAACAAAAAATGAAGAACAAAAGTTCAGTCAAGCTTATCAAACAAGTGGTCGTGACAACAATAAGAAAACCATATGGTTATGGCATCAACGCTTAGGGCATCCGTCTTTTGGATATCTTAGGAAGCTAAAACCTTAATTGTTTTCAAACTTAAATATTTCACATTTTCAATGTAATGTTTGTGAATTAGCTAAGAGCCATCGTGTTCCTTATCCTCCTAGTTTAAATAAAAGCTCTGAGCCATTTGCAGTGATACATTCGGATGTGTGGGGACCTACAAAAATTCCATCTTTATCTAAAGCTAGATATTTTTTTTACATTTATAGATGAATGCACACGTATGACTTGGATATCATTGCTTCATAAAAAAAGTGATGTTTGTATAGTATTTTAGGAATTTCGCAGCATGGTGAGTACTCAATATCAGAGACAAATTCAGATTTGGCAAACGGATAATGCTATGGAATTTATGAGTACTTCACTCGAACACTCATTGAGAACAAACAGATTTCATCATCAAACTTCATTCACTTATACTCCATAACAAAATGGCTTGGCAGAGAGATGAAATAGATAAATACTAGAAGTAGTCCGTGCCTCGCTATTTGGAATGAACATGCCATGATGTTATTGGGGTGAGGCTGTTAAATTCGCTGTTTATCTTATAAATAGGTTACCATCTAGAGTCTTAGATTTTCAAACTCCTTTACAAAAACTGAAATCCTTACTTTCCATTTCTCATCTTCCAAATCTTGAACCTCAAATATTTGGGTGTACTGTTTATGTGCACATTCCCAAAGTCTTGCGATCTAAGCTTGATCCATGTGCCAAAAGATATGTTTTTGTGGGCTATTCTGAGTTTCAAAAAGGTTACAGATGCTATGATCCTCACAATAATATGGTACATGTCTAATTGGATGTTTTGTTTCGAGAGGCTCAGGGGGAGAATAATGGAGAAGGGAATAATGAAGAAAGGAACACGATGCAAGACATCCAAGGAAGTATAACAGAAGTAGATGTGCCAGATAAAGAAGGTATGTTTCATTTCTTGGACTTGAAAGGAATAAACGATGAAGGGCTGGATGAAAATGGAAGTACAAAAGATCATCTTCATGGAGAGAAGCATTTTGATGAACAATCGAGTAGTACAATTCTTCCTACTTTAACACCAGTAAATGAGAGACCTGATCAGAATGGCCCTGATGATATTACTCAGGTATTTTCGAATTCAACCTCTGAAAACTCACATAATGAACCTTTTACTATTGTCTCTGAAGTTTCAACTTCTAGGTACCCACAAAGATCAAATAAAGGGATGCCAAAAAAATAGTATGAACCCAATCTTAAAACAAATGTTAGATATCCTATTGCTAATTATGTATCATCTCCGAAATGGTCCAAAACTTATGCACTTGTTGTTAATCAATTATCCAGTGTATTTATTCCTAGAAATGTGTAGGAAGCATTAGAGGACCCAAAGTGGACCAAAGCGATGAATGAAGAGATGGAAGCTCTCCAAAGAAACTCTACGTGGGAACTTACTCCTCTCCCAAAAGGAAAAATACCAGTTGGATGTAGATGGGTGTACACAGTAAAACTTAAATCTAATGGGAGCATTGATAGGTACAAGGCAAGACTCGTTGCAAAGGGATATACGCAAAGGTATGGTGTGGACTATCACGATACCTTTGCACCAGTAGCTAAGCTAGATACCATTCGTATTTTAATTTCAGTAGCTACAAATCGGGGATGGCCTTTAAAGCAATTTGATGTTAAGAATGCGTTTATTAATGGGGAGTTAGAGGAAGAGGTATACATGGAGCTACCACCAGGTATAAAGCTTGATTTGTCAAAAGGAGACAGAGTTTGCAAATTGAAAAAATCATTATATGGACTTAAGCAATCACCAAGAGCTTGGTTTGAAAGGTTCTCAATGGCAATGAAGTTATTTGGTTATAAGCAAAGTGGTGCAGACCATACTTTGTTCATAAAACAGAAAGAAGGCAATGTGACAGCACTAATTGTATATGTAGATGATATGGTGTTGACTGGTGATGATTATGAAGAAATGAAGCTGTTACAAAATTATTTGGCTACTGAATTCGAGATGAAGGACTTGGGAGAACTCAAATATTTTTTGGGTATCGAAGTGGTGAGAACAGATCAAGGAATTACACTCTCACAAAGGAAATACGTGCTGGACTTGTTGACTGAAACTGGAATGCTAGCATGCAAACCAGCTGAAACTCCTATAGAAATGAATCATAAGCTTGGAATTTCGCCTAATCAAGTTCCAACTGACAAAGAACAATACCAATGTTTAGTAGGAAAATTAATCTATTTATCTCATACAAGGCCGGATATAGCCTATGCAGTAAATGTAGTTAGCCAATTTATGCATCAGCCGAGTAAGAAACACATGGAGGCGGTCTACAAAATTTTGAGGTATTTAAAGGGTTGTCCAGGAAAAGGCTTATTTTACTCAAAGAATGATGTTTCCAATATTGAAGGGTATACGGATGCAGATTGGGCAGGTGATCAAACAACCAGAAAATCCACATCTGGTTACTTCACTTTTGTAGAAAGAAATCTGGTAACGTGGAAGAGTAAAAAACAAAAAGTAGTTGCTCGATCAAGTGCAGAAGCTGAATTTAGAGGAATGTCTTATGGAATTTGCGAATTACTTTGGATTAAACGGGTGTTATCAATATGCAATCTCATTATGTACCAAATCATAAGCAACATTAAATTTTTGTAATTTCACAACAGGGGAAAAAAACACGAAACAGAAGAGAAAGGAAAAAACCAAATATACAGAATGAAAAAGAGAAGTGTACCTGTAAAAAATTAGCAATAGTCTCAGCATTGTCCATTGTTAAAATTTATATTAATTTAATTTGTAATTAAATTTATATTTTTTAATTATTAAATATTATATTTCAATTATAATTAATGATTAAATATTATATTTTAATTATACTTATATTTTAAAAATATATATATTTTTATACGGGAACGAAAATCCCTGCAGGGATGGGAATATTTATATAATATTTATATATTATACATCATGATATTCATATAAAATATTGAAAAACTCAAGTTTAAAAATCAAAATATAACATCTAAAATATACATAAATTAATTAATAACTAACTTTCCATTTTGAAAAATAAAAACACAATATTATATATTCGATTTTGTTAATATCAAATTAATTCAAGTTTAAATCGATTTTTAATTAACCAAAATATTAGATTTTTTTTTTTAACTCCTAGCGAAGTCCTTATTTATTGTCCCACCCTCATTCTAGGGTTTCATGTTCACCCTGTTTGTCTTCGGCTCTTCCGTGAACCAAGTAAAAGAAACCTCATTACACATAATTTGGATGTCTTTAATAATGATGTTGCGAACGAGGTGCAAGAAACGCCTTTTAGTGGCTGCTTCTTCAGCTCAGTTCCTTACAAATTCTCCAATTTATCAGGTTGGATCGAATTCTCATCTCCATATTCATACTTCTGGCTGTAAAAAATTGGGAGGTAAGGCTGGATATAGGTTTTATGATTTATTTCCTCCCTTGAATCGGATTTTTTCCGTGAATCCTCCGCCTTCTTTAGTTGAATTCAATAAAATACTATCTGCGCTTGTTAGAAAGAAAAGTTTTAGGACTGTCATTTCTTTGTGGAAACAGATGGAATCGATTGGAATTCCTTGTGATATTTATAATTCTAATATTGTTATTCATTGTTTATGCCATTTGCACCATTTGCATTTGGGATTCTCCGTTTTGGGAAAAATTTTGAAAATCGGCATTCAGCCTGACATTGAAATCTTTACTACGTTGATTAACGGGTTATGTAGTGAGGGTAAAATCGGTGAAGCTGTTGATCTTTTTAATGTGATAGAGGCCAGAGGATATCAACCTAACGTGCATACTTATAATGTGATTGTCAATGGTTTATGTAAAACTGGAAAGATCAATGCGGCAATTGGAATGCTTGAAAGAATGGCTGCGAGAGGTTGTCAGCCGGACGTTGTAACGTATAGCACCATCATCAATAGCCTTTGCAAACATGGCCGGATTTTTGAAGCATTACAGCTCTTCGAAAACGTCAAGAGTCAAGGAATTTTGCCTGATGTCTTCACTCACAATTCTTTAATCCGGGCTCTGTGTGATTTGGGCCAGTGGAAGGAAGCTTCGAAGCTGCTAAATGATATGTCGAATGGGAATGTAACACCAAATATCTTCACCTTCGGTATACTGGTTGATCAACTTTGCAAGGAAGAGATGATAGAGACGGCTGAATGCGTAGTGGGAAAAATGATTCAGAGGGGTCTAGGGCCCAGTATTATCACCTACAAATCATTGATTAATGGATATTGTTTGAAGAGACAAATACATCGAGCTAGACGATTATTTGATTATGTCGTAAGCAAGGATTGTAATCCTGATGTAATTACATATAGCATCTTGATCAAGGGGTATTGTGAGATCAACATGGTGGATGAGGCCAAAATGCGTCTCAATGAAATGCTTCATAAAGGTTTATTTCCTAACGCCTATGCATATAATTCTCTCCTATATGTCTTATGCCGCGAAGAGACCCCTTGGGCAGCCTTGGAGCTTTTCAAGAAGTTGTGTGCTATTGGCTATTCTCCAAATGTAGGATCTTACTCAGTTTTGCTATGTGGCTTTTGTAAACATGGGTATATTGATGTGGCATTGGACCTATTAGATGAAATGCAAGTAAAGCAGTTGAAGCCTAATTGTTCTGTCTATGATATCCTAATAGATGGAATGTGTAGAGCTAGAAGATTTAAAGATATGGAGGAGTTATATTATAGACTTTGTAGTGAAAAGAGGCGGCCAGATATTAATGCGTATCTTGCAATTATAGTTGGGCTTCGCAGAAACGGATTATTAGATGAGGCAGACAAAGTCTTCAAAGTTATATAAGGTGAAGTGAGTTTTTGATATTTAGATCTTGTGATGATGTTAATTAAATTTAGAAGGAATCTTTCTGGATATGCTGCAAGTTCAATTTTGTTTATGGATAATGGGAATATACGTTTTTCTTAAATTGAAATTGGATTTTCATTGGTGCAGCTTATACAGCTGCAAATTGAACTTGAGAAGTTGAATAACCTCACTTCCATTGTATGTAATTATTTCGGTGTTGAATTGCTGTGAGCATTTATGACGATCAAATTAGATGTTGTCATTTGTTTATTGTTAATCATCATGGTATAAAATGAAATTTTAGAAAGTATGCTGGTAGATGAGATTGAAATTCATTATATGATGTCAAAAGATGAGGCTTAATGACCTAACTTTATTTTTCTTGTTAACGACTTTGATGCTTGAGAACACAAATATGGAAGATACCTATGTTGGAGTTTGATAGCGCTGCAGTTTAGTGAGTCAATCTTAAAAGTGTTAAAATTAAATGAGGAGGTTATAGATTTTTGAAGAGTATAGATAATGGAAAAAAGAAAACTTGAAGACAAGTTAATAGTATTTGTTGGTTTTTTTTTTTATGTGAGAGAAATGTAGAAATATAGAACTTTAGAACTCATAAACTTTTTCTCATTCCCTCATTTAATTTTTTCATAAAACTTACATATTTATATTAGAACTTCTAACAAATATAATCCAAAATATTTCTAAAAATATGAACATGAAACAATAAAATCAAACTCAAATTTAAATATAAAATATCTTAACTATCCTACTTTAATATTTGATTTTATCTTTGGTGATTTCAATTGACTTATTCCCAACAAGTATAGCTATGTTTGATTCTGCTAACAAAGTAATTCAAGCTCTTCCTCTTGGTTTGAGCTACCCCGGTAAAAAGACCGGAGGATTCTAACGTTATTAAGCATTTCTGGCCAATTCAAGAATTTTTTTTAAGGGAAAAGACGAACGTGGTAACCCCATGTAGGATCAGCTTTGAGGCTATAAGTCTCTCCTAAAATCAGATCGGATTGAAGCTTCCTGAGATGGAGCTGCAGGGAGAAATAGAAGATAAGGGTTCCTTTGTTGCTGCAGGTAGTGTTCCTCTACTTGGTGTTTCCAGTCCTTCCTTCACTGAATATCTTACATTTCGTAAAGTTCTCAGTTGGACTAAGTCTCATCAAGTTTTGGATAAAGTTCTTATTGAATTTGATGCTTAAGTTCTCATCCTGGTGTTAATCTTGAATCTGATTTGAGCCAATTAGTGGCTGACTGTATTAGTTCATGTTCCTTTTTAAAAGGTCAATGAATTTAGTTGTTCATATCTTGCTTAGAGTTTCGAGTTTTTTATTTGGTTTTACGTTTTGTACGTATCTTACTTAGAGTTTCGGGTTTTTTATTTGGCTTTACGTTTTGTATTAAGGTTTGTTAGCTAATTTTGTTTAATGAAAGCATAATTTCTTTTTTTTAAAAAAAAAGGCATAGTACACCTCAAAGAACACAATGGTGGGGCTGTGCACCCGTGTGAAAAATGAAAACTATGCACTCCACACCAAGTTTGTTGAAGAAGTGGTGGACTGGTGGTCCACTATCTTTATGCTGAACAGGGACTGCTCAACTTATAATTCATTACATATTTCTATGAATGCAACTATGTATAGTAACCAAGGAGTATCTATTCGCCTCTGGTTCTGCTGTGTTATATTTATCAAATTTGCATCGAAAAATATATTACTGTATATCCAACTGAAATATACTCCATTTATCTATTTATTTATTACTATACTCGAGCATTTGGGCTGGCACATGTGTAATAATTATTACTTTCCCCTCATTGTTATAATCGGCAAAATAATAATATAAAAAGAAAAAAGGAATTGCTGGGAAAAAGTAGGAATTATTAAAGCTTAACAGACAATTGGGACTGATCATTAGTTTTATCCTCACAGTAGGCTTGAGCAACTGAGTTTAAGATATTGAGCAGGCTTTGGCATAAGTCTTTTGAGTTGTTGAACTACCAAGAATCTGAAGAAAGAAGAACAAAGTCCAACAATGGATTCACAGTGTTGGTGAGGTTGGTATAACAATCATAAACTGCATTATTCTCTCAAAGACTCAAAACCAAACAATGTTTTCTCAGATCCTAACATTCCTCTTGAGTATCAGAAGAAAAACAAAAACAAAAGAATTCAGAAAGTTCTCTTCATAATGTATATAATCTACATTACCCATTCATTTGGTGGGTTTCTTTCTCCACTCAGTGAGGCCACGGTTTATTTCATGGCCATCGCTTGATAATCTGAGTAGATGTAAAAAGCTGCGGTTGTCATGGTCACCAGAAGCTGCAAGAGCAGAGCCATTTGTCCCTTGGAGCTCTGAAACAGCTTCTGTATCCTCAATAGGTTCTACGCTCGTGAGGGAATCGACTATGTCATCGTGTTGGCATTCCCTTCTGTAATCCAAGGTGATAGTTTGCAGTTCATGGGTATCAACAATTTCTTGAGGTATGCTCTGTCATTAAGAGAGATGTGAGATTGTAAATATCAAAGTAAGGATGGATAGAACCCAAGAATACCTTCAGTTACCTACCTCGAGAACCCATCCGATATAGGTCACATTATTGACATGTTGATTCATGTCTAGATCTGCTCTTCTAGGCTGCAGATATTATAAGGTGCCATTATAAGGGTTGAGATCAATCTCCATACTGGGGTAAGGATGGTAAAAATGAGGAGAATTACCACAAGTCCCAGTTTGGAATATTGAGCAGGGTCTTCCAGCTTCAAGATCTTCTTCAAGCTGCGATTATTTTCTTCAGGAAATGCTAATCTGTAAATGCCATTAATAACAGATATGACTGTCACGATCTATATTTTAAACATAAGCTTTAGGTAATTCATCACCTTACTCTCCAACTTAACCAATGACATGAACAATAAAAGGAAGATGACAAACGGGAGTTCACAAAAATATTATTGCAACCTATCATCTTGCGCATACATTATATTCTAAATCAGACAAAAGCCATGCAAAATAAAATTCTTAAAGCAAAGAACAAGCTTCACATTAGTTGTGCATCCGTTCTTCACAACTCTCTGAGGATTATATTTCACAAATTCTTTTCCTTTTTCTTTTTAGTTGAAAATAAACAAGAATAATATCAAATTGCGAATGGTGAAGTCAGCAAAACGAAGAAAAAATTAGTGGGGAAATTGAAGCTTGATTTTAAGGCTTAAGATATCAGAGCTACAATGATAAATGGATCTTATGCACCAGAAGGCTAGCAGCCACCATTCATTTGAAAACAAAGCAAGCTTCCACTTTTCATGTGAATTTGAATCGTTACTTTATGTTACATGTCCGATTCATGGCTCCAAAATGCTCAGGAATAACAGATCTACTTTCTGTTACATGTCCGATTCATGGTTCCAAAATGCTCAGGAATAACAGATCTACTTTCTTTCATGCCTTCCCAGGGAGTCAATGATATATATATATATATATATATGTCATGCTAATATTCTCGGGTACTAGGGTGCTAGTCGCTCATGGGCTGAGCATGGTAAATAATGGAGTAGAACAGAAGCCTTCTATATGCCAATTATAACTAACCAAGAAAGCCAGGTCGAACCAGAGACGAGTTCTCGAGGGAAAAAAACTAAGTACTCATCTTGACTATCATCGGTGACTTTCTGAAGCCGCCGAGTGTCTTGGTTCATCATCAACCACTTACTGAAATCATACAACAAAACACAATTTCAGGTAATTCTGAAACAAAATATATAAAAGTAGGAAAAGGAAGGATCCTTCTTTAGTAGCAGAATAGGTGAATTTGCAGAAAAGAAAAGCAAAGCAAGGGACAGATTGATCACGGGTGCAAAATCCTATAAATGAACAAATTACAGCGGCAAAACATAGAAAATAACAATTTCAAAACAAAGGGACGGTTAAGCAAACCCAAGAGCATCAAATTCATAACAAAACGCTCATAATTATCAAATTTCACTTTGTATCAACAAGATACATAAAGCTCATTGCTAATGGGCCTGTAAGGACTTGAAGTCTCAGTCGGATTGTTTATATATATATACATATACACGCACATAAAATAGCAGAAGCAAATATACCCAGAGGCCAAAGATCTCAAAATTTGCACACAAATTCCACAATTCGATCGAAAAAACACAATAAATACTGAATCCTATAGCTAATACAAGTCAACATGCAATCTCATTATGTACCAAATCATAAGCAACATTAAATTTTTGTAATTTCACAACAGGGGAAAAAAACACGAAACAGGAGAGAAAGGAAAAAACCAAATATACAGAATGAAAAAGAGAAGTGTACCTGTAAAAAATTAGCAATAGTCTCAGCATTGTCCATTGTTAAAATTATATTAATTTAATTTGTAATTAAATTTATATTTTTTAATTATTAAATGTTATATTTTAATTATAATTAATGATTAAATATTATATTTTAGTTATACTTATATTTTAAAAATATATATATTTTTATACAGGTACGGAAATTCCTGCAGGAATGGGAATATTTATATAATATTTATATATTATACATCATGATATTCATATAAAATATTGAAAAACTCAAGTTTAAAAATCAAAATATAACATCTAAAATATACATAAATTAATTAATAACTAACTTTCCATTTTGAAAAATAAAAACACAATATTATATATTCAATTTTGTTAATATCAAATTAATTCAAGTTTAAATCGATTTTTAATTAACCAAAATATTAGATTTTTTTTTAACTCCTAGCTGAGTCCTTATTTATTGTCCCACCCTCATTCTAGGGTTTCGTGTTCATCCTGTTTGTCTTCGGCTCTTCCGTGAACCAAGTAAAAGAAACCTCATTACACATAATTTGGATGTCTTTAATAATGATGTTGCTAACGAGGTGCAAGAAACGCCTTTTAGTGGCTGCTTCTTCAGCTCAGTTCCTTACAAATTCTCCAATTTATCAGGTTGGATCGAATTCTCATCTCCATATTCATACTTCTGGCTGTAAAAAATTGGGAGGTAAGGCTGGATATAGGTTTTATGATTTATTGAAAATATGAGAAAAGGAGGCAAGAAAAGCTAGATACAAATTAATTATAGATTTTTGAAGAGTATAGATAATGGAAAAAAGAAAACTTGAAGATATTCATCTTGCGCATACATTATATTCTAAATCAGACAAAAGCCATGCAAAATAAAATTCTTAAAGCAAAGAACAAGCTTCACATTAGTTGTGCATCCGTTCTTCACAACTCTCTGAGGATTATATTTCACAAATTCTTTTCCTTTTTCTTTTTAGTTGAAAATAAACAAGAATAATATCAAATTGCGAATGGTGAAGTCAGCAAAACGAAGAAAAAATTAGTGGGTAATTGAAGCTTGATTTTAAGGCTTAAAATATCAGAGCTACGATGATAAGTGGATCTTATGCACCAGAAGGTTAGCAGCCACCATTCATTTGAAAACAAAGCAAGCTTCCACTTTTCATGTGAATTTGAATCGTTACTTTATTTTACATGTCCAATTCATGGTTCCAAAATGCTCAGGAATAACAGATCTACTTTCTTTCATGCCTATATATCATGCTAATATTCTCGGGTACTAGGGTGCTAGTGTCGCTCATGGGCTGAGCATGGTAAATAATGGAGTAAAACAGAAGCCTTCTATATGCCAATTATAACTAACCGAGAAAGATAGGTCGAAACCAGAGACCAAGAAATGAAATTTCACCTGAGTTCTCGAGGGCAAAAAACTAAGTACTCATCTCGAACATCATCGGTGACTTTCTGAAGCTGCCTAGTGTCTTGGTTCATCATCACCCACTTACTGAAATCATACAACAAAACACAATTTGAGGTAATTCTGAAACAAAATACATAAAAGGAGGAAAAGCTTTACATTCTCCCAAAAAAAAAATGATAAGGTTTTAACAGCTAAACTTTGATTACTCTGGGGGCATGTATTACTAGATTTTTTTAGATGCACAGTAAATCGTTCAGGGAAAAACAAAGAGGAATGGCTTACAAAATAAATGAGTCTCATCTCCTTGTCATCCAATAACATAAGCACACATGCTTATGAAAGACTCTTATTTAATGAAATTGTATAAAAAATGGTAATTTTCCATCTGCTATTATACAAATAAAAGAGGGAAAAGAGAAGATTGGAATCGCACCTTGTAGCTCTCCCTACTTGCCCAGTGGCATAGTCCTTAATTATCCAATCACGTCTAGTTCCAATTCTTCCTTCACTTTGGCACCATGTTTCTACTTCGACTACATCACTCCTGCTCCACAAGTCCATAGATTAAGCACCAAGGGAAAATATAATTAACATAATTAATGAGTGAGAATAAAACTCACCAGGCAGGGTATTTATATATTTCAATGTGCATTCGAGAAGTTACCCATATGAGATGCAACTTTCTCATGGTGTGGGTTGTAGCAAATCCATCAGTTGAAAATCCAACACTCTGAGCATGATTGCAGCCAACCTCCTGGAGAGTATTATAAAAGAAAAATAGGCAAAAAAAAAAAAAGATCTTTTAATCGCAATCAATTAGACCTAACACGATACTTTTAGTAGCAGAAACAAAGTAACATGAGATCCGATCTTATAACATGGAAGTGAAAATGGAAAGTTCCCCGTTTGCTTATTTGTGCAAAATTTGCATATGCAGTCCAGTCTTATAGCATGAGAGAGAAAATGGAAGGATCCTTCTTTAGTAGCAGAATAGGTGAATTTGCAGAAAAGCAAAGCAAGGGACAGATTGATCACGGGTGCAAATCCTATAAATGAACAAATTACAGCGGAAAAACATAGAAAATAACAATTTCAAAACAAAGGGACGGTTAAGCAAACCCAAGAGCATAAAATTCATAACAAAACGCTCATAATTATCAAATTTCACTTCTTTGTATCAACAAGATACATAAAGCTTATTGCTAATGGGCCTGTAAGGACTTGAAGTCCCAGTCCGATCGTTTATATATACATACACAAATAAAATAGCAGAAGCAAATATACCCAGAGGCCTAAGATCTCAAAATTTGCCCACAAATTCCACAATTCCATCGAAAGAACACAATAAATGCTGAATCCTAAAGCTAATATAAGTCAACATGCAATCTCATTATGTACCAAATCAAAAGCAACGTTAAATTTATGTAATTTCACAACAGGGAAAAAAACAAAACAGGAAAGAAAGGAAAAAACCAAATATACAGAATGAAAAAGAGACGTGTACCTGTAAAAAATTAGCAATAGTCTCAACAGTGGCAGTTTTTTTAATCCCAACCTCATAGCTCCGAATAATAAATTTCTCCTTATAAGAAAAACAGTCCTCCGTCAAGCTCCCTAAGCGGAGGTGATTGCCCAAGCTTTGACTCCCAGATTCAACCACACCGGTCCCACCATCGGAAACAACAGAATGAAGAGAAGCAAAAGAAGAACTCTTAGCGACAGGGGAACAGAAAACGGCAGCGTTTCGACCGCTAGTTATAAAATGGGGCCGGTTATGGGGATGACCAAAGAATCTGCATTGGGCAGCTAGGGCTTGGATTTGGTCAGTCGCATTAAAGGGAACCTTCAACATCTCTTTCTCTCTCTAAGACCAGAACTGAATGAAATTTTCAGATTCTCTCTCTAAGCCGAGTTAGAGAGAGCGCTGCCATTCGTGAGCTGTGGGCGCGTGATTTTAAAGGATGGATTTGTCGATGGGACCGAGGAAGTAAGAGGAAGAAGGAAACATGACATTGGGTTTTGATTGAATCACGAAATTGCCACTGCCATGTTTGGATTAGGGAAGCTTTTAAATAAAAGAATTAAAGATGGGACCTTGGGCCTCTTTTTGCTCAGTAAAAATCATTGGAAGGGGATAGAATTGAATTGTAGGGGACAACTGAGGAGAAACATCCCTAACCCTAGGCCACGTGTTTGGGATTTCTACAGTTTTAATTGACATCTAACATTGCAGACTTTCACTTTTTCCGAAAAAAGAAATAACTTTAAACGTAATGTATAATTTTATATTTTATACTTATATAATATCAATATATTTTAATAAATATTTTTTATAATAATTTAAATTAAAAAAGACATTTTAATCTATTAAATATTATTTTATATAAAATTTAATAAAATTAATAATTATTGATTTGTCTAATAAATAACAATTTAATGAAATGAAAAGAGTATATATTCTAAAAAAAATTAATAAAGGGATTAAAAGTGAGCATTGGAAAAAAAAAGACATATTTATTCTTATCATTAAAATTTATTTTTTAAAATACTAAAAATAATATGAATTTATTTTTATAAGAGTAAATTTGGACAATTTTTAAAATTTTAAACAATGAATACAAATTATTTTAAATATTTTGAGCTTAAATATGAACATTTTTCATATTCACGAACTACAAAAATTTTTATTGCAACGATAGACAATGTTTTTGTCAATTTCATATACTTTATTAACAGTAAATATGATCATTATCCATCTCCATTGAAAAATCACTTGTGATTATCCTACTAATAATTATGATTTGAAAATCATTCTTTGCTCCGAACATGCAAGTATTAAAAAAAAAAGTGAACATTGATTAGTTTTGATTTGAAAAAATATTTAAACCGAATAAATCAAATTGTATATAAATAATAATTGAATAGATTCGAATTCTCAATACATCATCAAACCAAAATAATCTAAATTATTTTAGTCGGTTGGTCTGATTTTTCGATTTTAAGCTAACGAGCCCTTAATTTTGGACTTTTTAACTTTGAAAATACAAGTTGCATTCTTAACAACAAAATAATACAATTCATAATTTTAAGTTTTAACCATATCAAATAATAAATTTAATGCTATTAACAACTAAAGCTATCTTGTAATTAAAAACTATCCAATTTATAACAAATTTAGGCATTGAATATACTTTTAAATTGTATATCTTAACAAATTAAATTCTAAATATTAAATAATTACAATGAAATAAATTATGTACTATAACTATAATTAGAAACTAATTTGTTAATACACAAGCGTATGATTTTATAATTATAATCATAAAAAGCATATATATTTTAATAGGTTAAATTTTCTAATAATAAAAAATAATCGAACTGACCAAATTAACCAAAATGTAAGCAATTCGGTAAGGACTTTCATTTTAATTTGACTTTACACACCTCGAAATGAAATATTAGGTACGAATTATGTACTTTTTTAACATATGGTATTTTACTATTTTATTATTAGAAATTTGATTTAAAAAAAACTAATGATTGAAATATAGACAAGTTTTATTAATCGATTATGTTGAATTTTGGTTCAACTCTGTTAATGTTTTGAATGAATGCCTCAAATTGTTACAGTTATCCAGTTGAACTCAAAAAAAAAAAACAAAAACAAAAACAAAAAAAATAGAGAACCACCTAGGTTCTTTTCTGAGGATTGATCCGAAGAGTCTGGATGGTACTTGGAAGACCTTCATGCGGATATGGGTTACTCTAGATATCAAAAAACCTCTACGAACTAATATGAAAACAAAGAAGCAAGGTGGTGATTGGGTGGTGATATTGTTCAAATACGAGAGACTCCCCAGTTTCTGTTTTTTTTGTGGCATTATTGGACAGGGAGAATGGGATTCAAATTCTGGCCAACGAAAATAATCAAAATTTCAACCGTTAACTACATGTAATTTCCAATAATAATTTTTTTAAACAATAACTATATAATATATTTAAATTTTAAAGTCATAACTTATGTAATCTAGTAATATTTCAATTTAATTCTTTATAATTGTTTTTTGTAATTGTAACTCAAATTTACTCAACTGATTTCTATTCAATTCTAGTAATGAATATTAATTTAATGCGTTACATTTTGTTTAATTTTTAAATTCACAGCTTCAATGAATATATTATGTATTAAATACAGTATAACTTAATATTTCAACTTAATTATTCATGATTTACAAAAATAAGCTTTTTTTGTAACTCAAAGTTCAAGCAACTGATTCCGAGTAATGATTATTCAATGCAATTAAACTTTTAAATTTATAACAGTATACATCTGGCTTCTAGTGTGTGTGTGTGTGTATATATATATATATATATATATGTATATGTATCGTGTTAAATTACTCAAATTTAGTGGTTCAAATAGGAATAATAATATAAATTTATATTTTTTTAATTTTTTTAGGATAAAGATAACATTTACAAAAGTAGAATATTTGAAGCCATCTTTATTTTAAGCCACCTTAGGCCCATAAAAAAATAATCAAATTATCATTAAAAACATTGAAACTATAAATTAATTCATTATTTTACACACAAACTATCATATCTAATAGGAAATAAATAAATTGATTCAATATCTACTTTACTTATTAAAAAATAATTCATAAAACAATATTAGAACTGAATATCAAATTGAAAAAGAAAACAATTTATTAAATTTGAAAAAAAAATAATATATTGTATATAGTTTATTCAGTTTAAACAAAAATGAATATGTAGTACATTGTATATACTTATTAATTAATAAATTATATACTGTATACACTTAGATTGTGTTTGGTAGACAGTATTGTAATGTAATGTAATTAACCATGTAATGAAATATGTATTTGTTAATAAAACTATCTAATAATGTAATGTAATGATAATTACTAATGTATTCCTCAATACATTTACTAATGTATTTCACATTACCCTCATTTAACCCAGTATTTTTTATTATAGCCCTCTCTCTCTCTCTCTCTCTCTCAAGTCTAAACCTAAACGTCATCTTCCCCCTTCACCTTCGCCATCACCCCTGTTGGAGTCGTCCTTCTCCCGTCGATGCCATCCTCCGTTATTCACCACCGCTTGTCGTTCTTTGGTTCTAAGTGCGTTGATTCTTTTCTTACTTGAGTTCATTCATCTCTTGGTTGTAGATTTTTTTATTTTTATTTTTAGATTCTGTAATTCAATGAAAGCTTTGAATTAATTTTTGATCTTCAAGTTAATTAGTAGGTGTCTCTTATCTGTGATTATAGATAAACAGAGAGTTAAAGTGCTTTAGAGCTCGATCCAAATTTTCCTCGAGGCATAGTTGAAACAATATTGAGTTTGTTGGGTTTTGAGCTGTGAGTAAAGTGGTTGTTGTGAGTGAGATATGGAGGGATTGCAGTGTAGAGAAAAGATTGGATTTCTGAGGTTTAAAAGAGGGATTGCTCATCTATCATTTTGATTTTATTTCTATTGTTATTTTTAAGAGTAATAACGGATAAAGTGATTTGCATATCTGTTAGACATTTTCACAAAGAAAAAAGAACTACACAATATCTATGTATTTACTATGATATTACCTATTCTTTTTTATACTACTTTGAGAAAAGTCCCAAATTAGTTGCCATTCAGTTCTGCCTTATTGCTTTTGGTTGCTAAGAAAGCCAAACTCCCTTATGCAACTTTGACAAATGTTGCTTGTTTTGAATGTTCCAACATCTGCTCATATACTGTTATGAACTGGTATAGATTTTGCAAATGTAATATTGCCTGTCCTAGTTAAGTAAAATACTGTAAACATCTAGCCATTTTCAAATTATTTATTTGAAACCAAATTCAGCTGAAACCAAATTTTCATTTTTATGTACAAATTAAAGAAAAATGGCTCGCCTAAGTTTGACCACGAAGAAGTTGATAAAGAAGAGAAAGAAATTAGTAGTATTGTCACAGTGGTTAGGCTTTTTAAATGTAATAAGTTGGTTTTTTCAATTATATTATGTGGTAGCAATGTATATTAGCTCTTATTATTTGAGAAAAAGTTATACCAGTGATTTTTTCTTGAGAAGAAAAATGTTGAATGAAATGGTATATGAGAATGATAATGTTTGTAAATCAGAATTAAGAATGAATAGAAATTCATTTAATAAGTTATGTTATTTACTTAAACATGAAGGGGGTTTAAGGAAAACTAAATTCATGTTGTTAGATGAGCAAGTTGCAATTTTTTTGCATATATTAGCTCATCATGTTAAAAATAGGACTATACAATTGAGATTTAAGAGATATGGGGAAACTATTAGTAGACATTTTGGGGAGGTCTTGAAAGCTGTCATCCGTTTGCAAGGAATCCTATTAATGAAACCAGAATCTGTTCCTAACAACTCAACAGACTTAAGGTGGAAATGGTTTAAGGTACTATTATGACTATTTAGTATCTACATATTTTTTCAAAAAAATAATTAATGATTGATGTAAATTTTTTTGGACAACTTGCGGAGTTTTTAAGTTGGACCAAATTTGTCACTTTCTAAGTAAAACCAAGTTATATTGAAGACAATCTTCGAATAAAATTAGCTGTAAAACTTTATAATTAAGAACGTTAGAGTGTATAGTATGCAATGTTATATGTCAGCTCATGATTAAAAGCCGATTAATGGGGTATCAAGGTTTAACTAAAATCTATTGTCCAACCAAACTAAAATTTATCTATGTATTACCCAGTTGGGAGGGATCGACTGCCGATGGTCGAGTTCTTCGGGATGCAATAACTAGGAAAAATTGGTTAAGAGTTCCTCATGGTACATTTATCTTATTTTAGTTATAGTTTTAATTGATAACTTATTTTAAAAATTTTACCGTAATTTTTATATAGGACAATATTATCTTGTTGATGCCGGCTATACAAATTGTGAAGGATTTCTTGCACCTTATAGAGGACAGAGATACCACTTGAATGATTGGAAGGAAGGACATAAACCTAATTCTAGTAAATAATTTTTCAATATGAAGCATTCTGCCGCAAGAAACATTATTGAGAGATGCTTTGGAATGCTTAAACTACGTTGGGTTTATCCTATCAAGACTTATAATAAGATTATTATTGCTTGCTTTTTTCTTCATAATTTTATAAGAAGGAAGACGAAAGAGAGGCTAAACAGAAGAAGATTTCAAGGAGCGAGATTTGATGAAATTGAGAATATTATTTCAACGACTGAAACATCAAATGAATGGAGTGCTTAGAGTGATAATTTGGCAAATGATATGTTTAATGAGTGGAGAAGAAACAGATAGAAAATTATGTTCTTATTTAATATTTTGATGATATTTTTGTTTATTTTATATAGTCATAAATATTTTTTTTAAATTATGCTTTATTAAGTTGGGATTTATTATTTTTATAAAATAATAAATATAAAATAATTATATAAAAAATAATTTGATAATTATGAGTATAATTACATTTCAATATATGTATATAATCAAACCAAACATAGGAATGTATTTACAATTACATTACATTACTAATGTAACCAAACATAATAATGTAATCACAATTACATTACATTATTCAATCCATTACATTATCCAATACATTACATTATATTATGTCATACCAAACATAACCTTATATCTTGTATATACTTATGTACTATATACAGGACATTAATTACTTGTAACACCCTACTGAACAGTCTTTTCCGATTTATGCAATTATATACAAAGTCATAAACTAACTCGTCAACTTATAACTGTCTAAAATACTATTTATTTCATCAAAAATCCGATAGCACAACAGCTATATACTTACTAACCCCCTGAAAAACAGACAACAATCATAGCCTCTCAGAGGCACAACAGTCTAAAACAGAAAAAAATACACACTCCAGACCATCATTCGCACATTGAACCTATCCATTCAAATGACTACATGGAAATCACATATTTACAGACATAACAATATTCACTATCCCATCAACATTAGTTCAAATACAGTGCAATCCTTTACTTCAAATATCTAAATATATACATGCCAAAAATACTGAATGAATACAATTATTTCTTTCTCTTCAAACTTCGCTCCGCTGTGTACCATGCTCCAGCAACTCTTTAGAATTTGCACGCAGTAAACACTACGTTCTGAGCATTAAATATGCTCAATGGTGACTATGAATCGAAGAATTTTCCAATTAAGCATAATTACATTAATTATGCAAAATTTTACCTTTGTTTTATAAAAAAAAATTTCAATATTTTTAATAGTATTCTCAATTCAATAGTTAATTACAAAATTATTCTTTTTTCACTTTAATGATGGTTTTACCATTGGTTCATTTATTTTCACTTTGATTTTTTTAATTATTTATCAAAATACAATTAGCAATACTTTTAACATTCAATGCAAAGCAATACAATTATTTTAGAAAACTTTGCAATTAAGTCTTTATTTCTTCATTTTTATTACAAAAAGGTCATTTTTATACAATTATTATAAAATTGCCATTTTTACATGTTAATTGCAAAATTATCATTAACTTGCTTATTTTTACTTTTCAGTTGACTTTTGGCTTATAAAAGTTTTGTTTGGTCCTTGATTGACCTTGGTATACAATATTTTATTTTTGCTCCATAATTTCTCAGTTAATTACGATATTGTAATTTTTGGACTTTAATTACGATATTGGCATTATTTCACTAATTTTTCATTTTCAAATTATTAATTAGTATACATTATATTAATTGGTCTTTATTTTGACTTTTTTCATATAAAATTACATTTTAGCCCTCTTTCTTTACGAAAATTTATTGTTGGATTGTTTAGTCACTAAATTACCATTTTACCCTTGTAAATCATTTTCTTATCACTTTTGCTCATTAAGTGTAAGTCTTGGGAGAAATTACAATTTTGACCCTAAACGTTTTATTTCTTTCATTTAGGTCCTCTTTCGCTTTTGACTTTCACTTTTAGCATTCTTTTTGTATTTTTAACTTATTCTTATTATAATGCTCCTAGTACAATCCTGACAGAATTTTTCAGATAGGATATACATGATATGGACCCCAAAGGACCACAAACAGACTGAAAAATGATCTCAAAGGATCAAGTCTCATAGATCAGATATCAGAACAGACAGATACTATGGAGATTAGAGATCCTACCATAGCAAAATAAGTCGCCATGACTTGCACCGCGGTATAGGATGTCCCTATGGCTAGCCAATCATATCATAAGCATGACTTTTACTGCCTGACTATTGCTAAGGGCAAAATCATTTACTTTTAAAACACCTTTCAAATTTTTAACAATTACAAATACTTTTTTCAAAGCAGTACATTTTGTCAATTAAATCATTTTCAGTACTTTTAACTATTCAATATCTTTCTTTTTTTTATTATTCTGACAGTCACTTTTTTCAGTGTCTCATATACAATTTGTGAAATATGGCATCATAATTCACTACGATCACTTTGCATATTATACTTTTTAGTGTCTTTTCATTTCTCCACTTTAGTCAGTTATTCTTTCGGTACTTTTTATACACTTTGTGAATTATATCATTATAATTCACCATTTCTTAGCAATCTATGAATTATTTTTTAATGATTCTATATTTTGACTTTACGTCTCATTTTACTTTTTTGACTTTTAATAATTTTTTTACTTTTTCTGTCCAGAATTGCGATCATTCTGAATATGCAATACTTTTATACGGTTTGTGAATTATTTTATAATAATGCACCATTTTATTATCGATTTATGAATTATTTCTCAATAATTCAATACGGTCATTATACATACTATACTTTTATGGTTTTTTTATTCCAAAAAATTAGTCGATCACTCTTTTAACTAATTTTGGATAATTTATGAATTATATCAATATAATTCATTATTTTGAACTTAAATTATGAATTATAACTCAATATTTCAATACATTTATTTTGTACATATTTAAATATTTCTTCAAAAATATTCAAATAAATTCTAAAAATTCTATAAAAATTCATAGGTATATTATTTACTCATCTCACTCATTAATTCAGAAAACTATTTTCATTAGTTACATAATCCATTAATTATTTCAAAAATATTCAAATAATTCCTATAAGTTCCATAAAAATTTATGGACAATTTATTTCATGTCTATTATCAATTAAAGGCTTAATTCATCAAAAATACCTAAAGTACCCATTATTTCTCTTAGGAATAAAATCCGGCCACCACAAGAATTGCTCTATGAAAAATTATTCCAATTAAATTAAGCTTACATTTAAGCATAATTAAGGTCCAATTTCATTATTCTAAGGCTAATTTCAATATACATACATTTTACTAATTTTTCTTTAACTTACATAAAAGAAAATTCATACAATTTAGGGGAAATTAAAAGATTTCATAGTCACTTACCTATTTTCCATGCTTAACCATCCTTAAACTTCCTTTTCCAAGCCTTGAACCAAAAAAAAAAAAATCATTCTTGACAAAAAACTTCCTTAAGGGGCCGAAATTTCCTTCAACAAAAACATCAAAATTTCAATAGTTTAAGCTCGTTTTGACCTTAAAAATAGACTCTAGGCACCTAAAAACCCTTGTAGGCACCCTTAAACAAAATTAAAACCAACAATTTCTCTTACCTTTAATTGACACATAAGCCTTTATCACTTGATTTTCCTTGTTAATCTTTCTCTAATCAGTGGTTTGAGGATGAATCAAGCAACTAGAGAGGCTGAAGATTATTTTTAGTGCTTTAATCAAGAGAGAAAATGAAGGAAAATTTGAAGAAAAATTGTGAAACATTGGTTATGGTGGCTAGGTTAGGGAGAGGAAGAAGAAGCTGGCATGAATGGCTGGAAAATCTCATATTTTTATTCTTTTTATACCTCACATAAGTGGGCTTAGGCAAAATCATGGGCTTGATCCACTTAAACCAAAGCCTATTAATTACCTAATAAATGATTTTAATTAATTTTTTCCACTTTCCAACTCCAAACCACTTTAGAACTGATTCCATCATTCTTATTACATAAAAAATAAGCTGTACACAAAATTTCAGCCCAATCGGAGTCTATTTTTAATCCGATTCGATTGAATCGGTCCAATTCAAAAATACTGGTGTTGTAGAAAAATTTATTTTTGCAGCCAAAATAATCTACATATTATTTTACGCATATTTGAATTTTTGGCAATTTTAGGTTTCATTTACTATTTTTAATGGCTTGGTCAAACTTTGATCAAACTAGTTAATCTAAAACCGATCGATCTGCATCGTTTTTCATATTTTTAACTTTTGGAGGCTTATTTGACCTTAACTTCACTTCAAATTTTAATCTACTTGTGATCCATATTTTTCGATGGTCTAATAAAATATTTTTCACCTCCGGGTGTACTATTCAGCTCGAATTTACTATTTACTGTCGAAAAATACTATTTATTTACGGCTAATCCGGCGTTCAGGCCATTACATTACTGTATACATTATTATGTATTGTATACACTTATTAATTAATAAACCTTCTTATTAATTAAAATGTAGTACATTGTATACACTTATTAATTAATAAGCATCCTTATTATTTTTATTACAATTAAAAAGAGATTAAAGTCAACAAACTTATAAATAATTCATATATTATTCTAATAATTTTTTTAAAAAAATCAGAATAAATATTTAAAATATTTAAATTCAAAAAATATAAAAAGAATCCTTTTTTTTTATTTAGAAAGATAAACAAATCTTGAAACATTTGATTGAGTTGCCTTGTTATGACCATTTATTTTCTAATTAACCAATTTTTTTTTTTATTATCTCTCTTTAATTTGAGCCATACATCTTTTGCCTTATTATTAATATTCTACGCGGTTCATTATTATTATTATTATTATTATTATTATTATTATTATTATTATTATTATTATTATTATTAGTCAGTGTAAGCTTCCTCTTTTCACATTCCTTACTTCCTTCCATTTTCTCCTAATTCTAGTTGTTTTTTGCTTTCCCAATTCTATAACCACTTCATCTTCTTGGATCAACTCCAAATTTTCTCAGCATGATGCCATATGTACGTGTCAAACAGATCCGGTAGAATCAAGATAGATTAAAATATAATTTATTAAAATTTTATATATCATAAATAAGTTGAATTTTATCTAAATAAATATGATTTAAAATAAATTATTGTAAAAACAGTTATAATTGAATTGGATAATAAATAAGTTAGACCATAAATGAGAGTTTGACTTCAAGTGTAGGAGTTCAATAGGTTTTTCTTGAAAATTAAATGTAAATTATTTATTTGATTTTTTCTTAATATTTTTTTTATTGTTGATGGGTTGAAGTTGAAATTGAAATTTTTATGGAATTGAACATGATAGACTTCACGAATTTGGTTGGAAAAACCTTAAGCAAACGTCATGTATTTATCCAAATTTGGGATCATAGATGACATCACGAATAATTTGTGATATTAAAAATCTCATAGGCTTTTTCTGCAAAGAAAAAAATCGTTAATTAATGGAAATCAATGCATGCTTTCCGATCGAAGCGGGTTGATTAATATTCTAATAGAAAACTTGCACGATATGCCTTAATGGATAAACAGATTAATCTTCTTCTATAATTAACGGACTATCCAAATTAAACTCAAATTCAATTTTATTTTAATTTAAAAAATAGAATAAAATCGTAATAATTACTTTAGCAAATATAAAGTTTTATTATTATTATTATTATTATTATTATTATTATTATTATTTCAATTAAATATTTATTTAGATTCAATTTATATTAAAATAATTTTAAAATTTAATTAAAACATACAATTGTATACATTTTGTTATTTTGTGCATAGTAAATAAAGTATACTCAGTTTAAGTAAAATTAAAAATAATTTGAAAAAATTGAATAAAGTATACCTAATTGAACAAGAATAATCAATTGAATAAAGTATGCTCAATTGAATAAAGCATAGTGAATAAAGTATACTCAATTGAACAATAAAGGCAATGTTATTAAAATCGGACCGAATAAAGAATCGATAAGGCTGGGAATTCGCGGTTCGATTGGTTCAACCAGATTTTTTTCTATTTTTAAAATATTATAATTATTATAAATTTTTAAATACTATTGTATAAAAATTAAAAAAATATTCATCAAACATTAAATATATATCACAAATATCCTAATAATAAGTTACAAAATATATTTTTAATTTTATTATTACAAGTGATTAATTATGAATTTTTGAATATCATATGTTGGAAACATAAAAATACAATCATATCATGAAAATAATTTCATGGTTAGATGGAGTACTAATGAAGTAAACACAAAAATTATTAATCTTACATATATTAGTATACTTATATTTAATTACAATAAATACAAATAGATAATAAGTATATTAAATTATTATGTAACGTTTTTAGAATTTAAAATACTAATTTTTGAAATAAATAATGAAAATTTAATATATATATATATGTGTGTGTGTGTGTGTGTGTGTGTGTATTTTAAATTTTTATTATTTATTTATTTGAAAAAAATAAGTATTTTAATTATAAAGATATTACTTAATAATTTAATATACTATTACAATGATCCAAATAGATAATAAGTATATTAAATTATTAAATAACATATTTAGAATTTAAAATACTAATTTTTTTAAATAAATAAATAATGAAATATATATGTGTGTGTGTGTGTGTATGTGGGTGAAAATATAAAAAAATATATGATTTTTTACATTTTTAGCAAAAAATCCGGTTTTATCATGTTTTTCGTTTTTCGGTTCAACCCAATTTTTTTTTGTTCAAATCAATTTTTTTCCAATTCAGTTTTTAGCTATTGAACCAACCGGCTGACCTATCGGTTTGCTATTAAACCGATTCAACAGGCTGGTCTTGTTTTAATAACATTGAATAAAGGTCCTATGTGGCTTGAAGCTAAAATGGCTTAGAGTTGACTTATAATAATTTCAAATATTCTACTTTTATTGTTCTTGCACTCCACAACTTTTTCTTGGAAATGACAAAACTTTTTAAGTTTTACTCATTAATTAAGCTTTTATTGGTTGAAAAATGTTCTTTACCATATATCTATATCTATATACTATATTTGCTTTGCTAAATTACATTCAATTTATTTTTATCCAAATTTAATATATTGAATTCATTTTTACCTAAAAAATAATCTGAATTCACTTTACTATTTAAATAAACTGTATACGCTGAATTCACTTTATATATTTATACACTAAATTCACTTTTGCCCAAACTTAATGAACTCTATTCAATTATCCAAATTAAACTTAAATTCAATCTTATTTTAATTGAAATTAAAATTTTAAACTTAATTTCAATTGGATTTAATCAACTAATTCGATTTTAATTGAATGCAATAATAATTTATCCCAAATAAAATTTAAATATATATATATATATATATATATATGAATTCAATTGTATCTAAAAAAGAATTGATCAACTAATATACTTTGATTATCACTATTATAATATGAATTGAATTTTTCCAGCACATGAATGATACTTCTTCTTTTTAAAAATAAGGTCTAATCATGTGTAAACATCAGTTACTTGGCCAAATGTGAATATCCTCTATTTAGTTTTGCCCAGTGTACTCTGTATTCAGTTTTTCCAAAGTGAACACACTTTATTCAAAATAATATAAATTCAATCAAAAATTTTAATTTTTTTATTATTTATAAAAAATTATTAAATTTGTAATAAACTAAAAATGTCATTTTGGGTCAATAATTGACTCGATAATTGTTCTTTAAATAAATAAATTTGTAAATTTATTATAATTGATAATTACGGAAATGTTATTTTCCAAGGCCCAATCAGTCAGCCCAATTGCACTGAAAGGCCCAAGGCTCATTAACAAAAAATGACAAAACGTGAGCTGAAAGACAAGACAGATGAGCCTAATGTCCGATCAGACTGATGGGACGTCGTGTCCCATAAGTCTACTGACACGAGCTAGCACCCATACCTCCCACCTGCTCACTGTCACATCATCGTTCACTTACTCCAACAGCTAGTTATCACGCCCCAAGGTACTCAAGTACCCCTCCTTTATCTGCTATAAATAGCCAAAAATGTAATGGCTCCAGGTATTGAATATCTGATACTTTCTCTCTAAAAATTATCTCTTTAGAAAGTTACTAACTTAAGTTTTGAAGTGCTAACGACTGATTCGATCGGGCACCCCTTGCAGGATCAAGTCATCAGATCGGGATCACTCAGCTGCCAACTCTCCTTCTTACAAATAAAGCTTTTCTGCGCTTTATTATTTGGTGCTTTCGTTGAGAGACAATGGCAGATTCAAGATCCAACGAGCACACAGCTTCTAGAGAGCAAAGTCACAACAGCCAGGGAAGATCTAAGCCCTCAGGAAGAAGAGAGAGATCTCCCAGGTCACCTACCAGGGGTAACCTCCTCCCAGATTTCAACGATGTAGTTATGCGACAACCATAAGATACCCTTGTTACTATTAGGGACATGCATCCCATTCTTAGTGGCTTCACTAAGAGTATAGTCCAAATGCTGAAAAGGAAAAAATGTTCAGGACTTCTGAAAGAGGCCATGAAATGGACTTCATGGCCGAAGACTTCGAAAGAAGAAAGAACAATGAAATTTCCATCAACGAGCCATGAGCTCATGACAGCAGAAGAACGGGGTCAGAACCCCAGGCAGGTACGACAAGAGAAAGGGCACAATGTCCTCGAGCAAGGACTCTTCGTATATCCCCAGCAGATCCTCCACTTCATCCATTGGAGATGATCTGTCCTTTATGTGCACATCAAGTTGCAGCTGCATAAAGGAACGGAGGAGCGAGTTTGCCTCAACAACCATAAGCAGGGGGACAAATGGTTCAAGCAGAAACTCAAGCAGTTTGGCTTGACCAGCCTCAGAAAAGGTATATTTGAGGGAAACACCTGCAGCAAAATAACCTCCTCGTTTTGCAAGAAAATCACAGAGTCTGAAATGCCTCCCAGGTGGAGAAATGTTATGATGGATAGGTATACAGGTAAAACTAACCCTGCCACTCATCTTGCAAAATATCTAACCAAAGTGCAGGTTTACATCTATGATGAAAGGATTGCCTGCAGGATATTTCCTACCACCTTGGTAGAAGATGCCCTTAATTGGTTTCACAAGCTCCCCTAAAAGTCAATCACCTCCTTTCGATAACTCAAGAAACAGTTTATCACGCTGTTCATTGTACAGATGCGAGTGCCAAAATCTATGAGTGACTTGTGCAATCTTTATTAAAGGAATAATAAAAGTCTTCGAGACTACATCGACAAGTTTCAAGCCACAATATTGGAGGTGAGGAATGTGAGTGTGGAGATGACCTCCAACGCTTTGGCTAACGGCACCGGTGATCGACTGTTATTTGAGTCAATTATGATAAGGCTGCCAGCCATCTTTTTAGATCTAATGGAAAGAGTTAGGCAATACATTTAGCTTGACAATGTCTTAAAATCCAGCCGTGGCAGAAGGAACAATGTTATGGATAGACTCTAGCACCCAAATGGATGCTCCTTTAACCAGACTCCTGAATCCGAGCGGATATCAAGGAGCCCAGAAAGAGCCTCAATTTCTAGAAACCTGGGAAAGAGAAAGGAGGCCAAGCAGTTTAAGTTCGATCAGGGTAGTGGCCAACAGAATCAAACCTTCACTCCGCTCAATACCAACCCAACACAGATGTTGATATGGATCAAGAAAAAGCACCAAAAGGTGAATTGGCCCAAAAACCTGGACAAGAGGAGCAAAAACACTCAGAATCATAACAAGTACTCCAAGTTCCATAGAGACATCGTTCATACAATCGACGAGTGTTTCCAGTTGAAAGAAAAAATTAAACTACTCCTGCAAAGAGGGTACCTCAAAAAGTTTATAGGACCAACCAGAGGGGCAAGTCCCTGTAGACAGTTGGACCATAAGAAAGATTTTGACTCCGATGATCATGACGAGCTGAGAAAATAAAAAAATATGGATCCCTACTGACCTTACGCCGGGGTCATAAATATGATCACTGGTGGGTCGTCCTATGGAGAGGACCTCTCCAAGAAAAGAAAGGGGAAATGTGTCTATGTCTTCCAGACAGCCGAGCGGTCAGCTTCAATCACCATATCTAGCGAAGATGCATAAGATTTATTATTTTCTCATGAGGACGGCCTTGTCGTTAGGGCACGAATTAATAACTTCGATATGAAAAGGATATTGGTGGACAATGGAAGCGCAGTGAATGTGTTCATCCTCTAAGCTTACAAAGCCATGGGTCTGCTGATCTGAGAGCTTAAGCCGAATGCCACACCACTGGTCGAACTTGGAAACGCTATCGTTCTAGTGGTAGGATCTATCGAGCTATTTGCCGAGCTCTGCCGAGAGGCTCTAGCCCATGCCTGCAAGGTACCTTTTATGATTATTGATATGGTCTTTGCCTATAATGCCATTTTTGGCATGCCTCTACTCTTTCAAACTAGAGCTGTCACTAGTATCCGGTATATGGTGATGAAGATCCCAACCAAAGGAGGTGTCGCCATTCTAAGGGATGAGTAGAAGGCATCCAGAGAGGTTTATGTCACCATGATAAAGCACCAGAAAGAGGCCATGATGGTGGAACCAGGGCTAGAACGATTCAAGCAAGTGGAGGGGCAGAGAATGGATCCTGCAAAAAAAGTCAAGGCAAGGACACTTACAAAAGGCAAGAGTGTTCAAATAAGCACCAGTATGAGTGCAGAGGTCGAGGAGGCTGTTATGTAAGTTTTGATGATCAATCAGGCATCCTTTGCCTGGAAGCCAGAAGATATCTTCGGAATCGATCCAAATGTGATCACCCACAAATTCAATGTGGATCCAGCTTACAAGCCGATCAGGCAGAAGTTATGAAGCCATGCTTCCAATTGGAAGAAATTCATTTATGAGGAGGTAGAAAGATTATTAAAAACGGGTACGATACAAGAGGTTGACTACTCGAAATGGCTTACCAATGTTATGTTGGTAAAGAAGAAGTCGAAAAAGCTGCGGATGTGTGTAGATTTCATAAATCTTAACAAAGCATATCTGAAAGATAGCTACCCCTTGTCTAGCATAGACCAACTGGTAGACATCACTCCTGGCCATGCCATCTATTCCCTCCTCGATGCATATGCTGGATACCATCAAATTATGATGTAATTATTGGATTAAGAAAAGACTAGTTTTGTAACACCCTTACTGAACAGTCTAACCGAAATAAGTGGGTAGTTGGAAAAATTTTTTTTTCAAGGACCATTTGTCAAATACTGGTCATTGACCCCTTTGAGGAGCAATGCATTGAGACAATTCCAAAATCAGCAAGATTTTTCTTTTGAATCTTAACTATCCATCGACCCAGGCTTGTCCAAAAAGAAATACTTATAATTTCAGTAAGTCGATAAAGCTATGATTGTCCAAATAAAAATCCGGCAATATAACGTCTGAAAACTCATCTAAACCACCTGAAAATCAGACAATTTCCTCAGCCCATCAGGGGCACAACAATACAGAAATAATTTCATCATGCATCTCATACATCCATTCTCATTATTAATCACATTTCCTAAGATAAGTCAATATTACAATTACACTCTTAAGTCACAATAATACTCCAAAATAGAAACAATTTACATTCAAAATCGCCTTGTTACATCTGTGAACCTCAAAAGATGAATTGCTTGAAACTAGATCCCTTCTTCTGACGGTTGAGCCGAAGCAGCTGTCTAACCAAAAACAAGTCTATCATGCTACCTACACGGATAACAAAACCCGTGCTAAGCTATAAAGCTTAGTGGGGAACAGAGAAGTCTAAAGATAATCTTTTAAACATGTAATATCAATTATACAAATACAAAGTTGATAACACTCTTAATAGATACCTTCAATTATCTTAGATCCCAGTTCTTACATACAGCAATAAATCACAAGCATAAGCAACAGAACATCTTACTTACATAGGCAATAAAACTTAATAACTCAGTAATCAATGCATCATTCATTGCTATCACAAAAGACATTCGACATATTTCTTTCATACATCTACATCATTTAAAACATAGCATGCATTTAAAATTCACTTTCATGTAATCATTAAATAATCTTAACAAAGTGAACAATATAATACTTAACACCATAGTGTGTCATATATTATATACTTGATCGATAACAGAAGGACGTACATACCTATACATAGATATATAGATACATAATGCTTATAAAGAATTAGAGAATCACATGTTCATCAATATTATAACTTGCAATTTATTATCCATTGATGTACTTATACAAGATAATTCTTATGCACATTAGTTTTGAACTATAACATTTCTTGTCTTTTACACTTTTTAATTTATTTCCATATTAATGCCCCTAGAACAGTACCGACAGAAATACTCAAACTAGATATACGGGATGTGGACCCCATGGGCCACAAACAGACTGAAAAATGATCTCAAAAGCCATTTTTTCACGTAGCAGATACCAGATACAAACAGAAGTTATGGAGATCAGAGATCCTACCATAACTAAGCAAGTTGCCATGACTTGCACCGCAGTACAGAATTCCTATGGCCAGCCAATTATATCCTGAGCTAGTTTTACTGCCAGACTATTCTCTAAGGGCGTAAAAGATCACTTGCTTACAAAACATTTATCAAATTTCTCATCATTTCAATTTCTTTTCAATCCAGAACAAAAATACAGTTATTCAGAACTTTCAATATTTTGCACAATTTGTGAACCATCATTCACTTATGTCATGAACTATTTCACAATAATTCAGCAATTTCTCTTTAAATTACTCTTCAGTCATCAAAGGAATTTACTTAATATACATTCTTTCAATTTACTTTTAAACTTTCTAATAGCCACGTATTAACAATACTATTAATTGAAATAGCAGGTCATGCATTGCTAGATTATTTTCATGAGAATGAAATCATATAAAAGTACACCCACTATGAGTGTCTAAACAGCACATAAACATATAGTCATTTCAGAAGGACATACCTGCATGATTCATCATAGCCATCTCCCATGCTCCATTGTACTTAATTTAGTTATCAAATATACTATAGTCAAGACATATATTCACTAAACAGAGATGACTATATATATATTGAATATCAGGCTTAGATATGTAGCTATATCATCTCAAATAATCATATACCAATGAAATCATGTGTAAAAACATAGCATTTTCAACATTAATTTCTCATACTATCAGGAAATCATAACCATGATACTATATCCATTCCATTTAGTATAATAATGTACACAACGACTATCCCTGTATCAGATAAGAATTTATATCAAGAGAAGTAAAAGTGTCACATTTATTCCAATAGCTTGTTATTACACTAGGTACATTCTCTCATCTATAGTCTAGTGAATCCCAAATAACTATTTTATACTTTATCATGATCTCTTGTGTGTGTCAAATAACCTCTTTATTCAATATCTTACCAAAAAGCATTTTAGATAATAATAGCATCTACGACTATTGAACATAAATTCTTATTATTACAACGAAATATTACTTTATTATCATGTTATCAAACCATATAATTTATAGAGTAAACCCATATATCATTATGTCATTACATATTGTCTTAACATCTATACACACATATAAGTTCAATATCATAACTACCTATCTAGATGCATAATCTGACAACACGTATATATTTAAACCAACAAGTAAAACTACATAGCGTTTAGCTATCATTATTCTCATGATACCATAATTTTCTTTTATAGTCTATTAGATCATATTAATTACTAAGTTACTTAACAATAGTTATTCCATGCAATTTCTCTCAACATCATAACATAGTGAATTCTTACTATATGATATAACCAAAACTTGATAAACATAAGTTAAGACACTATTGCATCCATATATGGCAACCATACTTCCTAACTTCTAAAACTAAGCCACAACTAAGTTGAGTTATCATTACCATTTTCTTACTCTATTGCCTTATGTTTCATGTCATTAGAGATAGATATATCACACTTAAGTAATCAAGAAGGCTATATTACTTATAATGTACAATCTATTTCCTTAAATGAAATCTCAACTTTACAATCCATTAATCTCAACGTAGCTCATGCCTTTTTAATCGACATTCTACTCAAATCACATCTTAACCTCACTATTAATTCGTATCTTCAAGACCTGTCAATAACTTTTACATGCCATTAACATGTACTAATAATTCATGTGACACTTTTACAATAAATTTAAGCATACACAATAACAAGAAATAAACCAATAACTCGACAACTTTATAATTTCTTCAATTAAGTTGTCTGTTCATTGTTCATCTCAAACCTATTTTAATTTTACAAATCCTTAAGCCTTGAAATCAACCTAATTAAACCATTATCAATAATTTACGAATTTACTTAACTAAATGTCACAGAAAAATTTCAGTATCCCATACTCAACCCAAGGACTTTGCATGCAAAATTAAACACCCTGTCACTACTTAAAATTCATTAAACCTATCTAATCCTATATCATAAGTTTGAATTAAAAATCCTACTAAATTCACATTTTAAGTTCACTGTCAAATATTAATTTCAAGATCTGCATGATCATATAACTTGCAATCAACTTATATTAATTTCACAATATACTCTCAATTAAACTTAATTCTCATAAACAATTCACACATCCTTTTAAGGTCAATATGGGCACTTACAGTCATAAAACTTCCTTACCTTCCTAAGCTAATAATTATACTGCACATATAATTCACTGTA